>OY293415.1:32328659-32776159 GCA_958502065.1 Chrysolina americana | reverse complement strand
ATTGGGAACGTCGTGTAGGAAAATCTTTGTCGAAACTGTGTCAGCTTCGTACTCTTCCAACTTTTAAAAAGCGTACATTCAATTAAAATTAAACAAAAAGTGGGAACCTATTATCACAATGAAAACAAATTAATTTGGTTTTTAATCCAAATTGCGAGTTTTTGTTAACAATACCCAAAAATAAAAAAAACCTAACGAACCTTGACCTCTTTATATCTTCTTCTCATAGACTGCCGCACACGTTCTTGAGATTTTCACGGTTTTTAGGGCTTCCATAATTCGTTCAGTGAAAACTTTGATGGAAGACACTGGTTCTACGCCATAAACTAGGCCCTTTACATGTCCCCATAAAAAAAGTCCAGCGAAACATTAACAAAGTTAGTTATGACATTGGTTGATCTGGCAATTGTTGTATTACGAACTTGATCATCTAATATGGATGACGTGATGTAATCAACATCCGCCAAGATCTTTTTTATAGAAAAATCTATATTTAATCGGGGTTCAATACTAAATTTTGGACCCAATGCTAAAAAGTTTGAAATTTCTGAAGGAATAGTTGTATTAGAAATATTTTTTATCCATTCAGGTTTAACATTTAAGATGTTCCTGGATTGGATAAGTGAAAGGTGGTTTAATTTGTTTATGTTTGAAAATTTTATTTTATGAAAAAGTTTAAGGTAAATTGATTGTTGTCTGGCAGAAAATTCCACAAAAAGCAACTCATTAGTAGTAGAAATTATCTCAGTCTTGAGTAAGTTTAACCTGTTTTCAAGAATATTAATTAATTTATGGTTCATATCTATTTCTAAGTTCAAAAGCTTGGTTCCTAACCTGAGGCAAAACCTTCTTGAGGGAGCTACAGAAATAGTGGACATTTTCAACAGCTACGATCCGCACATTCAATTTACGTTGGAATGTGAAAACGATGAACGTAGTGTTCCCTTCTTGGATATGAAGTTCATACGACCACAGAACAACAATATTCTCATCGATTGGTACAGAAAACCCATGAGTTCGGGTAGATACATGAATTACTTGTCGTACCACAAGGAGTCCATCAAAGTGAACCTTGTCAAACAAATGAAACAACGAGTCCTCAACATCTCTGATAGTACCCTCTGGAACAAGAACTTGGGTATCTTGTACAATTTATTTCGTAACAATTCATATCCTCATTGTCTCTTGAAAAAAAATTTTATATAGCTCAACAATGGAGGCTCGCCCAGATAACATTAACAATACAGGTATTTTGGATGTTGCAGTTAGTGATAATGCGGTCCAGGCAATTAATACTTTTTATGCATCTCTTCCTTACATAACGGATATAACTCCAAAACTTACTAGAATCTTCAAATCTTTTAATAATATAAAAATTGCTAATAAAACGAGTTTAACTGTCAACTCTCTCTTCACGAGTGTTAAAGACAAAACTCCAGTAACTTTTCAATCACATGTTGTCTATTGTATTCCTTGCTCCAATTGTTCGAATGAATATATAGGTCAAACTAACAGGTTGTTAAAAGACAGAATTTGTTCACATAAGAGTGACTGTCGATTGCACCCAGAGAGATGTGCACTAAGTGTCCATGTACATCATGAGGGCCACAATATGAACTTTAAGGCAGCAAAAATCTTAGCCAGAGAATCAAACAATTACAAAAGAATCTTTCTGGAAATGGCTTTCATATCACAGTCATCCTCATGTTTAAACAAAAAAACAGATATAAAACATTTAAGCGAAATATATTCATTTTTATTGCACTTGGATAAACAGAAATACAATGTCAGAGAGCTTAACTCTCAATCCATATTATAATTGAACTAAATCCTTCTTTAATAAATAAAAAAATTTTAAATAACGGCTGACCACCGTAAACAGGTATAAAACAGTAACTTTTCAAAATTTCTTTTCTCCAAATTTATTTGAATCATAAACTGATAAATTTACAACTGTCATGGGGCATAATCATGAAACAATGTCTAATCTATTGTTCCAAGCTCGTGTTACACTTTTCCAGTTCTGAGTAGGTTCAATCTGTCCAATTCTACATTCTAGTACAGTTCCATGCAGGAACGTACCCAAACTAACTTCACATGTCAACTTAATTTTAAATAATATAATTGTTTCTCTTCTTCACGCCGGCCGTTACGGACACCGGTATGGTATTCATTTTACATAAATTCAAATATAATTAGTTTTTATCCATAACAAAATAATGTTTTAATGTGTGACGATTATCTTTATGTATATCTCACAAACTGTTTCTGAATATGTTCAATAACTGTACACGTCTTTTTACTTCATCCATTGCAATCAATCTCAACAACACGTAAGTGGTTTAGAATCCATGTTATTCAATTGTTTTCACTATATTTTGATCATGATTTGTAGCTTTCCCTGATGATGACAATAAAACTTGTCGAAATATTGGAATAAAGTGTTATAAGAGTATACTTTCCTGCATGCTGCTTACCCAACAAGTTCCCTAGCTATATATATATATATATATATATATATATATATATATATATATATATATATATATATATATATATATATATATATATATATATATATATATATATATATATATGAGAGAGGTAGTCGTTGCTGACTAGTTAAGATCAAGCTAGGGAACTTGTTGGGTAAGCAGCATGCAGGAAAGTATACTCTTATAACACTTTATTCCAATATTTCGACAAGTTTTATTGTCATCATCAGGGAAAGCTACAAATCATGATCAAAATATAGTGAAAACAATTGAACAACATGGATTCTAAACCACTTACGTGTTGTTGAGATTGATTGCAATGGATGAAGTAAAAAGACGTGTACAGTTATTGAACATATTCAGAAACAGTTTGTGAGATATACATAAAGATAATCGTCACACATTAAAACATTATTTTGTTATGGATAAAAACTAATTATATTTATATATCTGTTTTTTTGTTTAAACATGAGGATGACTGTGATATGAAAGCCATCTCCAGAAAGATTCTTTTGTAATTGTTTGATTCTCTGGCAAAGATTTTTGCTGCCTTAAAGTTCATATTGTGGCCCTCATGATGTACATGGACACTTAGTGCACATCTCTCTGGGTGCAATCGACAGTCACTCTTATGTGAACAAATTCTGTCTTTTAACAACCTGTTAGTTTGACCTATATATTCATTCGAACAATTGGAGCAAGGAATACAATAGACAACATGTGATTGAAAAGTTACTGGAGTTTTGTCTTTAACACTCGTGAAGAGAGAGTTGACAGTTAAACTCGTTTTATTAGCAATTTTTATATTATTAAAAGATTTGAAGATTCTAGTAAGTTTTGGAGTTATATCCGTTATGTAAGGAAGAGATGCATAAAAAGTATTAATTGCCTGGACCGCATTATCACTAACTGCAACATCCAAAATACCTGTATTGTTAATGTTATCTGGGCGAGCCTCCATTGTTGAGCTATATAAAATTTTTTTCAAGAGACAATGAGGATATGAATTGTTACGAAATAAATTGTACAAGATACCCAAGTTCTTGTTCCAGAGGGTACTATCAGAGATGTTGAGGACTCGTTGTTTCATTTGTTTGACAAGGTTCACTTTGATGGACTCCTTGTGGTACGACAAGTAATTCATGTATCTACCCGAACTCATGGGTTTTCTGTACCAATCGATGAGAATATTGTTGTTCTGTGTTCGTATGAACTTCATATCCAAGAAGGGAACACTACGTTCATCGTTTTCACATTCCAACGTAAATTGAATGTGCGGATCGTAGCTGTTGAAAATGTCCACTATTTCTGTAGCTCCCTCTGCAGGTAACGAGAGTATGATGTCATCAACATATTTCTTTATAAAAAATAAATTGAAAGGAAGAACACTAATGACCATATCTAAAATGTCGTCCATTACATAGCAAGCAAGAATGGGACTAATTTTTGCCCCCATTGGGGTACCGAAAGTCTGTTTATAAATTTTATTATTAAAAGAGAAAACTGTATTATTAAAAAGAAATGTTATTAAGTCAAAAAATGATTGCTTTTGGATATTACAGATTGTTTTCACTATATTTTGATCATGATTTGTAGCTTTCCCTGATGATGACAATAAAACTTGTCGAAATATTGGAATAAAGTGTTATAAGAGTATACTTTCCTGCATGCTGCTTACCCAACAAGTTCCCTAGCTATATATATATATATATATATATATATATATATATATATATATATATATATATATATATACAGATATGACCGCCGTTGTCAGACCAGTACAGCATGGCAGGCGACCTCAGACCCCCTAGAAATACTGATGATTTTAACAAAATTTCTGGTGTTCTATATCTATTTCAACCTAATAAAACAAGGGCAACCGAGACGTTCACACACCCATCATATTTCACCGCTTTTCCAAGCCATCATATACATTTTCCGACATTTTGCCAACGTTTACAGACCCGGCGGTGTTGCCACGCTTTTTGCATGGATATATCCAAAACATTGGGAACGTCGTGTAGGAAAATCTTTGTCGAAACTGTGTCAGCTTCGTACTCTTCCAACTTTTAAAAAGCGTACATTCAATTAAAATTAAACAAAAAGTGGGAACCTATTATCACAATGAAAACAAATTAATTTGGTTTTTAATCCAAATTGCGAGTTTTTGTTAACAATACCCAAAAATAAAAAAAACCTAACGAACCTTGACCTCTTTATATCTTCTTCTCATAGACTGCCGCACACGTTCTTGAGATTTTCACGGTTTTTAGGGCTTCCATAATTCGTTCAGTGAAAACTTTGATGGAAGACACTGGTTCTACGCCATAAACTAGGCCCTTTACATGTCCCCATAAAAAAAGTCCAGCGTGTTGAAGTCCAAGCAATTGGATTTGCTCTGCCAATCCTCCGATTGGGAAACACTGTATATGAATAATATGTGCAACCATTCATAATTCGCGGTGAAATTAAGGGTTCAATTCAAGTATCTCCCCACTATTCCTGCCCATATGTTTACGCTAAACTGTTCTTGGTGTCCAGATTGTCTGATCATGTTTGGATAAAAATTCAGGTACCCTACTTGGTGCAATATCCGTCTGAAAAACTGCAAGCGCAGTGGAAAATCTCGAGAAAACAAACCTCTGGATATAATATGGGTATAACGTGTTTCCAGACAGTTGAATGGGAAACATCCAAATCTTTTGCTACTTGTCATTCAAAATCTCTTCTTCCATTACTGGATTACATGCTTATGGCGGTCTGCCAGCATTGTGCCTTGGAGTCTGGAATCTACCGTATTTCCGAATGTGATGATGGGAATTTACAAGAGTTCTCTGGTTGGGAAACTGGCGATTAGGAATCAAACACGATCAGACACAAACCAACTTTCTAAGTTAAATTTAATTTTCATTGTTTCGTTGAAGAATTTCAATTATTATGGTCGTAGATGCATATAAATTACGAAAGAAAAAAAGTTGTGAAGAAAACAAAAAATTCATTTTATGTATAAGAATACACCAGCAAAGCATTACTGAAACGCTTGACCCCTGAAAAAATATCTTCCTTGGCATGTTGGATGATGTTAGCCCTGAAACGTAATCTATGTTTCAAATTTGATCTCAATATCTTAAAAACTGAGAGAGGTATCAAACAAATAAATAAATCTTAAAATTTCAACGCTCTGTACATTTGTAACGAAGTGTTTGCGGATACATGTTAATGTAACTTAGTTTGACCTGAAAAAAACCCGCCCATAAAATCTTGATTCTGAATTTTGAAACTCCCTCTATGGAGTCCCTTAACACTCACTGAATCTTTTAGATTCAGTCCATAACAGAGACATTCGTCTTGTCGGCAATGCTTTTTCCACAAGCTCGCTTACTTCTCTGGAACACTTTAGAAAGGATGTTGATCTGTCTTCAGTTCAGATATTTTCATGGAGACGATGCTCTTCTGGTTAGATACAGTAGGTCAATGATTGTGTGGCATCGATTTAGTACTGACAAAAATCAATTGAAATAAATTTCTATCCTAAATGCTGAAATACATCAATTCTGTATTAAAAAAAATTCAAACGCTTTTCTTTCTAAGTAAAATGTACTTTTTCATTACTCAGTGATTAAAAGTTAGTAGCATGATGAAGCTAGTGGTACAAAACGCTTTTCTCGAATTTACATTTTTTTTATGTAAGAGAAGTTTCGTAGATAATATTAAATAAATGCAAAAAAATAAAAGTTGCAATGGAACGGTCGAATTAAGGACGTATGTTGAACCTGAATAGAAATAACTCTCTTTAATAATTTTTGAAATTAAAGAATATAAGTCCATTCTAAGGGATTAATTTGAAAAAAAAAATGTTCATGTAGAAGTTGCTAAAGTCGCGTGCCCCCATCGGAGTATGTCTTTTTTCATCTCCTTCAATAAGTGTACTGGAATGTTTTCCTGACACCAAACTGCTATTTCATAACCTCGACACGTGTTTCATTCACCAAGTGACCATCTTCCGGCGAGAAAGATTCAAACTGAAACACGTGTGGAGTCGGAAAAATAGCGTTTTGGTGTCGGGGTACATTGATTACTACACCAAAGGTTCCAAAGAATGCAATGCAAGTACATAATCTTCTTCAAAGCAGAATTTTATGAAAATGAGAAAAATTAAGACGCCCAAAACAGATCCCTAAAAAACATAAAGAGAAGTTTTTGCATATATTCGAAAAGTATGTTGCGAATTCGTCAGCCACTTCCTTTTTAATAATTTTTGCGGATCATCACACTTTTTGAGTATATTGTTATTCAAGTTTCAATCACCTAATTAATCATTTCCCATATGATTTCATTAGAAGCATAGTTTATTCTTTTGCTTGAGAGCTGTTTTTTTAATGGGATTCTATTATTCTTTGCTCTTAAATGATTGTACTACCGGGCCCAATACCGAGAAAATAGCATGTTATCGAATATAATATTAATATAATGATAATAACAATACTCACAGAGTCTACCCAAAGGCATAGACTGTATGGTAGAGGACGGCTATTATTATTTGCCGTGTCGCTCTGGGGCGACTTACCGATTTTTTTAAGGCGCCTTCACTTTTCAGCTCTAGGAAAACCCAGAAAACCTACAGCACCTCCACGGGTGGTCGGTGCGCATTTAAAGGAAGCACCAGACGTAGAGATTGGCATCTAGACAATTCAAATCGCCTATCGACTCCGATGAAATTGGAAAACATTCTCTCTCACTCAGGATTCTCACCTGGCCAAGCGCCAATAGAAGTTTCAACGGCCGACATCTGGCCACTTCGCTACCTACCAACAGATATGGAGAATAGATAGGAAGTCTCAACGTTCAGGTCATAATTTTTCCCACGGTATTGGGCCCGAGAACCTTCTTTTTACCATTTTATAATTAACAAATACGCATGTTTGGTACATATCGAAAGTATTACATTATAATTTGAAAATCACTTGCGTGATACACCTACCAATATTTGAGATTTGTTGTGTATCGAGTGATGTAAGTGGAAAAGTTCCCAAGACGAAAAATATTATCAAATATTCAATAACTTTTACTGACATGAAAAAATGGCGTTTTCTATCTTTTGATTGCATATGAGTATTGGAAGATGTTTACAGAATGTTTTCTCAAATATCAGTATGTGTTCGAAAGTCGTTCGAATCATATCCTGTCAATTCAAAATAAAATTTTCACGAAAATTTTGCATGTAATATACTTTTCAAAGTTTTGTATTTTATCAAGTATCCAATAACTTATTGACATAAAAAATGGTTTTCTCTATCTTTTGATTAGGTATTGCATATGAGTAACTGACGATGAAGTTAAATATTTTTTTTTCTCATCCTGTTAATTCAAAAATGAACTGAAATATAATAAAAATCATTTTTGATAATAGATTATTGTTCGACTTGTATTAGTAGAAACATATTCCTGAATGAATTGGGCAAAATGTAACAATCTGCTTCTTCTACATATTTCCATTGAACTATAGATATCCTAAAAACATATAAAATTACAATATTTTAACAGTAGGGTCCAAATTCGACGCTTAAATGGCCTTACTACTCAATCGGCGCGGTTGCCAAATCTTGGGTTGGTATTAGTCGGTGAAATGCAATGCATTATATACCATATACACGATCCACAGAAGCGCCCCCTACACAGTCGATGATGGAATTAAATCTGTATAAAAATCATGATTTTACCGCCTTTTTGGACCCTCCCAAACTTTCGTCCCATGAGCCTCCTGACCGTCCTTGACAGTTTAACATAGCTAAACGTTGTCAAGCCCGAAGGCGGGTCTGAGTTGGTGGGATTTGGCCTGGGTTCGTAGGTAGTATGTATGAAAGTGGGTGTGTATAGACGCAAATATCAATATATATATATATATATATATATATATATATATATATATATATATATATATATATATATATATATATTACACAAAGGGAGGTTCGAGGCTTTGCCATACCAAGCAATAAAGGTTGAAGTAGGTGAATAGTGTTTTTTGTTTTTATTGAAACATTTTTAAAGACTTTAAAATTTGTTTTTTATGGTCCTATAAGACTGAATAACTTTTTGATATAGTTTTCAAAAGCAAGTGATTTTTAGTTTTCACAAAGTGTTTTTTGTGTTTAATATTCGTTTTTCGATCATTGTGTTCGTACTTATGAGTAGATTATATCCCAGACGGCACAATCATATTGCATGAATATCCTAGGCATATTTCACCGGAATATTGGCATATTCCAGAGATATGCCATATCCTCCAAAACATGTGCTATGCATATTCCATGGATATTCAAGGTCACCTTGAAATATGTTCCAGGAATATGCCATAATCTTCCACTGCATATGCCAGGAATATTCCATATCCTGCAAAGCATGTGATATGCATATTCCAGGAATATCCAAAACATATTCATGGCACATGCTATATATATGTTTTCTTACCATAAAAGTATGCCCGAAATATATTTTTGTATGCTTCTTGAAGATGAATGCAGAACATATCCAGGGTGTCTAGTTTATATATGGAATAAACTACCCTTGATATTTCGAATATGAGGTCCAATGTATTATTTTTTTGAGTAAGAATAAAAAATTAAATTAAAAAAAAATTCTTTATTGCAAAAACGACAAATACAACATACATATGTATTCTGATACACTATCTTGGCAATTATCAAGACCTTTGGAAATTCAGATCTGCATTGACACTAACACAAATTACTCAAATCGGTCTCATTACACTTTTCAGTTCTTCAGAATCTTTGTCTTTCTTAATCCTAAAAAAAAAAATCAGGAGAAAATAAACCTTGTACAATAATTTACTTAGTGTTCTATTGCAACTCTCAGTAACTTACTTAGATCAGGAAAATGGTATGTTCTTCTTCGACTTCTCAGTAAATTGCTATGTGAGTGGGATATACATACATACCCCTAAAAATACTATTAATATAGTGTAGAAAAAAATTGATGAATTATATTTATTTTGATAATTAAGCATGTTGATTGATATTTGCAACATATATATTGAATAGAAGTGATATTTTATAAAGGGGGAATAGTTGAAAATGAAGTAAGTGAATAGATAATGAATTTGACATTTAAATATTGTTAAAACACTATGGTAAGGTTAGTCTAAAATTTAATTAAATTGAAGTAATGACCAAGTGTCTAATTTTTATATACATTGTCTCTTATTACAAAAAATATTAAATATTCTAGAACAGTTGGTCAACATTGAGAAAAAACGTTTTTTGAATATGTATAACATAGTATAAATTAAGTAAAGGTAAATTTTAATTCAAATTGACATCATCTCTGTGGTATATTTTTAACTTTTATCAAAGTAGCCATGTCTACATTAGATAATTTTTTCCTTCCATTTCCCCCAACCTAGCTAAAGGTGTCTTAAAACATCATCGTCAACTAACTGAGGCATATATCTCCTAATACACTGATGCGTCCAACATGAAGAAGCTTTGTCATCTACAATTAAAATTATTACATCTCAGTTATAGTGCACTAATAACAACAATTTAACAACAAGCACTCATCAAAGTAATTGTGAAGGAAGTAACAAATACCATGTTTTTGTAAGTTTTCCATCCTACTCCATCAACTCTATTATGTAAGACTGAGATATCTTGGATATTATTTCCTTTCTTAGAATTTCTTTTAGTCCTTATCATTTCTGCATTTTGTGTGGCCCTTCCTTTAAAAATAT
This sequence comes from Chrysolina americana, assembly GCA_958502065.1. NCBI lineage: Eukaryota > Metazoa > Arthropoda > Insecta > Coleoptera > Chrysomelidae > Chrysolina > Chrysolina americana. Next base: position 32,765,911 of record OY293415.1, on the reverse strand, counting down.
TCAGAAGTCTCATAGAGGACTTTCAGTAGAATCTCTGAAAACAAAGGAAAGTTCAATGAAAAAATGCATAAATATACTTTTTAGAGATTTACTTACTTTTACAGGAAAAACATTTTTGTTTTGCTGTGGTGAAATAGATTCTTGAGTTCAACAGATCCGAAATACTGTTCACTTCCTTTTCTTAGTCCACTTTGATACTGTTACAAACTGAGACGAGCTGGCTAGTTGCAAATTAATACCTGGAAAAATATATTATTTGTTATACTAACGAATGAAAACTAAAAACAGAAAAGATTTTGGAACTTTTGATAAGGAGATTCGGAGAATGAGTTAAATTCCGAATTATCTTACCAGGAGTCGTTGGTGATTTCAACTGCAGATATTTTCTAGCAACTTATTCTGTAATATGTAGTAATACTCTCAACAGCACTACAAACTACAACACTTAAGCTGGATTTATAAACTTGCCGTTCGCCGTTGGAGTTGGCGTTCGCGCTGGCGTTCCCAATTAAAACTACAGAAACCCGTAAGACCATTTATATCGACCGTCCGCGCTGCCGTTCGTCGTTCGACTTAAATGAACTTCAAGTTTCGCCGTCTGCCGTTCGTAGCATCGTTCGTAGCTAGTCTGAAGAGCCAATCAAAACGATTTTTAGCTGTCACTTGCTTTACGTCAAATGTCAAATGCCATTTATTGATATTTGGCAGAATTTGACTCATTTGGATTTTGGCCATTTTGGGTATGGTTGTTTGTGAGTTTTATTTGTTTTGTTGTGATACAGATAGAAGTGTGGATAGTTTTAAAAACTTTTTTTTGTTCAGTAATAGAAGTATAGAAACGCTTGCAGGTGGGTAGATAGGTAAATATTTCAGTTTTTCAGTTCTTTTATTTGTTCTATCTTCTACAGATGTGTGATCCGGATCACGATTACAACATCCTTGAGGATTTTTGTGAACTGGAGACGGCGGATGCGGAGGCTAGCCAAAGCCAAGCGGGTTAGTAGTTTTCTCAGTTTTGTCCTCGGTATTTTCTGTTTTATATGTATATATATTTTGTTTACAGAAATACCCAGTGAACAGGAAGGTACTCTAGACCCAGGCCTCTTGATAGAGGCAATTCAACAATTTGAGTACCTGTATGATTTGTCCAACAAATCATACAAGGACTCGAAGAAAAAATACCAGGCTTGGCAGCATATTAGCAGGGTGCTAAACTATAGCGGTGAGAATAATATCTGAGTACCTAAATTGTTTATTTCAATGCTTTATCTGAAAATATTTAAAATATTGTCTGTTTTAGTTGAAGAGTGCATGAAGCTTTGGAAGCACCTCAGGGACCGCTTCGTCAAAGAGAAAAATAAATTTCCCTCGGGTGCTGGTGCACCTATCAGCAATTGGGTGCATTTTGATGCCATGCTGTTTTATAACAAATTTACAAAGAAAAGAAAGTTAGTATTCACTGTTTAATTGACTTTTCCACATTTAGTATTATATATGCATATTAATAATTTTGGTTTTATGCATTATAGGACATTTACTGCCACAAAAAAAAACCCTACTAGAAGACCATCATCGTCAGCCTCTGTCTGGAGCTCAGTTACGATGGAGAGTTTAACGTCTCCAGAAAGTAGAACGGAAAGCCCCCTGGAAGAGCCAACCAGTCCTGGGCACTTCACTCAGGAGGAAGAACAACCAGTGGCCGGTCCTAGTGGCATCAAAAGGAAGCTGCCGACTGGTAGGACGCCCGCCACACCTACTGGTAATATAAATAAGTAAATAGTATGTGTAAGTTGGCTTATTGAAATATTTTCTACCACAGGAGTACAAGGACCCAAAAAAAAAGGTAGGAAGGATGAAAAACTGGACGAAATTCTGGGAATGGCTCAGTCCATCACTAATATTTTTGGAAACAGGCAGGCCGTTCCCAGAAACGCAAACAGCACGTTTGTGCAGTACCTGTACGAAGAGTTGGAGAGGATGCCAGCAGAAGAAGCTCTGCAAAAACGGAAACAAATGCTATTGATATTATTCAATGATGAATAAAAAATCAAAACCTTTTTTAAGATTTTTAATTTACTAATTTTTTCAACCTTCAAAATTAAACATGATCAATTTACATTTCAACATAAAAATTATGGACTGTAAATCTCCATTAGATTTATTATTGATACAGGTAAATAATTTTTTCTGGAGTACATATAACAAGTTTGATTTAAAGGAAAAATGTAATTTAAAAAAGTAAAACTATATATTCACCCAGACTCACGACAATAGATCTAGCTTTTAAAAATAAAAGTATTGTAAATACAGTGAGTCTGCTTAAGTTCGCACTATATGGAAAATTTTTTTATTATTGATTTTACGAAAAAAAGTTATTCTTTATAAAAAGTTCTGCATGATCTTAAATCTGAAATGCAACCATCAGATATTCAGATATCAAATTTTTTCACTAGTATACAAGGTTTGTCAAAAAATATGAAATTCACTCAAGAGTAAAGTACCTTTATTTTTGACAATTCCAAAATTTGTTTTGGAACAAAGTTATTCAGAATTGTAAATTACGCTCAGAGCTGAGATATCGAATCTTACCTTTCCACTATAAAAAAAAATATTTTGTTATTTTTTACATTTTCCTTTTTTTGTGTTAATTTTTGTTAGTTTCGTAAAAACAACTTATGTTTATAAAAGGTTCAACATGGTCCAAAAATTAAAACAACAAAAACTAACTATTATTCATGGTACATAGACGTCATTGAACATCTGAATGTAATTCTCAATTCTAAACAACTTTGTTCCTTGACAATTTTCGATATTGTCAAAAATAAAGGTACTTTACTCTTGAGTGAATTTCATATTTTTTGACAAACATCGTATACTACTGAAAAAATTTGATATCTGATGCGGGCATTTCAGGTTTAAGACCATGCAGAACTTTTTATAAACAATACTTTTTTTCGTAAAGTCAATAATAAAAAAGTCCATATGGTGCGAACTTGAGCAGACTCACTGTATATTACGTTCAGTCCAAAAAAAACTTATTAATATAAAGAAAAACTAAACTAAAAATATAGACACTCCCTGAACATTATTAAAAAAAAATATTTATTCTGCAAATAACACCTTGTCTTGCCATGTAACTCTACCTTCATCTGACATAAAATAATCTGCAAATGTGTCTCTGATTGCATAAATGTAACGTTTAGACACATTCGAACCTAATCTACCAACAGATGGTAAAGGTTCTTGTTCTGCCCTCCACCCTCCATTTTCCTCACCATCTGTATCCACATAACTTGGTGGACAATATATGTCGGTGACTTCAGACTCGGAAAGTTCAGTTTGGCAATAATTATGCAGAACAACAACTGCCTTAACAATGTTGTCAATATTTTCAACTTTGGCATTGATTGTAGTTTTTAAAATTCTCCATCGAGCCACAAGTATACCAAAAGTATTTTCAATGACTTGCCTGGCTCTGGAAAGTCTATAGTTGAAAATCCTTTGCCGATCTGTTAAATTTTTTCCAGGATAAGGTCTCATTATATATTTTTTTAATGGGAATGCTTCATCTGCAACAAAACAGAAAGGTGTGACAGTGTTTGTTCCCGGTAACTGTTTTTCTGCAGGTATGTTCAAATTTGAAGATTCCATTCTCTGCCCAAATGCACTATTTCTGAAAACTCCACCATCACTCTGCGAACCATATGCACCAATGTCAACACAGGAAAATTTATATTTATAGTCACATGAGGCTAATAAAACAATACTAAAGTTTTTTTTATAATTGAAAAACAAAGAGCCACTTTTAGCCGGAGCTTGAATATTTATATGTTTTCCGTCAATACTTCCTAAACAATGAGGAAAATTCCATTTTTCATAAAATCCTTTGGAAATGTCCAACCAATCTTCTTCAGACTCTGGAGTTTTCAAGTATTCCGGACTAAGAATATCCCACAGACACTGGCAAGTCTCGTGTATGATATTATGCACAGTGGTGTGTCCTATATGATAAGTCCACGCTAGGAACTGCATACTAACACCTTGTGACAAATATCTGGAATAAAATAATAAGTTCTAAAAATGCATCTATTATTTAAAATGTAACCTACTGTAGAGTAACAACAAGTCTTTCTTCAGGTGTAATACCATCCGATCTATACTTCTTTCCGATTTTTGTCCTCACTTTGTTCAACAGTTTTTCAAAGACTGGAACTGTCATTCTAGTATATTTAAAAAAATTGTTGTGGGTCCCACGATTTCATCTTTCGGTAATAATTGAAATTTCCCAATGTTCTACGTGCCCTATTGATGGGTCTCACTTTATACCTTCTTTGCCTCTGATGACTTTGTACTAGATATGCTGCATATGAGCACAAAACAAGTCCACACGTAGCAAGTGCATAATCGGCTTCAAAATCCAAATCCATTTTATTAAAAATATAATTTTCTATTACGCTTAAAAACAACAGGCGCTGCTCCTCCTTTCGGGATTACAGACCACCAAGACAAGAAATAAAAAATCAAGAAAAACGTAAAAGTCGTAAACTAAAAACACGCACACTGTCACTGTCATTACTGTCAAGTTATATGACACATTTAGTTGAGGTTATGATAGTTTTCCAAACGGCCAACGGCAAGTTTATAAATGGTTAATGTCGTTGCTACGAACTGCCGACGGCGGACGCCAGCGCGAACGCCAACTCCAACGGCGAACGGCATGTTTATAAATCCAGCTTTACACCCATACGAGGGCTTTCACTTCCACTAAAATCATTATCTTAACAAATTTCATATACGATGTTGATACTTGACGATTGACAAATGACAATGTCAAATATCCATAAACTGATCGCAGTGCCATTCGCAAGAATTCCTTTCCACAACACTTCCTAATAGGCAATTCGCATGAACCAATCAGAACTATCCTGGCCAAGGCATTATATTTGAATCGATGCTAAGTATTCAACTTGGTTAGCAAGGTAGTTTGGTTATGTTAGGTCATGGTCCCTTCTTTTTTCATTTTTAAGCCATAAAAGAAGGGAACATGATCTAATTTAACCAAAGTGGACTTGATAACCAAGTTGATCCTCAACATAACCTAAAATTACATTGCACACCACAAGGCGCAATTAAAATAGAGTGTTGTGAATAGGAATTCTTGCGTGCCAATCAGCTTTGATTTGTCAATCTCGCTTCGAGCGCAGATAACCGAAACATTTGATTGGTTGAACACTTCAAATGTACTACTTCATAAACTAACCAATTGAATGCTTTATGTGGCTACGAAACTTGAAAAGTTTTTTTAAATGCATGTGATTTTTCAGTTTTTATTAAATACATATTCGAGAAACATTTGATATTTTTCTAACAAAAAGTTCCTTCAAATTGAAATGCCTTTGGAATATTCCCGGAATATTCAAAAACTTACGTTTCTGCTTGATATGCCTTTTGAATATACCAGCAATATTCAAGGAGAATATTTTATGGATATGAGTGGAAATATATTCCAGGAATATTCTCAATGTGTTTAAGATCAAATAAATATTCATGGAATATTCCAGGAATATTGCAATATGTGTTGGAAAATAGGATGTTGTTGGCATATTCCAGGAATATTGGGTGCCGTCTCGGTATTTATTCCAACAAGATTCGTTTTTAATTTACTTTTCAGAATATTTCATTGGTGAGACAAGTGCTCATTTATTTCATGTATCTTTTGGTGATGATACAGAAAACGGGCACTAGTTTCACCAATGAAAGAATGAATTCAATGAAAAAGTATGCATATATAGGTAGAACGCATATTCTTGGTACCTCCCATCAGGATGTAACCGGGTATATATTGGTTGTTGACCAAAATCTTTCTAGGATGTACCGGCGATCTCACTTTATGATATATACAGAGGAGACGTTCTATCCGATTTTAGCATGAGCATGACATTTTCACCGCTCGGCGAGGTCTCTGGTCCATCTACGGGAGTTCTGTAATAACCTCCAAGCTAGGGGCGATCCCTTTAAACCCTCGAGATATAATAATAACAATAATCTATATCTCCGCTAGAACAAATGCCGCTCCTACAAAGGTGATCGTCCAGCCGAAGGATTATTTTTAGTAATAGCTGGTAACGCGATGATCGCTGCCACCAGATCCGAAAGAAGTTTTACATCCGCTCAGATCATGCAGATTTTAAATTTAGTGGTTTCGTGGTTCCTAGCGGTCGGCTGGGTTAAGTCACCAATTAAGTCCTTGGAGGGTAGACTCGGCCACGGCTTAAATGCGTGGATCTTGGAAGGTTTCAAGGGATTAAATAATACCAGAAAGGTTTTAACAAACCAATTTATTAATTACTAACGAGGCGGAAATTTGAGACATCAATGTCAAAGAACTAAATTAAAGAAGGATTTTTGTCCGACTATAAATGGTAGCAATATCGAGATACTATCCTTCTGAGAGAAAAAAACAAAAAAAAAAACCTTCCAGGATATTGCTTTCAAAATACCTATAACTGAATCTAGATATGTATTTATACTGATAGTATGTATATATTTATTTGTTCTATTACTGATGTAGTATATACTAAAGTTCTATGTTATTTTAAAATATAACAGGCGAAAAAATCAATATTGCACAAGCAAAAATAAAAGAAAAATTATGAGACTACTTCTCTCTAATTCGAGTACTACCTCATCGAATTCTCTGTTATAACTCTTAACAAAACTATCTGCGCGAGGAATTTTTAAGAAGGCCGGTTAAACACTCCTCCCTGTATATTATATATATATTGCTAACTATAACCTAATTTGGAGAAAGGGAACCCCGTTCGTTGTTATTCGGTTCGATGATCCAAAATAATGTAGTTTATAGGTATATGTCAATGCAAGAAAGGTACAAATACGCTCACCACTAATCGACGCTCGAACTCTTCCTGTATTCCAATTAAAGAAGCCACTGTATTTTAGTCGGTCACAAGCCTTTCGAAATCCGGAAATTAAGGAACTCAAATTGTCCCTACGACTTAACAAAATTAACAAAAACCGCCACAAATTTCTGACTCAACACAAGAGCCTCTTCGCGAAACAGTGACTTGAAATACCTCGTATTTCAGTCCACTTGAGAATCCCCTAAACCGTCTTAAATCCCGGTTCGTACGCGACTCCCCGAATTTTTCTAAATCATTCCACAGGTTGTGAGTTTCAAAATTCACTCCCGAGAATCTGCTCAGCCAATCAAATTCTCTCGAATTTCTCAAACTGTGGTACATGCTAATGCCCTCCCTCAGCCCGAAGGGTAAGTATGCAAAAATTATCGATAGAGTTCTGCTACTCACACCGAATGTCGCCCGAAGTCGGCTGACTATATCTATCCCTCAACCCTAGATGTCGCGACTATGCTATATTTTTCAATTATTCCGAAGATTTGTTTCCCGGCTAGCCCTTATCATATGTTTTAGTTTGTTTGTTATGCGAAGTCGAGAGCCCTGGAAGGTACTTAAAATTTAACGATGATTTATTTGTCTACAGCCCTTCGACCTCTCGCATGATAAAGTTGGGATCTTTATTGCGTTTTTTTTTAAACTTATCTGAATAGTTTAATGGCGTTCGTGTTCTTTTGACCTGCTTAAATAATAAAGTTGGGTTTTTGTTTAGTCTGGTTTCAAAGTATCAAGTCGTTATTTTAATGAGTTTTTTTTTTCTGTTTTATGTGGTCTGCCCTATTTGACCCTAAAACCGATACTGAAACCGATTGAGGTTCCCTTTTCCAACGATACAGATCTTTCAAAAGTTATTTCATACAAAAAAAATATAGTTCTGTACTTTGTTACAGTTCAAATAAGAAGTCGCAGTCAGATTTTGACGTACTTGGTACATGCATGAGATGTAAAAATGTTAGCCAGGGTATGGGTTTTAAACACGTGTATTATCCATTTGTTCGGGAAGGTTTTTCGAGCTAGGCCCAATCGTGACGACAGCACTTAGATAGGTTCAAATTTTTCAATAAAAAACCACACAAAATGCCTTCTTTTGACAACACTTTTTTATAAGCTAATCTTTCGAGACCCCCTCGAATTTTCTTCGGATTCGTGTTTAGGAGACAAAACTACCTACGTAAAAGCTGCTTTCAATCCGGCAGTAAGTACCTTACGAAGCTTTCTCACCAAGACGAAACCTGAAAATACAGCAGAATCCAGAGCAAAAACTGCATTTACGAAGTCCCTTGTGAATGTGGAGATTCTTACATCGAAAATACCAAGAGACCATTTTCAATACACAAAAAGAGGAGTCAGTGTGGAGAGACATCTAAATCGGGAAGACGATTGCGAATACAAGCAATCGAAACTTTGTGAAAAAGTGAAAGAAATCAAATATCTTTCAAATCCATTAAAACGATGGACGTCCGAAACCTAAGTGATCAAAACTACGTAAGTTTTGTCACTTTTTTGTAACATTTTAGGGCGGAGCCCGATAAATTTACCTTTACCAACAAGAAATAATTTGAAATAAAGATAAAGTCGGATTTAGCGGATGTATAAACATAATTTATTCACTAATGCACAATTCATAAATATTTTAACTTTATTAATGCATAAAAGATATTAGGAAAATATGGTTTACAATAAATTGATACAAGAAAAATTTTGGAATTCTTTAATGAAAAAACCATTCTACATACTCATTTTCAAAACAAAACAACACTTTGCCTCTAGACCACGAGATTTTGAGTGAAATATATTGCCATCTTCAAATTTTTTGTTTACGCAGGCGCATAACTTACTTTTTCACTTCATAAATTACACCGAGTGTAGGAAATTTCTATGTGCTATACTTCGATGCAAACGAATGAACCTTGTATGTCGTGTGTCGTGGTAAAGTCAGTCTCGTTCCTGCCGTGGTAGAGGGTAGACACCTGAATATGTCTGCTCCTTAAGATGGTACGAGAATGCCACGTGGGGACGAGATTCAATTTGTGTTGTGATGCGTCTTTAGTACGTACAATGACCCAATTTAAAAGTACACCACAGTTTTTTAACCGTAGGGTCACTAAATCAAGCGGAACGGCCTGCTTGATTTAGTGAACCTATTTTAACCGTAGGGTCACTAGATCAAGCAGGCTGTGCCGTCCTTACGGGTATGGCCAATAGGCGTGGTCTAATTAGTTTGAATGTACGAAATCACCCACAGAAAAAATTAGGTTATGTTAGGCCAACGTTTGAACTACTGACACGTGTCAATTTCAAGAGTCGCTTTCTCTTTGAGAGTTTTAAGCACCGGGGCTTCTTAGGGCGAGTTTATCAATGTCGTGTTAGCTCAATCATTGGCTAGAAAATGACATCTGTCAAAATCCACCAATGGCAAGTATGGAATAAGAAATCCCGGTGCTCGAAACTCTCCAATAGAAAGCCGCTTATGTTGGTTGAAATATTTACAAATAGTGGAAAGTCATGTTAATAAACTATTTTCATTTATATACATTTGTAATACTTGGTAATCGATATGAGATAGAAACAAAGTGTTGTGTGTGTAGAGTTGTTTACTTCTTACTGAAAAGATCAATTTTTTCCCTAAAAATGAAGTATTGTGAAACCTTGAGGAAGAAATGGCTTTCACTGCTGAATCGTTCAGTGGAAAATCATGAAATTCGTTTGTGCAGTGTAAATATTGATATTTTTGTAGTTACTAGGACTGACAAATTTCGTCTGAATTATTTATATTATAAAACCCTTTTATCAATATTCAGATTAATTTTGCGGCTAATTATTTCGAGACAAATACCAAAAAACCGACATTCCAGGACTTCTGGAGCAAAGCATGCCTTTCTCTCAGCCTGGTTAGCATATTGCAACAATGACATTTACTGTATCACCACAGAATAACTTATATTACAATAAAGAATTCCAACTAAAATACGATGATTTATGACACAGTTAATGGAGTAAAATCGAATGGCTTTCTAAAAACTATTTTAAATATGGTCTGGCAGTCTACTTAATGCTTTACAATTTGTTTTTCACTTCACACTACATTTTATAAATCGGGTTTCTTCAGATTATCACTCTTCCACTTCATCCACTCACAATATATCATGGATGCATTCTAATAACTTAATATCTTCAGTTTTTACTGTTTTTAGTCTAATAACAAAGGTTATGTGCTAATAAACTTTTGTATATGGTCAATAGTAAATAGTAAATAGTCTGGCCTATCAAAATCTTTCCAAGTATTGGGCTACGAATGCTAACGCAACAATGACCACTGTAGGACAACTTTTCATGTTTTTTTACTTAACTTTATAATCCCGACCTTATGGGACTAGGTCAACGGCTGAATCTGAATCTCCATATTGTAATTTACCCTTTGTCGGGACGGGACTGTCCTTGGCCTGGAAATCTACCGACACTTTTTCGTATTTCAAGTTTATTGTGCACCTCTGAATTACAATCAATAACAAATTTAGAATTAGTACCTAGTATTTATCCATTCAACAATAAAATATGGTAAATATGAACCGAAAGTGACAAAGGTTCTTTTTATTGAAAAATACCTAACCCAACTTCTTCCCTGCTTTCTCATTGGCAATCCTGTGGGTTATTTTGAACATTCGAACTACTTCAAGTATTAGACCACGCCTATTGGCCATACCCGTAAGGACGGCACGGCCTGCTATCCCCTGACGAAGTCCACATCATTAACGCCAGTAACCAGGCTGGGGTATGGCAGATCTCTACGTAGTGGGAAGAGTGCTGGACAAGTGCGCCAAAGGGAAGCAAAGTAAAAAAATAGAGAGAAGTCAGTCAGACGTCAAAGTGTTCTTTCTAAGTTTTAACTTAACCACATTACACATCAGTGTCATCAGTATTAAGTATCAATTTACACTTTACAGTTTATACTTTATACTTATATTTATATTCCATAGGACGCACTCACAATTCAACATAAAATAAATGTTGAAACAATTACGAAGTAGAACTAGTAGGAGTAGAAAGGAAAGATCTTTTAGTGGGTGAACTTGGTGAAAGTGATATCTGAATTAGCGAATACACCGTAGAAATAAATAGTATGATTTCTTCAAACTGCATCAAATTCTTGATGATAGTTGTTATCACAGATGCTTCTTCCACTAAAGAAGTTGCAACTGAAGGTGGTACCCAAACTCAAAAGAAAGTATTTATTAAAGATCCACCACATATGGGCCGTGAACATGTCATAGATGAAATTATGAATTCAACTGGGTATGAAATTCTAGCAAAACCCAACGAAAGTGAAAATTCCAGTACAACTCTAGCAAATCTTAGTTTTCAACAAAAGCCGTTGAATGTTGCAAATGAATCAAAGGTGATCACTATGAACATGAATAATAGCAATATTATTGTTATGAAAGCAAAAGCATTGAATTCTACAACAAAAGATACTGTATTAAACTCAACTACTATAATACAGAAAATAAACAATACCTCATCCATCACCACAAACATGTTAAGTACTAATATTACAAAAAGCACTACTGCAAAGCCAATGAAGCCAAAAATAACAGAACATGATGATGTTGCAATAAATGAAAAGTTTGAATCCTACTCTCCCAGTGTTCCCAGTATCAATACAACATTTAAAAAAAAGACAAAAAGAGCAGATTATGTAGTTCCAATTGTTGCTGTTATTTTATCAATTCCATTAGTTACGATTGTTTTTTCTGTTATTTTGAAACGGGGCAAGGATTGGTGGCAGCATAGGAATTATAGGAGGATGGATTATTTGATAGAAGGCATGTATAATAGCTGAAATGATGAACTTGCTGCATTGGTTAAAATTTCACTGTTATTGTAAATAATCAAAATATAATTATGTAATTGTTATAAGCCTCTTAAGTGCCTGGCATCAAATGCAATACTTTTGTGATATTGATGAGAATATAATATGTTGTTATATATTTTTATATATCTAACTCTAATAAAGATATGTTAAGATTTTTATTTTTGATATAGCTTTAAATTCAATGCTGTCTGATACACCTGTTGTTGAGCCCTTAAATCATAATGTTCCATCCAAGATGCATATAAACCCTGGTGTGATCACAGATTCGATTTTGTTTCTACCAAAGTTGTTGATACTGTAATTGCATTGATACCGTTGGCTTCATTCGTCGATGGATGGAGCAGAAGTCGAAAATAGCCAAGTTTCCAACATTCCACGGTGCCTTGATTTGTCATTTGATTGTTTTTAAATGTTGACATGGCACTTGTCACTTGTTCAATCGTAATTTTGCCGCCATCTGTGCTAAAGAAGTGAAACGGTACCAATGCAATAAAAATATCATGAATCAAGTAGGCCGTACATCAAACACTTTTGTATGTCGGTATCACAGGTATAAGTAAGTGATCACACCAGGGTTTCTATGCATCTTGGTTCCATCAATAGAACATATAGAAACTATTAGGACATTATAGGTAAGTCAGTGTGATGTACACATTTCCAAATGTGAAAGAGTTTATATAAAAGGAATTTCATTATCTGAAATAGAGATTTCTAATTCTAATGGTCTTGGACACCCTATTAAAAAGAGACGAGAGTCTTTATATCAACAATATTCCTATGACCTAGTCGCTTATGCCATGCATGAATGCAGTTTTCATGATTATTATTGTCAGTTGCTTCAGAGTCTATAAATGCCATTTTCAATTTCACCAATAGCAATGATTTTGTCACCGATTTTTATAATACAGCGGTGGCATTCAAAAATAACATTGAATCCTTTTTCAGTGAGTCGTTTCACAGATAACAAATTGCTTTTTAATTCAGGAATGTATAATATATTCGTTACTCGAACATTTTCGTATTTTTCATTGACTCGACAACATAGTGTAACGATTTCGAGACCGGCCCAGAGACCGGCCCTGATCTAATTAATTATGCACCCTCGTTCAACTACAACTGCATATCTGCTGTCGTACGGATCGCCCAGAACAAGCTGGAATAAATCGATTGTTCGATATTATTCGAAGAGCCATCTAGATGAAATGTTCTATACTCCTGAATATTCGAGAGCCGTGAATAGAAACTGCTTGGGAGTATATAAGCGGGACAGGCAGAATAGAGAGTCAGTTACAGTTCCAGAGTTCGCTGATAGATAGCCACAGTAGAAATAAATTGAAATAGTAAATGTTTTAGTTGTTGTAAATAGTGTTTCAAATAAATTAGTAAAATTAGTTAGTGCAGTTTTACTACATTTGTTGTCAGAAGTCGGATGTTTAAAATAAACAAGTGTTAAAGTGTTCGTCGCGTTGAAAAACTGATAGACATTTATCGCGCCTAATAGACAGTTAGTGAGTGACTCGTTGAACATTTGAGTGCAAAGTGGACAGTTTTGCGCGTCGCGGGACAATAAACTGAAAACTTTTTGTGTGAAATAAATAATAGACTGATATTTCGGCAAAGACAATAAGAGACAAAATGTTTCCGAGAAGAGTTCACCTAGTTGACCTTAAAGTTAGTGAATTAAAGCAAGAGTTAGACGAGCGAGAGTTAGAAACAACTGGAAAGAAGGCCGTACTCCAGAAAAGACTTGCAGATGGATTGATTGAAGAAGGAGAAGACCCCGAAACGTTCTTATTCGAAGTTTCTGGAGTTGATTTGAGTTCCATAATGAATAAACTCGACGAGACCACGAAATCCTTGGAAGATAAATTTCTGGAAAATTCGAACAGTTTGAAGGAGGAACTTCAACAAAATTCTGTGAGTTTGAAGGAGGAACTTCAACAAAATTCTGTGAGTTTGAAGGAGGAACTTCAACAAAATTCGGTGAGTCTGGAAGATAAATTTCTTCAAAACTCGAAATATCTAGAAGAAAAGCTTCACGAAAATTCGAAAAATCTAGAACAAAAGCTTGAAGAAAATTCGAAAAATTTAGAAGTGAAGCTTCTAGAAAAATCGAGACAGAAATCGGCAGAATAAAAGAAAAATTCAGTGAATTGGAAAAGCGACTGGATTCTGCGCGCACCCCAGAAATTTTCAACAGAAATTCAATGCTGGATCTGAGTACTAACGTGGAGGAAGTTCAAAAAGACATTAAAGATTTCAAGGTCAGTACGAAACCAGGAAAGCTCTCATTGAAACCGCCTCAGTTCGACGGAAATACTCCATGGTCAAACTACCACCGACAATTCGAAGCTGCTGCCAAAGCAAATGGATGGAATGCTGAGGAAAAAGCTTTAGCATTGACACTGGCATTGCGTGGCGAAGCAACAAATATTTTACAAACGCTCACCGCCCAACAACAGGAAGACTATGAACAGCTGGTAAAACACTTGGAACTTCGCCATGGCCAAGCCCACCTTGAACACGTATATCACTCACAGCTGAAGAACCGATGCCAGAAATCAAACGAATCGTTGCAAGAATTTGAAGCAGATATTGCACGCTTGGTTCGTCTTGCGTACCCAGCTACACCGGAAAATGTAATGGAGCGACTAGCGGTCCAGGCATTTTTGGATGGACTTCGTGACCAGGAATCCCGGCAAGCCCTAACACTAGCTCGCCCCGCACATCTTGTGGATGCATTGGCACGCGCTCTGGAATTCGAAGCAGCAAAACAATCCTGCAAAAGCCAGAGTAGAGTACGGATGATTGAGGAAGATCCACAGCCACAGGAGCCCGCTAATATCGAAGCTGTGATGCGAAAATTGCTGAAGGAAGTTGTGCCTGAGAGAAGACTGATACGATGGCGAAATTGTAGAGAACTTGGGCACGTGCGTAGCAAATGTCCAACATTGAAAAAATCGACATCAACGATGAAGGTCAAGAAGGAGCAATCGTCAGCCCGTATCCAGCAAGCCCCAAATAACAATGCATATGTCGCTGTCCTTCAACGACAGAACAAAGGTGTTTTTGTAGACGGTCTCATCAACAACGAACCTCGTACCATGCTGCTTGATACAGGTGCGACTAGGACAATCCTTGGACCTACATTTGCCAAAACACCGGCAAGAATTGAATCGTCGAATTGGAAGCTACGCACAGCAACTGGAGAGCCGGCAACTGTGTATGGTGAGCTTCCAATTGAACTGACTTTGGGCAGTACTAAAGTGAAACATCGGGCTCTTGTAGCGGATATCGAGGATGATGCAATTATAGGAATGGACATCATGAATTCCAGAGGAGGAGAAGAGCTGGTACTTCATGGGAGAAATGAAGAAATGGTTCGAGTTCTGCTGGCTGAGGACGTAAGCATACCGGAGAGGGCTGAAACCATTTTGGAGGCTCGCCTGGATGGGGGTGCGAGCAATGGAAACGTGGTGATGTTCGAGCCCAAGCTCCATGATGAGAAAATTGGTCGAGGAATCGCACTAGGGAAGACCTTGTTGCGAGTTGATAAATTTGTGCCGGTAAGGGTAATGAATATCAATTATTACCCGGTGACCTTGAAGAAGGGAACAATTTTGGGGCACTGCTCGTCAATTTCCTCTGTGATTAGGAGTGTAAGCGGCACTGTTAGCCAAGCCAGTAACATGCCAGCAGAATTGGAGAAGTTGGTTGCTATTTCGTCCAAGGACATGGGGCCAGCACAAAAGACCAAACTGAGGGAACTAGTCAGGAAGTATCAGGAAATCTTCGATACCGGAGTAGGCAAAGGCGGTAGGACAAAGGTGGTTCAGCACAAGATAGATACTGGAAATGCCCGACCAATCAGGCAATCAGCCAGAAGACTTCCTCTCGCCAAAAAGGAGGAGGCTGACAAAATAGTCTGCGACATGGAGAAAGACGGAGTCATTGAGCCATCCGACAGTCCCTGGTCCTCTCCAGTCGTGTTGGTGAAGAAGAGAGATGGATCAACACGGTTTTGCGTAGACTACCGTCAACTAAACAACGTGACGAAAAAGAACAGCTACCCTCTCCCAAGGATAGACGACACGCTGGCTGGATCTACGATTTTCTCGACCTTAGATTTGAAGAGCGGATACTGGCAGGTAGAACTGGCCCAGGAAGATCGAGAAAAGACAGCTTTTACCATCGGCTCCGGATTATGGCAGTTTACAGTTATGCCATTCGGCCTCTGCAATGCTCCAGCCACGTTCGAAAGATTGATGGAGACGGTTTTGAAAGGACTATCATGGAAGACGTGTCTGGTGTATCTCGACGACATTATTGTGGTTGGCAGATCATTCGAGGACCATGTAAAAAACTTGGAAGGGGTATTTCAGCGACTGAGAAGCTCCGGACTGAAACTGAGCCCCCAAAAATGTCATCTGTTTCAAAAAGAAGTACGTTATCTCGGCCACTTTGTCTCTGGGAAAGGAGTGGCAGTAGATGAGCAGAAGATCAAAGCCGTTAAGGAATGGCCCGTTCCGAAAGACATTCACCAGCTTCGAAGTTTTCTTGGCTTGTGCACTTACTATCGCCGATACGTGCTGGGATTTGCTAACATCGCAAAACCACTGACCAGGCTCACGGAAGGACAAACAAAGTTCCAGTGATCGGATGGATGCCAAGATTCATTCAGGAAGTTGAAAGGAGCTTTGATCAACGCACCAATCCTGAGCTACCCCCTTCCAGACGG
This sequence comes from Chrysolina americana, assembly GCA_958502065.1. Taxonomy (NCBI): domain Eukaryota; kingdom Metazoa; phylum Arthropoda; class Insecta; order Coleoptera; family Chrysomelidae; genus Chrysolina; species Chrysolina americana. The sequence continues at coordinate 32,749,365 of OY293415.1, read as the reverse complement.
GAAATTCATTCTGGACACGGACGCCAGTAACGTGGGACTTGGAGCTGTCCTGTCTCAGATCCAAGAAGGACAAGAGAAGGTCATCGGTTACTTCAGCAAGACCCTCAGTAAACCGGAGCGGAATTACTGTGTCACCAGGCGGGAACTATTGGCTGTTGTCAAGGGAGTTGAGCACTTCTACAAGTACGTGTATGGACGAAGATTCCTACTGAGAACTGACCATGCAGCTCTCAAATGGCTCCTACAGTTCAAGAATCCCGAGGGTCAAGTGGCACGCTGGATTGAGAGGCTCCAGGAATTCGACTTTGAGATCGAACATCGGGCTGGGACCAGCCATAAGAATGCGGATGCCCTATCGCGAAGACCATGTCCAGACGACTGTTCGCACTGCCGACGAACAGAGGAAAAGGAGTCGACACTCTGCAGAACCACGGCGATCGATGATAACTGGAATGACCACAAGATCCAGAAAGACCAAGAGAAAGATCCAGATCTTGGTTTAGTCATCGGCTGGAAGAAGAGTGATCGAAGACCGTCGTGGCAGGAAATAGCCAGTTGTTCTCCAGTCGTTAAAACTTACTGGGCCCAATGGAACTCTTTCACCTTAGACAATGGAGTCTTGAAGCGTGTGTTGGAGTCGGAGGATGGCGGGGAAGAAAGACGTCAGGTAGTAGTTCCCAGTAGCAGAAGACAGGAAGTGCTCCGAGAAATCCATGATGGGGTCACCGGAGGACATCTGGGAGTGACGAAGACCCTCCAGAAAGTTAGGCAACGGTTCTACTGGGCCAATTGTCAAGCTGACGTCAAGGACTGGTGCAGAAAATGTGCTGTATGCGCAGCCAGTAATGGGCCTCGGACAATGTGGGCAGCCCATTCGAAAGGATCGCCATTGACATCGCTGGCCCGTTCCCACAATCTGAACACGGGATGTGGCGATGGATTACTTCAGCAAGTGGGCCGAAGCCTATGCCCTGCCCAACCAAGAAGCCATCACCGTTGCCGACGTCTTGGTGAAGGAGTGGATTTGTCGATTCGGTGTCCCGTTAGAACTGCATTCGGATCAAGGCAGGAATTTCGAGTCAAACCTGTTCCAGGAGATGTGTCAGATGCTGAACATCCGGAAAACGAGGACCACAGCTCTACATCCGCAGTCCGATGGAATGGTGGAGCGGATGAATAAGACGATAAACCGCCACCTATCCAAGGTAGTCTCTGACCACCAGAAGGATTGGGACCAGTACCTCCATCTGTTCCTGATGGCGTATCGTTCCGCAGTTCATGAGTCAACCGGCCAAACCCCTGCAAGTGTTATTATGGGCCGAGAGCTGCGACTTCCATGTGACCTGCAATTTGGGACGCCACCAGGACAAGACACTGCGGGAGATGACTACGTCAGCAAACTGCGACAGAGAATGGACGACATCCATGAACGGGTCCGTTTGAACATCCAGAGTGCCAGCGACAGAATGAAGGAGACCTACGACATCAAGGCGGATGCTGGTGGATATCAGGCAGGTGACCTTGTCTGGCTATACAACCCTAAACGTCGCCGTGGACTATCACCGAAACTTCGGAACTCGTGGGAAGGTCCTTATAAGATCATGAAAAAGATAAACGACCTCGTCTACCGCATATATAAGCCACCACGAGGAAAACCTAGGGTAGTCCACTTCAATAGGTTGTCCCCTTACGCCGGAAACCACGATCAAGTCCGCACCGTCAGATCACCGGAGGACGAAATGACGTTTCAGAGGTTCATGTCCCTGTACTCGAACGGACAGAAAATTCAATATGGGGTAACCCGAGAGGAGTCACGAGATCTTTTCAAGGTGCCTGCCAATTACGCGTTAGCTCACTGTGTGGCAGGAGATCTCCAAATGTCCAGAGGTATTGCAGTAGTTTTCTCCAAGAAGTTCGGTCGAATCCAGGAACTGAGAGAACAGAACCCGGAAGTTGAAGGGGTGTTACAGCTGAGGAAAGGTCAGAGAAACATCTACTATCTGGTTACCAAGAAGCGTTCTAGTGATAAGCCGTCTTATGAAGATGTTTGGAAGAGCCTTACGAGATTGAGAGACACGATGCTGGACCAGAATATTGTAGACCTGGCAATCCCAAAATTGGCCTGTGGGCTTGATCGGCTGGACTGGAGAGTTATAAAAAGCATGTTGGAGACAATATTCAGATCCAGCGGTATCAACATTCTGGTGTGCTGCAACCATCTTCCTCGACCCAAATTGAAGACTGTGGAGTGCTACTTCCATCGAACGTCCAGGTGCAGATATGGAGAATCTTGCAGATATCTTCACACTCCAAGAATGACGCTTCGGGGCGAAACGTCTTTAAGAAGGGGGCAATGTAACGATTTCGAGACCGGCCCTGATATAATTAATTATGCACCCTCGTTCAACTACAACTGCATATCTGCTGTCGTACGGATCGCCGAGAACAAGCTGGAATAAATCGATTGTTCGATATTATTCGAAGAGCCATCTAGATGAAATGTTCTATACTCCTGAATATTCGAGAGCCATGAATGGAAACTGCTTGGGAGTATATAAGCGGGACAGGCAGAATAGAGAGTCAGTTACAGTTCCAGAGTTCGCTGATAGATAGCCACAGTAGAAATAAATTGAAATAGTAAATGTTTTAGTTGTTGTAAATAGTGTTTCAGATAAATTAGGAAAATTAGTTAGTGCAGTTTTACTACAATAGTTTACGTATTCGAGAGTAAAAGTTCATCATCGGGTCGTGCATCAAGAGCTGTCACTAATGTCTCTTAACTTGGTGGTAGACCTCCTAACATGAGTGCTGCCACATGGAAATTCTTGATTTCTTCACCGATACCACGTAATGATTCGACCATTTCCAGAGTAGATCTGATGTACTCTGTCATGGTCTGTCCAGGTTCAAGTTTTGATTGGTATAATTTTCGCAGTAAATATAATTTGTTGGATAAATTAGCTCTCTCGTGAACTCTTTGTGAGACGTTCCACATATCTTTGGCTGATGAAAATGATCAAATAATTCACATCTGTAATTATTTGATCATTTTCGACTGATAATGATATTGTGCTTTGCGCTTTTTCATCCAAATTAGACCAATCTTTTTCTGGAGTTGAAGGTTTTGCTTCATTTACAACTTTCCACGTTCCCTCTCTGATCAGCATCATTCTCATTTTAAATTTCCACGGCTGATAGTTAGTATTGTTCAGCTTGGTGAATCCAAATCTTGCGTTATCTGACGACGAATCCATCATGATAGTTTTAATTTTTACGATGATTTTTACTTTCCGCTTTACTCTTTAAGTTTTACTGGAACTGTTCATAAACTGCTTTATCTACGTCCTGGGCCCATAACCTGATGGTTTTTGTGGTGATAAAACAGATTATTTTTAAGTAAAAGTACAATTCGGAAACTCAGTTTAATTATCTTCCATCTTGACTTATCACAAAAATTCAAAAAAACTATCAACAGTAAAATACGGGATGATAAAATCAAACACGATGATTGATCTGACGAAATTGAAGATATTCCAATATAACGTCAATAATGAAATATACTCTACTTCTGTCACATATTATATCCATCAATTATATCAAGTAAAATCCACTCGCTGGCAGTATTTTCCATAATTGGCGTTAGAAATTCAACCCATTTTTGTAGGTTACCCTGTAGAGATAGAAAAACGGCTTGTGAAGAAAATTGATTTTTTAGACATCTAAAATGCTATATCCAAAAATCCGAATAATCTGACTAACCCCAAGAGTACATGGGAGAAAAGAGAAATTAAAGGTGACAAGTGCTTGTCCCTTCTTAGAACATTTTACAATAGAATAATAATATTTTAATGAATTATGGTGGATTACGTAATCCAAACTTCCGCAAAAAACCTATACAATAGGTATGGTCGTCGGCAAGTATTCAACAGAAAACAACTACTGCCCCCTACGACCATTGAATTATATCTGTTTAATACTTGGCAAAGTTTTCTACAAGAACCACTTTGCAATGCATTTCAAATATCAAAGCTGAAATTATTGTTCGATTTAATTGGGGGAACACCTCCGTACCGGTTTCATGGTCATTGCCAATCATCAGCGAAGGCTAGTTGGACCCAATTGAATCGAAAAATCCTTTCATCCTAATTGGAAATCCCTGAGACAAACACTGAAGTATGAATTCAGCGCCATCTCTGGGTTCCAGATTTAAAAGCACTCCGACTACGTGTTGTTGTTTGCTGTTGAATACTTGCCGACGACCATACCTATTGTATAGGTTATTTGCGGAAGATTGGATTACGTAATCCACCATAATTCATTATTAGTATTATGATCTTCCGTCAAGTAGTGTCGCCCATCTTTCATAATAATATTTTTATTTGGATATTTTACATATTTCTTTTTCTATAAACTAAATATACATTAATAGATACAGATTAGGACAATGAATTATAAAACATAGTGCTTAAATGCAGTCGAATATGTACTAACCAGTCATTACAAAAAAATAAAACAATATAAACTCTCTAAAAAACCTGACCTGATTTCATGTAATATTCTATAAATGAACTCCACCCAAAAAGACACTCATTGTCAAAGCAAAAGTGCTTTGAAAAACAATAAAATAAGTTAAAAACAAGGAAAAATGTATAAATGAAAATGTGAATTTGAAATAATTGTAAGTGGAAGAACTCATTTGCTTTGTTCTTTTTTGATTTATTCAAAAACTTGTGATGAGCTTTCAGTTTCATTGGATCAATGAATGACAGATCCTTTTGCTGTTTCATAAAAAAAATGAATTTGGAATCTTCACCTTTAGCAATTTTGTTGATACTTCTGCACCAGAAATATAAACTACATTTTACAGCCAAGTTTACTTATATTATTTCCCATATCATGAGATGGGCAATTGATGGGTGTGAAATCAATTTTTTCCATGATTATATTTTCAAAAGTACTGGCAATATTCCTGATATGGCACATTCTTGGTAGCAGATAATAGAGTTGTGAAAAAATTTGCCTCACAAGATAATAAAAAAAGCTACCCGGTCTAACTAATTTAGAAGTGGCATATTGCCGTGCCTCGATGAAATCATTGGCCAAATGTTCGTTCCAATACTGCAAATTATTTTTGCAACTATCACATCTCAATAACTTCATCAATCTTTTGGCTAAGTAACCACTAATATACACCAATGTGCACTGCCCAATTCTCGTTTTTTCTAGTTGACATGACATGGCTAGGAATTTGAGGAGGAGAAATGTGAGAGTTGACAGGTAATTGTGTTTCTTGTTCCATAATTATAAATGATCTCAAATTATTCAGTGCTCCAGTGGAAAAAATCTTCTTCGCAATTTGCATTAGGAGAATGTGCCGACAAGAAATTATTCAATAACAACGCTTTGAATGAAGTTTGAAAATGAGACACATCCGGAGAAGCATGTCTCACTCCGTGGCTTCTTACATAACTGAAAAGTTTTCTAATGCATCCTGATTGAATGATCTCATTAAAATATATTTGAAATTGTACTGGGAAATTAAAATATTGGCTAGTCCTAAGAAACACTTGATAGTGAAAATTAAATTCCTAACTGAAGGTACAGAAATAAGTTTCTGTTTTTTTATTGAGAAATATTTCATTGTATTTAAAACTTTGAAAGTATTTCTCCAATATTCTGCATGGGGGGAATTTGGCTTGACAGCACCTTTGAGCGGATTACCAGATGGACTCAACTGATTGTTTGAATTCAGGCTGTCTAACAACTCATCCAGAAATAGGATGTGCTCGGTAGTATTAGTGGCTTCCTTTTCTAGCTTGTGCTCTGAGTATTGACTCTGAAAAACAAATATATTTAAAGATTAAAAAACTTTATAGATGATAGAGGTTAGTACAAATTGAAATATCTTATAAAATTCCCAATTAATTAAAAAAAAAACATTTAGAAAAATTGAGTCAAATGAAAAAAGCAAAGATAGATAAAGGAATAGAATTGAACAGGTATAGCTTGAAAGACTTTCCAGAATACACTGGTAAAATTCTCAATTTTTCAACTTCATACAGTGGTATCTGTCAAACATATTTGCACAACCTGACCTATGATAACACAAAGTATTTTCAACGACTCACTATTCACAGAGAGTGAAGTGAAAAAATACAAATGCGTCAGATTATATTCGAAAGTCATCATTTAATAAAACGACAAAAACTGAACCCTTCCATAACATTAAACATTCAACAATTGCTACAATTTGTCCATATAACTGTTATAGAGGAAATTTTTAATGATACATTTTCTTAAAGAGCTATTTGTACTCGGGTGATGTATTGTTGAACTCGGCTGCGCCTCATTCAACAAATTCCACGCTCATACAAAAAAGTCCTTCTTTACAAACTTGTATTATAAATAGCCATTGTTTCATTTATATCAATTAAAATTGTTCTGTTCATTTGTGTCAGTAAACCTAATCAAGCAGCTATTGTCAAAAGAAAAAGACAAATGAATTACAAGAGAGATGAACAGATGTAAAATAGATGCATAGATCAGATTTATTGAAGGAAATGAACAAACCTTACATATCATACTTACTCCACAGGGCAATTCTTTTCATCAAGGAACCAACTTGGTGGCTGAATACCTGCATGCAACAGGAAACCTTCATTTTCTTAATTTTGTCTTTGATAACATGTTGGTCAGTGAGTTTTGGACATATCTTAGCCTTTAAAAAGATGTGGTGCATCATAGAGAGGAATTATTTCTCGATTGTTGATGAGAAAACCTAAATATTGGTTCTCAATTCCCTGTTTCATACAATCTTCTTTCGTGTCCTTGAAATTTGATCGAAAACTGTTGCAACAAGATTGAAGCCGGCATCCTGGCAAGCTATAATTGCTTCTCTGATGAGAGACTTCAATAGCGGCGATTTCATAGGGCCACTAGTGAAAAAGAAGCTTATTGGCTGCTTCCACTGCTTATATACACCTCTCAGCATGAAAACTAATACATGATCAGCAAGGTCAGGTGATCGCCTAGAACCGCCAGTATCTTCTATTCCTCCAATACAATCATCCCTCCTATTATACTGCACATTACATGCTATGGACATTTCATCAAATACCAGTATACAACATTTTTCAGCGTCAGTCATCTTCAAAATGGATTCTCTCAAGTTATCAAATTTGAAAATTTTTTGAATATTCGACAACAGTATGTTTGCATTGAAAATAGTTATAATCAATATAGAAAAATCAGTTATGGTGTACCACAGGGATCTGTTTTGGGACCTGTTCTTTTTTTGATTTTCATTAATTCTATTTCATTTTTGGATTTAAAAGGATCTCTAAAATTATTTGCAGATGATATAACTATAATTTATTCAGAATCCAATACAGACACTCTCAAAAAAAATATCCAATCCGATATTAAAAATATTCTCTCATGGTTACAAAATTATAAATTAACCTTAAACTTTTCAAAATCCTCATATATGTTTATTGCAAAACGAAAAATTAATGACCAATTCAAACCATTAGTCTTTGATAAAAATCAAATTGAATACAAAAGCTGTATAAAATTTTTAGGTCTCTAAATTGATGAACGCCTCAGTTGGAAATAACAAATTGAAAAAATTAGTAAAAAAATAGCTCCAATTATTGGCATACTTTACAAGATTAGAAACTATATATGTCGTAAATATTTGATGAATGTATATTATTCCTTCATATATTCTCATTTACAATATTTGATATCTATATGGGGATCCGCGAATAAATCTGTATTGAAACCTTTGAAAAAACTCCAAAATAAATCAATAAAATGTATTCACAAACTTCCCCATCTTGAACCAACAAAAAATTTGTACAAAACAAAAAAAATATTAAACTTGGAATCTCTTTACAAATTATCGGTATGTTTATTTATTCATTCAAGCCGATTAAAAAAAAATATACTGGTTTGCATTTTACAGAAAACAAAGTTATTCATAAACACCTAACAAGAAATTTCAATGAACTACATCCCAGTAAGGCAATATCTGAAATTGGAAAGAGATGCATTTTGCATGATGGTGTCATAATTTATAATCAATTACCTAACCGTTTGAAAAATATAAAACATCTATCGAAGTTCAAATTACAACTGAAAGAGTATTTCTTAGTTTCTTAATTTTTTATAATTTTATCAGATTTGACAATTTAATTTAATTTGTATTCATTTATCCTATATACATATTATATAGCCAATATAAAAACATTTAATGTTTCTTGGGTGAATAAAATAAAAAATATTTGATTTAAGCCAGGCTGTAATCGAACTTTCATAAGCAGTCTTGTCAAGGTTTTTTTTGAAGGCAAAACAAATATTTTGGACATTAATCTATATCCTCTGCCACTGGCTTTGAAGAGTGATAAGGCTAGTATCTTATTCTCATTCAAAGTGAACCTTCTTCCTTTGCCTTTATGTTTTTGGTTTCTTATTTGGGACTGGATGAAGTAATATGTTGGTTTATTAACATACTTCAATAGATTGACAAATTTGGGGCCACAAGCCAATTTTTCAGCTGATTCCAATCGTACTTTGTAAGATTTTACATTGCTTTGGAGACGAGCTATTCTATTTCTCCAATTTACGACTTTTTTATACATATGGCGGGCTTTTGGAGTCAACTCACTTTGTCTATTGACATTAACTTCTTTTAAAATCATGTTTCGCCTATTTCAAAATGTTGGTAATTGAAATTGGATTATTTATGAACACTTAATACTTAATAAGTAAAATATTTTTTTCACTTTCAATAATTTAAAATAGAAAAACTCCATACATGACTTGAACAAACTAGGATATTGGTTAATTTTTTTCATTATTCACAGTATATTACTGCCCAACAATTTTAAAAATCAACTTGATTATATATGATTTGCTAGAAGTATGAATAATGTCTAACTAAACATCTCTTTTGAAAAGGTATAAAAACCAATTAAATGTTTTCCCAAAAGGACAAATTTGATAAAAACAACTATGGTTAATTTATATATGCACCAATAATCAAGCTATGTACCTACATACTTGAAATATGTATGTACGCCTTAAGAAAAATAATAAATTCCTGATATTTATGATCATTTATCCTTTATTGTAAACTTCTCTTATAGCGAAGCACTCATATCAGTCTCTTTGGGTTCGTTATGAACAGACATTACTGCATTTCTGTCAATTGGATGTACTTACCTATTCCCAAGGTTAAACCAAAGAGTAGAGGTTCTATACAGAACCTCTACTCTTTGTATAGAACCTCTACTCTTTGGTTAAACGCCTATTATACTTAGGGGATATTCTGGGGGTAGGTTCATAGCGATCAACATCATACGTCATTGGTGGCGTCTTGGGCAATTCCACAATATTCATAGTTCCATGTTGATGGATTCATCATTGAATATGGTTGCTTCAACAATATTTCAGTTCGTACATCTGAAATGATATACACTTATTTTCATGTCATGTTTATTACAAAAAGATTTTGAGGAGGAACTGAACTGAGAGAATATGCTTTTTGTGCAAAGATCCAAAATCTTGTTGACAAAGTAAGTGCCTCAAACTAAACTTAAATCAATATTAAATACACGCAAAAAAAGAAGAAATGGAACAAAAATGTCGTCGCCGAAATTGTTTTAAAATGTCTTATACCTACAACATTATATTACGGCCTAGTGATTTATTAAAATCCCATTAGAGACATTGGAATCCATTATAAAACAGGGTCCTGCAACTGCGCTCTGGTGGTCCGTAGCTGCAAAACGGCACAACTTCATGCCTCCTTCTTAAGAGCATATTCTGTACATTCAATTTCAGTCTTTCGAATGATATCACACTTGGTTTTTACTTCACAATGTAAATAACGAACATTTTCAATGGAAAAAACCAAGATATCTTTCAATTTGCGTTTCGATCTATCCAGTACACAAAATATAATGAAATTTCAACTGTGTGTCATGTTACAGAAACTAGACCATATTGGATTCATTTCACCTCCCATAAGTTTTTAGAATCATTTTTCCACTTGTAGTTAGAGAGTGTTGAATAACTTATGTTTTTTGAAGTAATATCGATATATCTCCTGAAATAACGTTGATGAACATACATGACCCAATATTTTTTGAATGTCCAAAGTAATCTCTATTTAACCATGTCATGAAATATGGGGTGTTCCATTACAAAAAACATATTTTTGGTTTGGTACACTTTTCTGGGTAACCTTGTATACTTCAGAATGTTTTTCAAAGATATATACTCTCTCAAGAAGGAAACATGCTTGCATTCGAAAGAAATTTTGCAGTTTAGAAGCTATGAACCACCGGAGTACAGTTGCAGGACCCTGTATATTTATATATTCAATAATATGGTGATATAAAAATAATTCAGGTAAATTGGTCTTACCTTCCACTGCAGCTTTTTTTGTTCTCTTTAGGGGAATGACATTTTCTTCAGAGACAGCTCTGGAAGATTCTGAAAAATACATGATGCATAATCTCCTAGTTACAACCAACCACTATTTCAACAAGATATAAGTCACTGCATTTACAAATTGTATTTTCATATAACAAGAAGAACAAGACAAAGTGAGAAGTTAGGGGCTAGTTAATTTATTTTTTATACTTAAAAATGCAATTTCATGATGCAGGCAACTCATGAAAACATATTAAATTCAGCTTAACTTACCTGGCAAAAGTAACGTTGGGTATGCTTTTGCAATCAATCTGTTGAGATTATCGAATATCCAGTGAGAAACAGGGAATCAAATGATACAAAAGTACAGAGCAATACTTATAATTGACAAAACTGAACTGACAATTCTACAACATAACTATGACAGACAACTACCTACTTAACAACATACAACATGTTCCAAATTACTTCACAAAACCCTCTCTATTTGGGACAAGTCCTTGGCGAGATAAACATGTACGAAATTTATCGCGATTCAAGGGTTTGGTAAAGGAATCGGCTATCATGCATATCCTGTGTTGATACATGATGCAACTTGATTTCTTTACGTAGAATGCGTTCCCTTATAAAATGGTGTCGCACGTCAATGTGCTTGGTTCGAGCACGGTAAGCACCGTCTTGAGCCAAGTTCTGAGCGCCCTGGTTATCAACATAAAGTAGAGTTGGCTGTTTTGCAGAAGCAGAAAATAGTTCACTTGCCAGACCTCGGAGCTAGAGTGCTTCCTGTATCGCTGCTGACATGGCCATATACTCAGCCTCAGTGGTTGAGAGGGCTATAGTAGGTTGACGCTTAGTGGACCACGAGATAGGAGAGTTATTTTTCAGGAAGATATAGCCGGTTACACTGCGTCGCTCATCTTCGTTACTTGCCCAATCTGAGTCACTAAATCCAATAATATCAGTGATGTTAGTATCCATACCACTGAATTCAAGTTTCCAATGAGCTGTTCCTTTGAGGTAACGCATAATACGCTTCACAGCTGTCCAATGTGCCTTTCCTGGATTCTGACTAAAGCGACTCACATAGCTAATCGCAAAATTAAGATCTGGCCGAGAAACTTGAGCAGCAAAAAGAAGGCTTCCAACCGCTTCTTGATAGGGGAAAGTTTTCATCTTGAATTCTTCATCTGAAGTTTTTGGAGATTGTTCCTTAGAAAGCTTTTCGTTGGGAGAAATCGGCGTATCCACGGGATTACAATCGAGCATATTGAATCTTTTCAACACGTCTTCTATGTAAATTTTCTAGTCAATCCAAATCTTCCGACTAACTCGATCGCGCGTGATCCGGAGTCCTAGGACAGACTTTGCCTCTCCTATGTCGACCATTTTGAAATTGTTCGTTAACCATTTTTTTAAGGTCATCCTTCATAGTGTAGTAAAACTGCACTAACTAATTTTCCTAATTTATTTGAAACACTATTTACAACAACGTGCTAGGAATCGCACGTTAAAAGGTAAGACCTCGTTAATCCTTAGCTCGCACAAGTTTCGACTTCTGAGGGCTGTCGTTCGTAGGGGGATGACAGCTGGTTAACGGAAAAAACAATTTTAAACAATTTTTTTTAAACAATTCACTAAAACATTTACTTTAATAACTATTTCAATTTATTTCTACTGTGGCTATCTATCAGCGAACTCTGAAACTGTAACTAACTCCCTTCTGACTGTCCTCCAGCGGTTATATAGTCGCAAGGCCCTCTCGATTATTCTGTAGTATAGAACATTTCATCTAGATGGCTCTTCGAACATAAATCGAATTGATCGATTTATTCCAGCTTGTTCTCGGCGATCCCCCCTTCTTAAAGACGTTTCGGCCCGAAACGTCATTCTTGGAGTGTGAAGATATCTGCAAGATTCTCCATGTCTGCACCTGGACGTTCGATGGAAGTAGCACTCCACATTCTTCAAGTTGGGTCGAGGAAGATGGTTGCAGCACACCAGAATGTTGATGCCGCTGGATCTGAATATTGTCTCCAACATGCTTCTTATAACTCTCCAGTCCAGCCGATCAAGCCCACAGGCCAATTTTGGGATTGCCAGGTCTACAATATTCTGGTCCAGCATCGTGTCTCTCAATCTCGTAAGGCTCTTCCAAACATCTTCATAAGACGGCTTATCTCGAGAACGGTTCTTGGTAACCAGATAGTAGATGTTTCTCTGGCCTTTCCTCAGCTATAACACCCCTCCAACTTCCGGGTTCTGTTCTCTCAGTTCCTGGATTCGACCGAACTTCTTGGAGAAAACTACTGCAATGCCTCTGGACATTTGGAGATCTTCTGCCACACAGTGAGCTAACGCGTAATCAGCAGGCACCTTGAAAAGATCTCGTGACTCCTCTCGGGTTACCCCATATTGAACTTTCTGTCCGTTCGAGTACAGGGACATGAACCTCTGAAACGTCATTTCGTCCTCCGGTGATCTGACGGTGCGGACTTGATCGTGGTTTCCGGCGTAAGGAGACAACCTATTGAAGTGGACTACCCTAGGTTTTCCTCGTGGTGGCTTATATATGCGGTAGACGAGGTCGTTTATCCTTTTCATGATCTTATATGGACCTTTCCACGAGTTCCGAAGTTTCGGTGATAGTCCACGGCGACGTTTAGGGTTGTATAGCCAGACAAGGTCACCTGTCTGATATCCACCAGCATCCGCCTTGATGTCGTAGGTCTCCTTCATTATGTCGCTGGCACTCTGGATGTTCAAACGGACCCGTTCATGGATGTCGTCCATTCTCTGTCGCAGTTCGCTGACGTAGTCATCTCCCGCAGTGTCTCGGCCCATAATAACACTAGCAGGGGTTTGGCCGGTTGACTCATAAACTGCGGAACGATACGCCATCAGGAACAGATGGAGGTACTGGTCCCAATCCTTCTGGTGGTCAGAGACTACCTTGGACAGGTGGCGGTTTATCGTCTTATTCATCCGCTCCACCATTCAATCGGACTGCGGATGTAGAGCTGTGGTCCTCGTTTTCAGGATGTTCAGCATCTGACACATCTCTTGGAACAGGTTTGACTCGAAATTCCTGCCTTGATCCGAATGCAGCTCTAACGGGACACCGAATCGACAAATCCACTCCTTCACCAAGACGTCCCACTTGCTGAAGTAGTCCATCGCCACAAGGATGTACTTGTTCCTGTGTTCAGATTGTGGGAACGGGCCAGCGATGTCAATGGCGATCCTTTCGAATGGGCTGCCCACATTATACTGGCACATCGGGGCCTTAGGTCTTGTTCGAGGCCCATTACTGGTAGCGCATACAGCACATTTTCTGCACCAGTTCTTGACGTCAGCTTGACAATTGGCCCAGTAGAACCGTTGCCTAACTTTCTGGAGGGTCTTCGTCACTCCCAGATGTCCTCCGGTGACCCCATCATGGATTTCTCGGAGCACTTCCTGTCTTCTGCTCCTGGGAACTACTACCTGACGTCTTTCTTCACCGCCATCCTCCGACTCCAACACACGCTTCAAGACTCCATTGTCTAAGGTGAAAGAGTTCCATTGGGCCCAGTAAGTTTTAACGACTGGAGAACAACTGGCTATTTCCTGCCACGACGGTCTTCGCTCACTCTTCTTCCAGCCGATGACTAAACCAAAATCTGAATCTTTCTCTTGGTCTTTCTGGATCTTGTGGTCATTCCAGTTATCATCGACCGCCGTGGTTCTGCAGAGTGTCGACTCCTTTTTCTCTGTTCGTCGACAGTGCGAACAGTCGTCTGGACATGGTCTTCGCGATAGGGCATCCGCATTCTTATGGCTGGTCCCCGCCCGATGTTCGATCTCAAAGTCGAATTCCTGGAGCCTCTCAATCCAGCGTGCCACTTGACCCTCGGGATTCTTAAACTGTAGGAGCCATTTGAGAGCTGCATGGTCAGTTCTCAGTAGGAATCTTCGTCCATACACGTACTTGTAGAAGTGCTCAACTCCCTTGACAACAGCCAACAGTTCCTGCCTGGTGACACAGTAATTCCGCTCCGGTTTACTGAGGGTCTTGCTGAAGTAACCGATGACCTTCTCTTGTCCTTCTTGGATCTGAGACAGGACAGCTCCAAGTCCCACGTTACTGGCGTCCGTGTCCAAAATGAATTTCCCGTCTTGAAGGGGGTAGCTCAGGATTGGTGCGTTGATCAAAGCTCCATTCAACTTCCTGAATGAATCTTGGCATTCATCTGACTACTGGAACTTTGTTTGTCCTTCCGTGAGCCTGGTCAGTGGTTTTGCGATGTTAGCAAATCCCAGCACGTATCGGCAATAGTAAGTGCACAAGCCAAGAAAACTTCGAAGCTGGTGAATGTCTTTCGGAACAGGCCATTCCTTAACAGCTTTGATCTTCTGCTCATCTACTGCCACTCCTTTCCCAGAGACAACGTGGCCGAGATAACGTACTTCTTTTTGAAACACATGACATTTCTTGGGGCTCAGTTTCAGTCCGGAGCTTCTCAGTCGCTGGAATACCTCTTCCAAGTTTTTTACATGGTCCTCGAACGATCTGCCAACCACAATAATGTCGTCGAGATACACCAGACACGTCTTCCATGATAGTCCTTTCAAAACCGTCTCCATCAATCTTTCGAACGTGACTGGAGCATTGCAGAGGCCAAATGGCATAACTGTGAACTGCCATAATCCGGAGCCGATCGTAAAAGCTGTCTTTTCTCTATCTCCCTGGGCCAGTTCTACCTGCCAGTATCCGCTCTTCAAATCTAAGGTCGAGAAAATCGAAGATCCAGCCAGCGTGTCTAGCGTGTCGTCTATCCTTGGGAGAGGGTAGCGGTCCTTTTTCGTCACGTTGTTTAGTTGACGGTAGTCTACGCAAAACCGTGTTGATCCATCTTTCTTCTTCACCAACACGACTGGAGAGGACCAGGGACTGTCGGATGGCTCGATGACTCCGTCTTTCTCCATGTCGTAGACTATTTTGTCAGCCTCCTCCTTTTTAGCGAGAGGAAGTCTTCTGGCTGATTGCCTGATTGGTCGGGCATTTCCAGTATCTATCTTGTGCTGAACCACCTTTGTTCTACCGCCTCTGCCTACTCCGGTATCGAAGATGTCCTGATACTTCCTGACTAGTTCTCTCAATTTAGGCTTCTGTGCTGGCCCCATGTCCTTGGACGAGATAGCAACCAACTTCTCCAATTCTGCTGGCATGTTACTGGCTTGACTAACAGTGCTGCTCACACTCCTCATCATAGAGGAAATTGACGAGCAGTGCCCCAGAGTTGTTCCTTTCTTCAAAGTCACAGGGTAATAATTGACATTCATTACCCTTACCGGCCCAAATTTATCAACTCGCAATAAGGTCTTCCCTAGTGCGATTCCTCGTCCAATTTTCTCATCATGGAGCTTGGGCTCGAACATCACCACGTTTCCATTGCTCGCACCCCCATCCAGGCGAGCCTCCAAAATAGTTTCAGCCCTCTCCGGTACGCTCACATCTTTAGCCAGCAGAACACGAATCATTTCTTCCGTGAAGTACCAGCTCTTCTCCGTTCACTCGTAGGACACCGTCTCTGAAATTCAACTCGAACCCTCTGGAGTTCATGATGTCCATCCCTATGATTGCATCATCCTCGATATCCGCTACTAGAGCCCGGTGTTTCAGTTTAGTACTGCCTAAAGTCAATTCAATCGGAAGTTCACCATACACAGTTGCCGGCTCTCCAGTTGCTGTGCTTAGCTTCCAATTCGACAATTCAATTCTTGCCGGTGTTTTGGCAAAAGTAGGCCCAAGGATTGTCCTAGTCGCACCCGTATCAAGGAGCATGGTGCGAGGCTCGTTGTTAATGAGACCGTCTACGAAGACCCCTTTGTCTTGTCTTTGAAGTACAGCGACATATGCATTGTTAACTGGGGCTCGTTGGATACGGGCTGACGATTGCTCCTTCTTGACCTTCATCGTTGATGTCGATTTTTTCAGTGTTGGACATTTGCTACGCACGTGCCCAAGTTCTCTACAATTTCGGCATCGTATCAGTCTTCTCTCAGGCACAACTTCCTTCAGCACTTTTCGCATCACAGCTTCTATATTAGTAGGCTCCTGTCGGTCTTCCTCGATCTTCCGGACTCTACTCTGGCTTTTGCAGGATTGCTTTGCTGCTTCGAATTCCAGAGCGCGTACCAATGCATCCACGAGATGTGCGGGACGAGCTAGTGTCAATGCCTGCCTCGTTTCTTGGTCATGAAGCCCATCCAAAAATGCCTGAACCGCTAGTCGTTCCATTACATTTTCCGGTGTAGCTGGGTACGCAAGACGAACCAAGCGTGCAATATCTGCTTCAAATTCTTCCAAAGATTCGCTTGATATGGGCAGCGGTTTTTCAGCTGTGAGTGATACACGTGTTCAAGGTGGGCTTGGCCATAGCGAAGTTTCAAGTGTTTTACCAGCTGTTCATAGTCTTCCTGTTGTTGGGCGGTGAGCGTTTGTAAAATATTTGTTGCTTCGCCACGCAATGCCAGTGTCAATGCTAAAGCTTTTTCCCCAGCATTTCATCCATTTGCTTTGGCAGCAGCTTCGAATTGTTGGTGGTAGTTTGACCATGGAGTATATCCGTCGAACTGAGGCGGTTTCAATGAGAGCTTTCCTGGTTCCGTACTGACCTTGAAATCTTTGATGTCTTTTTGAACTTCCTCCACGTTAGTACTCAGTTTCGGCATTGTTCTGTTGAAAATTTCTGGGATGTGCACAGAATCCATTCGCTTTTCTAACTCACAAAATTTTTCCTTTATTTTGTACATTTCTGCCTCAATTCCTTCTTTGACTTGGTCACTTACTGTCTCTTTCAATTTTTCCATTTCTGTCTCGACAGTTCCCATCCCACTTCTGACACCAAATGTAGTAAAACTGCACTAACTAATTTTCCTAATTTATTTGAAACACTATTTACAACAATTATTCACTAAAACATTTACTTCAATAACTATTTCAATTTATTTCTACTGTGGCTATCTATCAGCGAACTCTGGAACTGTAACTAACTCCCTTCTGACTGTCCTCCAGCGGTTATATAGTCGCAAGGCCCTCTCGATTATTCTGGAGTACAGAACATTTCATCTAGTATATCCGTCGAACATAAATCGAATTGATCGATTTATTCCAGCTTGTTCTCGGCGATCCGTACGCCAGCAGATATGCTGTTGTAGTTGAACGAGGGTGCATAATGAATTAGATCAGGGCTGGTCTCGGGGCCGGTCTCGAAATCGTTACAATAGATTTATCATTCGAAAATATCAAAATATCTAATAGAAGATATCTAATAGAGCTGTATCGAATCACAGGAGAATCAGTCTTCATTCCTGGAACCAAAACTATCATAGTCTCGAGAGATGTGATTTTCTCTGAGTATGAGAAAGGAAATTCACTTCTGAATGAACTTCCTAGAGAAAATACAACGTTTTTTTTTTCTGAGCCGGACCAAGAGTCAGATTCAGGTCTGTCTATAGAAGAAAATGATAGTTCTGACGACGAATTTTTACTTTCAAGGCAAACATGTCTTCCCGAACAACATCTTCGAAGAGGAGACCGAATTAGAAGACCACCACAGACTCACGATGATTATGTGAGTTACTCGGTTTTTGTTGAAAATTTCAGCAATCCAACTTCTGTTGACGAAGTGTTGGCAAGCCCAGACAAAGAAAATTGGCTTGAAGCGATGGATCGTGAATATAAAGCCCAGATCGACAACGGTACGTGGGAATTGGTGGATCTCCCTTCGGACCGAAAACCTTTGAAATCGAAAAGGGTTTTCAAAATAAAAAAAGATGCTTCTGGAAAAGTAACACAATATAAAGCACGACTTGTTGTTAAAGGGTGTGGCCAAAAGAAAGGTATAGATTACGAGGAGACCTGTATTTGGCACAGTGGTCTGATGCTCAATCCCAGTGGAATTAAGATAATCGTGAAATTTCTTGGAACAATACTCTCCACCATTGTCCGTTCTCAAAATCTGATTTTTTTTTGGCCGGTTTGATTTTCCACAAAATGTTTGAATTCGACGAATCGGTCAAAAACTTGGTCTTTTGCTTCAAGGAAATAACAAAATGTCTTATGACTGAAATCGTCCAAGAATGTTAACATGTATTTCGAACCTGCCAGAGAACAATCAACGGGACCCATAATATCAGAATGAATTGTCTGAAGCAACCTGGATGTCTTGGTAGAACTTTCACTAAAAGGTAATCGATGACTCTTACTGGTAGTACAGATTTCACATACAAATACTTTGGGAATTTTCTTATGAAATTTTATAACATGCACTAATTTATTTTTCAGCTTATTTAAATTGAAAAAAATTACATGACCCATACGTTTGTGCCATAATAAAATATCGTCTGGCATATCAGAACGTGTCAGCATTGCATTTTCAGAGGGCCTGTCAATTTTAAAAAGATTATTTTGCAAAGTGGCGGTCGCAATAATTTTTCTTTGAACATTTATGATCTGAGCTCCTTCTAAATTGAAATTGACTTTATTTCTTTTTTGAACGATCTGGCTTACAGAAAGAATTTTGACTTTCAAATCAGGGACATAGTACACATTTTCGACATTCACATTATAAGATTGATCAGAAACTTTTACAGGTAAGTGGATATCACCAACGCAGTTTGTTTCCATCTGCTGATCATTGGCAGTTGTGATGGTTAATTTCGTCGATGTCTCCTCACTGATGAAGTTCGATTTATCCACGGTCAAATGAGCTGAACATCCAGAATCGAGAAACCAATCATTTCCAGTTGATTTGATATGAGCTGACAAAGCTGTGAACATCGTATAGTCTGATGTGTCATTCTTTTGCTCAGAAACGTGTTTCTTGGAACTGTTCGCATCACAGTTTTTGGCGATATGTCCGGCGTATTTATTGCATTTGTGAGCTATATATCTAATAATTCTCTAGAAACCGGTATATTTCCAAATTCCCTGAATCAATGATTAAACCAATTTACAAGTCCGGCAATGCTGCCAAAGCAATCAACTACAGACCAATTTCATTGATAGCTACAGTTGCCAAAATCTTTGAAAACATTCTGAAAATAAGATTCTCCAGTTATTTAAGAAAATATAAAATATTATCAGAGCAACAGTTTGGATTCATGGAAGCCAAGTCAACGGAGAATGCAATGACCAAGTTAATGACAGATATATACTATTCGCTAGACCACAACAAACCTTGCTTTTGTATCTTCGTTGATTTGGCAAAAGCCTTCGACACAGTTAGACACAGCAAACTCCTCGAGACCTTGGAAAACATTGGGTTCCGTGGAGCTGCCTCAGACCACATGAAAAGCTATCTTTCAAACAGAAGACAATGTGTTAAAATCAATGATAAACTAAGCTCCGAGAAAATAATAGAATACGGCGTGCCACAAGGAACCGTCTTGGGGCCACTATTGTTTAATATATATATTAATGATCTCTTCAAAGCGACAACTGAAGGAAGTATCATAGGTTTCGCCGATGATACTGCCATATTTTACCAAGGTAATACTTGGACAAGCCTAAAACATAAAGTAGAACAAGATCTAATTAACATTATAGACTACTTTGGGAATAGACTTTTGACAATTAACTATGACAAAACCTTCTTTGTTCCTTTCTCTAATCAGATCAGCCATATGCCTACCTACGATATCCTACAAATAAAAACTAACTATTAAAATGTACAAATTCAGTCAAAAAATCATATTAAATACCTAGGAATTGTAATAGACAATCATCTGAGGTGGAACCACCATGCAAACTATGTCACCAAAAAACTAAGATACATGATTAACAAATTTAAACTATATAAAAATATATTTGATAAAAAACATCTAAACATGCTATATACATCCTTCATACAAACTCATCTTAACTATGGAATAAAAATCTGTGGGTGATCACTGATAACCATCTAAAAACTCTACAAAACACCCAGAAATGGATTTTAAAAGTAATATGTGGGAAAAACTACAGATACCCAACAAATAATCTATTCAAAGTTGCGCAACAACCAGATATCCGACAACTCTACTATCAATCCTTAATTCTCCACCACTACAAACACAAAAATTACTGCGACCAAATCGAACACCAGTATGATACTCGCTTCAAGGCTAAGACCACAAAAATACCAAAAGTTTCAACAACAAAAAACAAAAGATTCCTCGCTTACCTCTACCCGGTACTGTACGGTGAATTACCCGATAACTTGAGGGATACCCATCCCTTCAAAGCTTTAAAAAAAAACTCAAGATATGGATCCATGAGACACCCTGAGAAAATATACATTTACAAATTAACAGAAATGAATAAACTCGATGTTGAAACAAAAATATTAACAAAAATTTCTTACTTATTATTTCGTCTTTAAATTTTTATAGATATTTACTTATATTTGGTTGTTATTTTTTTATCACCATAATCAACCTACCTACACTTACAAATAAATTTGTTTATATATAATCAGAATCAAATAATCTACTTGCATTAACTATAAATACTGTGTAAAGTATTTTGTAAGCAAATAATGACTATCAAAAGCCCATGTTCAAGGTTTACCCTTTTTTTGGGCAGTAGCTCATTATTTGTTATGATACCTAGCTATTATTAGTAGAAACAAATTATAAAAAAAATCCTGTTACTGAAATCTTGCTATGTATTATAGACAAATAAATTGAATTGAATTGAATTTGTAGCAACGAGGTCTTTTGCCTATTCTTTTGGAACCATTTCTGTTATATGAAGAACTTTCAGCGGTGGCATGTTTACGTTCACGATTTCGATTGGTGACTGAATCCGAACTATTTTTGTTTCCGTAGCCAAACATCGCGGAACCTTTTTCAGATTTTCCAACAGAAATATCTTGCAATCATTTCGTTTTTATTGCATCGGCGGTGACTTTAATGCCAGAACTTTCGATTCCCATTATCATGGGTTTATACTGATCTGGAAGACCGGCTAAAAGTATAGTACCAACCCACTCATCGGAAACTTTCATATTGATACAATTGAGCTTATAAGCGGTTTGGATGATCTTATTAACATATTCTTCGACACTTGGACAGTCTTCAAGACGAGTACTGATTAGAGTTCGCAACAAACCCACTTTTCTCGTGAGACCGGTGTCCTCAAATGCTTTTCCAAGGTTTTCCCAAGCTTCTTTGGCAGTTTTTGTCTCTTGAACATGAACACACAGCACGGGATCAATCAGCAAGATTATTTTAGAACGGGCTTTCGTGTCCTTTTTCTTGTCATCTGACTAACCAGAGACACTTTTCCACAAATCCTGATCTTCGAGATAGGCTCTAACTCCGACCTTTCACGCGTCAAAATTTTCCCTTTCAGTTTCTCGATTGGAGGTAACTGATATGACATGTTTGATCGGGGATCGCAAATTTACTACTGAGGGCCTTTTACTCCTGAGAATTTCTTTATTTCAAGCACTTGAATCTGGGCCCATAACCTGTTGAGATTATCGAATATCCAGTGAGAAACAGGGAATCAAATGATACAAAAGTACAGAGCAATACTTATACTTGACAAAACTGAACTGACAATTCTACAACATAACTATGACAGACAACTACTTAACAACATATACAACATGTTCCAAATTACTTCACAACACCTCGTTTGGAGAATAGTTTGAAATCATTGGTAAAGTAAAGCCGTAGACACAATGGAAGTTTTATGTAATAAATTTTAAGTTTTGGGATTTTGGATATCAAATTTACAAATAAAACAAGATGCAAAACAGAATTGGAGAATGAAGCTTGAATTTTACCAATAAGATTGTTTGGGATTTTGGATATCAATTTTACAAATAAAACAAGATGCAAAACAGAATTGGAGAATGAAGCTTGAATTTTACCAATAAGATTGTTTATGAGGCGTGATCAGAATAATAATGGCAATGATAGTTTCGTCTTAAAAAAATATTTTAAAAATTTAAACTAAAAACAAAACTTCCATTGTGTTTCAGCCTTAAGTATCACACACAACATACGTTTTATGGATCTGTTCCAATGATTTCTCCACAAACACTGGATTTTTCACTTGTTCAATCCATATTTTAAATAGATTCTCATCCGATTTTGGAAATCTGTGGCGTTTGCTGTGAATATCTTTAGAATTGGGAACACAACATTTCTTAACACGGCGATTGGTTTCCATAATAACAACTTAAAGAAATACTGAAAATTACAGGCAAACACACAGGGAAATCACTCATAATGGCACAAGTACCCACACAGGCGACAGCAAAAGCTTAATAGAACATTTGCAAATAATTTGAAGAATATATAACCTATTTTTATTTACACTAATTAAAAACTTCTCATCAAACGGGCTGCCAAATGCATAGAATACACACATTGTCCGGTTGCAATCTGTGGTCACCTGTCACCTGTGCCATGTGTACCAACAGTGTACATAAGGTTGCTTGAACGACAGGAAAACTATTCACGTGCGCCATCTGCCCGGTGTGCACAGCATCTGGTGCAGCTGGTTGCCTCAAATTTATGTCGGGGGCAGTCCTATAGAGAGTCCTTTCTATGTGTGTGTGTTCTGTGGTGTCAGTATCCGTGCAGATTTAACGCTGCTCACCGGCCGAGGCCCCAAGGGAACCTAACCCTTAACCTATAGGGCAGGAACCTCGGAAGCCTCTACCGTAGTACGGTACCCAGCGAGCACAAACATCCCTGGGAGGTTTTGAGATGTTTCGAAAATGTGGGCATGCCGATGTTTCTTTGAGACGTAATGTGTACTTCCCAAAGAGGTCTCCGAAGGATATTCAATGTTTTGTCTTTGTTCTTTTGTGGCGATTTTTATATGCCTTTAGGAATGTATCGGTTAGGTGCACAAAATACGAATGTGTGAACGTTTTCACTTGGCATAACATAGTTCATCCTTGAGATGTTCACTGAGAATATATCTACCGGTCGCGCAAGCGCAAATGTGATCTTAGTGATGATTGTTGACGAAGGGTGTGGTTTTTAGTTTGTATCCACTTAAATTCAATTTACCCCACTTTGTTTCTCACAAAAGTAATAAGTAGTGTTTTTAGAGTGAAGTGGAAGAGTTAAGTCAAGACAATATGTTAGATTCAATAACCATCAAAGTTGATCACGGACCTCAAAGTAAGTAATGAATGGTCGTCATTCCGAAATATATAACCTGAAAAACTTATACCGATAATCCTAACTTGTAAAATCATCATCATATTTATAATTTATGTAAATGTAGAAAAAGCAGTATATTACTGAGGGTGTATCAGTAACAAAGTTCTATTTAAATTCAGCTGAACCAGACAACGCTTCAGACTGATCTCATTCACACCTGTCACCTGTGATGAAATTTCATTCGATTTACCAGTTCCATCTCATGTTGAACTATTCACAAAGCAAATTTGAACTCTACTGAAAATTTACCTTGCTCGTCTTCTGATGATGACTCACAATATAATTAGTCACAAAGATTAAAGTTTGTTTTTTCTGAAGATTGTTCTTTTCATAGAAAATACATGACTGATATTTTTGTAAATGGAGTAGAATGTCAGTATGTCTTTTTTTTAATAGTAGATTTGTCAGAATAGCACATTATCAGTTTGTTGTAGATGCTGTAATTCTACTCTTTAACTGTGAGTAGAAAATCATAACAAGAGAAGACAGCCGGAAATGAAGACCAGAAGAAATATAATTAACTTTTTAGGCAGAATATATTTCTAGTTTGATTTTTATGTTTTCAGATAGTTTATTCTTTGTGATACAGGGTGATTCTTGATGAGGGCTAATTAGATATATTTCCAAAAATTATAATTCGATCTTTTAATGCAATAATTTTTTGTATACGGAATATATTTTAAGTTTAGTTTTTGTATTTTTACCTAGGGTGTGTGTATGTGATATTTATATTTTTGAAAAATTATTCATTTTATATTTGCAGAAAATATTTTGGGTTTGATTTGTGTGTGTGTCCCTTAGTGATTTTTTGAGTTACTATTAAAATAAGTTTATGTCTGTATATTTTGACTATTGTTAATTTATAGTCTCTTTTTAATAAGCGGCTTGATAAAAAACGAGAAGAAATTACATTTTGTGATGTCCCAGGGACATCTTTGGAAATGTTTTATATACAGTGATTTAATGTAGGCAAACAGCTTTGAAAATGTTATCGCGAGTCTTTGAAAAGGCTTTAAAAAAAGCGAGAAAAAAAATGCCTTTTGTGATGTCCCAGGAACATCCTAAAAAAGGCGCGTGCGGCGGACATTTGGCTATACATACACGTTCTATTCATGTATGAACAGAACATCGCAGTGGAGGTTTGATGTCCTAAAAACTCGTACTTTTAACATCTCTGGGATGTTTTTGTGCTCGCTGGGTATTGTTTTTGCTATCCTGGAAACCACGCCCCCGTGAGGCCAAACCCATGTTAAAAAAAAATGTTAACATTGATATATCCGTCAACCAGTTGCACCCCTACGTGCAACCCTCAAAAGTCAGAGACTTGTGCGAGCTAGGGGAAGACGTAGCCCTTACATTATAATACGTGTGATGGCCATGCACGAGACCGCGGTGGCAATGCTGAGATTCGAACTCACGCTCTCTGGCTTATGAGGCGAGGACTCAACCCGCACACCACCGCGGCCCATGTGGAAGTACTCAGGTCCAGGTACTCATGTCAGTCAGTCAGTCAGATCGCCGTTTCCACAAAATACTACATACCCATGTTAGATTAGATCCCTCTAACGTACGTTGGGTGGGTAACCATTCGTGACCAGTAACGCCGAGGGCATATGTTATCCAGATAACAGGTAATATCCCATGGATATCCGTTTCATGTCCATTTCTGATCGGTAAATCCCCGGATTTGAAAAGGACATCTATAAGATATCCATCTAGGATGTGTGATAGATATTTTTCAGAAGATATTTAATATAAAGATGAATTCATATAAATATAACAAAATCAGTGTTCAACCTTTTTTTTACCTTCCATTTTCTTTTGAAAATTTATTCTTTTAACTCGTATCATATTGTTTCTTGGACTTGATGGACATTCATAAGACATTTATCAATGGTCGATGGATTCGAAATGAATATCTTCCAGAAAATATTCTACAGATGAACATAAAATATCCGAGGCAAGCCTAAACGAATATAAACATTAGGCTGAATTTCATTATCGATGTTTTCTTTTCTCTCTTTATCGAACATAAATTAGATATTTTTGAAAATAGGTAATCGGTTTCTTCAGAAAATATTCACGGATTGCGGTGAAGTCTAAGCAAATTTGAATGAATGTGTATGTCGAGCTGAATTTTTAATATCGAGTTTTTTTCTCTCTTCAACGTATACAGTTGTATTTTTTTCGTCTACCGTAATCTGCCTGGACTTTATATGAACTTCCATAAGATGTTCATTCATGGATTCGAAATGGATATTCATTTGAAGATATTCCACAGATGGCTATGAATATCCGAAGAAAAATATGAATACAGAGTACAATATCAATGTATTTATTCCCTTTTTTCTCAATGATAATCTATTGTTATCCCTAAAATATATAGTTTGGATATTTGTGAACAATATCTTATGGGCATCCTTGTGGATATCTTGTAGATGTCCCTGAACAATATCTAATGGATATCTGCAAACCATATGTCATGGATATCCTTAAACGATATCTTATGGATATTCCAGAAGGATATCTTACAGAAGTCCATCTTCGTCCACTCGGAACATCCACCGGACGTCCATAAAATATCCACCGGATATAACTGAATGTCCTCTGGATATCCCCAATATCCAAAATGAATGTCCAACGGATATCCATCGAATGTCAGTGTGTTGACCGGGTTGGACCCCCGGCCCAAGTGCAAGCGACAGAATGAAGGAGATTTATGACATCATTGCCGATGGTGGAGGATTAAAGACAAGTGACACAGTTTGGTTGTATAACCCTAAGCTTCGCCGCGGTATATATCACCAAAGTTGCGGAACTCGTGGGAAGGTCCGTACAAGATCATGCGAAGAGAATAAATGATGACATCGTCTTCCGAATCTATAAGCCACCTCGAGGGAAACACAGGGTGCCGTACATTTCAAAATGTTGTCCCCTTATGCTGGAAGTATTTGACTGTGTTAACCATCAACAGAGTCGAGCTGGGACATTTGGCCCACGTGGCAGTGGCCCACCACTTCCCCAATAAAAAAATGTTATTTATAATAAGTTATGGCCCACCACTTCCACATTAAAAAATGTCATCTATAAGAAGTTTTTGGACCTCCATCATTATCCATGCAACTTTTATAATTAAAACTAAAGTACTGTAACGATTTCGAGACCGGCCCTGATCATCTCATTACACATTCACCTCATTAAGTATGCACCCCACGAAAACATTCCTAAGCTCACCAACACATGAATCACGTGGAAGAAACGCGAACTTTCTAACCGAAGGTTCTAGGGACATGTAAGAAGTCGCCGGATAGACTAGATTTATCGAGAACTGCACTGGGACTCCGATGATTAGAAATATTTCATAGCATCGAAATGTGTGACGTCTTATTCGAACGTTAGAAATGGGAAGCATAGTACATCACATTTCGATTCTATAAAAGATTTCTAATCATTGGAGTCCAGGGGCTGTAAATGCGACTATATAAGCCGCTGGATAGCAGATGGCAGGATAGTCATAAACAGTCACAGAGAGTTACAAATACAGTTCGAGAGTTTGCAGATAGACAGCCACAGTAGAAATAAATTGAAATAATTTGTGAAGTCTATGTTTTAAATAAATTATTGTTTAAGATGTGTGTAAATAAATTAACAACATTAGTTTAGTGCAGTTTTACTACAGTACTAAATTACAAAAATACATTCTAAAATTAAAATAGTAAAATAACAAACAAAATATAAAAGAAGGTTACTTAATTAACACAAAAATAAAAGCTTTCATTTCTTCACTCCTCATGTGAAGCACCAACTCTTTTCCATTAACGCATAGGACGCCATCTCTAAAATTAAACTCGAACCCTCTGGAGTTTTTGATGTCCATCCCGATGATTGCATAATCCTCGATGTTCGCCATTACTAGAGCCCAGTGTTTCACTTTAGTGCTGCCTAAAGTCAGTTGAATTGATAGTTCACCATATATACTGCGGCTGGCTCCCCTGTTGATGTGCGTAACTTCCAAGTTGACGGTTCAATTCTCGCTGTTGTTTAGTTCTTTTCGCAGAAGTAGGCCCAAGGATTGTCCTACAAACACCTGTATCAAGCAACACGGTGCAAGGATCGTTGTTGATTAGAACGTCTACAAAGACACTTTTGTTTTGTCGTTGACGAATAGCGATCTATGCTTTGTTGTTAATCGGGGCTTTCTGGATACAGGCCGACGACTGCCCCTCCTTTTCGACCTTCGTTGGTGTCGAGCCCAAGTTTTTTACAATTTTTATGACAGCCTCGATATTAGCAGGCTCCTGTGGATCTCCCTCCAGCATTCTGACTTTACTTTGGCCTTTGCAAGATTGTTTTGTAGCTAAATTCGGCGTGGTTGGATATGCAAGACGAACCAAGTGTGCAATATCAGCTTCAAATTCCTGTAAGGATGCGCTTGATATCTGGCAGCGATTTTTGAGCTGCGAGTGGTAGGTATACGTGTTCTAGATCTTGATCATACTGTTATGAGATTGATAAAAATTCTCCTATCTACGTCGCTGAGAGATCCATAAAAACAAATCGCATACAAATGTGTTGACGAAGCGCCGCAGGTATTTAGGTAATCGAGCAGTTCTAAGAAGTGATTATTTGGACGGCCTTCTGTCCCGAGTATTCTAGGAAATTTCGTGGATGATCCAGTCGGCATAAATGGACAATATAAAGATATTTCACTGGGATTAGGAAGATTATGAAGAAGTGATAAGCAGTTTTTGAAGAAGTATAGAAGTGTTTGGAATATTTAGTTAGTTGTAGTATTGTTGTATAGATCTAAGTGTTTAATTAGTCATTGAAATAGTTGTATGTTTTTAGTGAAGTTA
The DNA here is from genome assembly GCA_958502065.1 of Chrysolina americana. Classification (NCBI taxonomy): domain Eukaryota; kingdom Metazoa; phylum Arthropoda; class Insecta; order Coleoptera; family Chrysomelidae; genus Chrysolina; species Chrysolina americana. The sequence goes on along the minus strand of OY293415.1, from coordinate 32,720,854 downwards.
GAAAATAAACAGTTTAGTAGGGTGGTCGCCATTATTATTTAGCAAAAACGTAACAGTGGTGTCAGAAGCGGGATATTAGTGAAAAACCGAAACTATTTATAAACTATTTATAGTGAATACGAGGAGTACATCGTACGATACGATGGAGGACATTGTGAAATTTATCCAAAATCAATTTGCGGATTTGGAAAGAAGGCGCCAGGAGGAAAAACAAGAAGAGGAAAAGTGGCGCCAGGAGGAAAACCAAAAAGAAGAAACACGTCGGTTGGATGAAAAGAAAGAACGAGAAGAGTCACTTCAGAAAATTCTCGAAGAACAGAGAAAAGAGCGAGAAAATGAAAAACAAAAGAAGAGGAAATGAGACGGTTGGATGAAAAGAAAGAACGAGAAAAAGAAAAACAAGAACGAGAAGAGAGAAAATTCTCGAACAACAAAAGAATGAATTGGAACGAATAGAAAAACAAAGGAAAACAGACTTCCAGAAAGTTCTGGAACATCAAGAAAAGTTCTTCCAACATGTATTACAGAAAACCGAAGTACAAATGGAGGAACTGAAAGAACTAAAGGAAGATGTCAAGAAAATCGACACTGAGGTTAATAAGAAATTCGATACGGTGCGAGAAGAGATGAAAGGACTAGAAAATCAGATAGCACTCCTGAAGAACCAAGATCGTCGAGACAGGGTTGCCACATCAGGAATTTCCGTAAAACCACCGACTTTTGATGGACAGTCTTCTTTGGTCCATGTATCGCCGACAATTTGAAGCTGCAGCAGTGGCTAATGGATGTGGCGAAGAAGAACAAGCTACGGCACTTATAGTAGCTTTGAGAGGGCCAGCTTTGTGTATGTTGCAGATACCCATCGAACAGCAAAATAAATATAAAGACCTGATTACTGCATTAGAGTTGCGGTATGGCGATCAACATCGAGAACAACTGTATCGGGCTCAAATGAAGACGCGCACTCAAAAATCAGGTGAGAGTTTGTGAGAATTTGAAGCGGATGTGAGACGCCGAATTCAGCTGGCTTACCCAGAAACACCGGGAGAGTTCAAGGAACAGCTAGCAGTTATTTATAGATGGACTGAGATACATCGAAATCCAGAGGACTCTGCGATTGACACACTTTAAGAGGAGTAGCGATGCCTTAGTGCGTTATCTAGAAGTGGAGGCGGCCTTCAACACTTCGAGGCCGAAAGTACGAGCAGTAACAATAGAAGAACCCGAACAACGAGCAAGCACAGTTACTAGTTTTATTGGAGAAGGTTATGGATGCGCTCAAATCTTTGAAAAGCGGAATGAGCACTCAGGAGAACAGCGCTTGCTATCGATGTGGAAAATTGAGACATTTTATTAGAGACTGCAGGGTAAGAATGCCACAACGTTCGCTATCACATGTGTGGACAAGGTCTTCCAGCGAGTCCTCAAATTGGCGGCAGGAAAAATTAGAATCAGACAACATTTCGGGGCGCATACCGGCTAGCAAAAATGGAGCCCCTAGGATCATCCCTTTTAAGAGGCTACAAACAACCGAATTGATATCGGGGCGCACGCCGGCTAGCAATGATATAGCCCTCAGGATCATACCAGTCAGTGAAATAGTTGTATGTTTTTAGTGAAGTTAGAAAATAAACAGTTTAGTAGTGTGCTCGGCATTATTATTTAGCAAAACGTAACAATACCGTAGTTCCAGATGTTTAATCAGCTATTCATAGTCCTCCTGTTGTTGGGCGGTGAGGGTTTGTAAAATGTTTGTTGCTTCGATAAGCAATGCTCAGTGGCTCAGTGGCTAAGGTCTCTAGCAGTGGAACTTCTAGCTCGCATCAGACAGACGTTCGAGGCTCGGGTACGGAATCTTTTTTCCCAAGTACACGGGTCTCTTAAGGTGGCCACATGCCTTGTTGTGAATCAAGTGTGATGTGAGTTGCCTAGATGCCAATCCCGAACTCTGGTGCGCACCAACCAACCGGGGTGGTGCTGTAGGTTTTCCTACAGCTGAAAAGTGAATACACCACCGAAAACATCAGTAAGTCGCCCCGGAGCACCACGGCAAATAATAATAGCCGTCCTCTACCCGCACAAGCTATGCCTTTGGGTACACTCTACGAGTGTTTATGAGGGAGTATTATTATTATATTATTAATGCTATGGGATTTTCTCCAGCATTCGATCCATTTGGCTTGCAGCAGATTCAATTTGTTGGCGGTGTTTGCCCATCGAATATTTCGATGAGAGCTTTCCTGATGGTTCCGTATAGAGACCTTGAAATCGTTAATGTTTTTTTTTGGACTTCATCTAAGTCCAAATCGAAATTTTATCTAGATATTTCTTATCAAGGAGTTCTTAGGTTGGTGAAATTCGATTTAGGTAAGTACCGGATTTAGGTATTTTCTAATCTAGGAATTACTCAGGTAGGAAGTTCTTAAAATCAGGTACGGCACAAATGGGCACAATTTGATAGAAAAAGAAAATTTTTAAATTTCCATTTATGAGTCACAGCGTCAAGTTGGTGACTCATTTGAAACACTCCAAATATCTCGAAAACTGAACGGGCACAAAACTCATAACACACGGCTCAAATTGGCACAAATAGGCAGAATTTACCCATAACATTCAAATGCCAAAAATCCATATATGGATCATCAGGTTGACGTACCTCCAAAATAAGTAATTTATCACAACTTCTCGATCTATGAAAAAATCAACACTTGGGGGGGCTTATCAAATGTATATACATCTGAAAAATCAACTTTCATCTCAATGAGAATTTTTTACATGAATAAATTTATTTTTATTTAGAATACACTACATTTTTATTGATATTCTCATAATCCAAAACGGCTGAACAACGGTAGTATATTGGTGCCCACTGAATTGTGTGATGAAGCCTTTAATGATTCTAGACAACTTTGGAGCCCAAATGAGTAATTCATCACAACTTCTCGATCTATAAAAAAATCAACACTTTTGGATTATGGAAAAATATTCTTCAAGTTGAAGAGTTGAAAAATATCAAGCTTTGCACTGAGATTCATTAAAAATTTGGTTGGAGTATTTTGAAAGCTTCAAAAATATGAAAAATGATGGACTCAGTAAAGACTTGTTCATACCCTTGCGAATTTTGCAATTTTTCTGCGAATAAAATGACTCCCAGTCATGCAGACCATGTCGGCAGCCATTTTATTCGCAAAAAAATTGCGAATTTCGCGAGGTATGAACGAGACTTAAGACTCATAAATCAGTTTGAATATCTGATTAGCGTTTGCCAAGTTTGTGTTTGCATGTATTGTGTTCTGGGAACGCTTCTCTTGGCGGTATGAAGCTCAACATCATGATGTGCCTCACATAAGCTCTTGTTTGTCGGAAGTTTGTATCCGTACCGTGAATTCTATCTAGTACTCCTAGAACTCCAAAGCAGTTATTGAACCTGAAATAAATGAATACATTATATCTTTTCTGGTGATACCAAGCATCAATCAATTTCAATATGGATAAAAAAACGGCTTGTGTGATTCCATTAAAATAATGAAGGCCGGTAGGAAAGTTTCAAGTTACTACGTATTTTGGGTAAAACTGAAAAGTGATACACGAAATTCTTATTCCATATGACCAAATATACAGTGCAGCTTTTGATAGTCCCCCCCCTGTTAACTTTTGAACGGTTTGACGTGCAAACATAAAAAAAACGATTGGAGGGTTTCACCGATACTACTTTTTGAAATAAAAACACATTGTGATTGCATGGGCGGGGGTCATGTGTCACATCGTTGAAAAGATAATTCAATTCTCTTTCCAACCATCTAAAAATTTTTTGAATTTCGTTCTATTCAAAAAAAATATGTCCCGTTATTTCACATCAAATCATTCAAAAGTTGTCGGGCCAGGTAAGAAAAGGGATTTAGACCGCCAGATCCGCATTTATTTCAAATGCATATTGTGAAAAAACCTCTTAACGAAAATCTAAAAAATTTAGATGGTTGAATAGAGAATTAAATTATCTTTCAGGCGCAAAACAGTATAATGGTGATCAGGTGCCAAATTCTATAAGAGAGAGTGTTTATTTTATACTAAAATTGAAATTTGAATGAGTTGCTGAAGAAGATGTCGGAAGTTGAAATGAGTTTTTCGGACATTTTCATCTACGAAGACATTGCTACGTCCTTCGTGACTCTTTTGTTTTTGATTGGGAATTAATTCACAGAAACTGGATCTACAGTACTCTTGATAATGCATTCAGCATTGGGACACTATGCAATACCCCTAGTAATGAAACTTTTCACTTCTGCAGCCATTTCAACTCAACTTATTCTGAAACTATGAACACTAAGTAATATCACTATACTAAATTTGTTGTCCAAAAATATATATATCTCCCAAGAAACATACAGTTTATAAGAGGGAAAACAAACTAAATATATCTCATCACAAATAAAGAACTAAATAAACAAAAACAGACAAAAAATGGACGCGAAAACAATTAAAATAGACACACAACCGCTTATAGCAATGAAGGAGGCAGGGAAGGAGGGAAGTTAACCCGAGCTCTATAATAAATAATAATAATCTGTGGCAGTGACATGCACTCACAGCACAGAGTAGTTACAGAGGCGAAGGCCTGTCAAAATACGAAGCTGAAATTTGTATGCGCATGCGCCAAATAACTCGTATATTTGTCAACCTCACTTTGTGTTTAGTTTTGATTGCGTTTAGTACAGAAAACGGAAACAAGCGTGTGTGTTGTGCTATTGTTTATTTTGTAACTTATTGTGAATTATTTCAAGTTAAAGAATATTTTGATATTTATTGGATATACTTCAATAAATTATACACCTAGTGAATTAGGCTCCCCACACAAATGTATCTCAGTGTATACTATCATACCAAATGAAGCATACAATTTCTCAGTGTGTATTTAACTGATATTTCAAGTAAAAATTCGAACGAGTTTGAATATATTGTGCCAGAAAGAGGTATCAACAATGTGAAAGAATCTGTCAGAAAACAACTACTTCCCTGGCTACTTGGGAGTGTTTTGTCTTGTTCCGTGCGGATGGCGCTTCGATCAACTTTGTTGTAGATCGTAGTGTTATCCGTGGGGAAATATTAGTTAAACAGTTGATTATTATTCATTTGGCAGGGACAGAACAATTATAATGTTGTCCGACCTACCCTGTCACTGATGAGAGGCAATAAACCTCGAAACATGCATGTCTGCAGGTGGTTATTCCCAGCCAAATGAAGGATAATTTTCTGTTTAATTACGAGACAAGCATTTGCGATTGGGTCTTCTTGGAAGAACGTTGCACAAATATCTGTCAGATGTAGTTCAATGTCCGTCGTGGTATTAGCCAGGGAAGTAGTTGTTTTCTGACAGATGTTTGCCTTTTATTTTCCACTTGGTGGAAACGCTAAGAGAGAAGGGAACCCCGTATTCTTTCACATTGGTATTTCAAGGTCACAACAATTACGGAATGGAAGATCGAAGACACCGCCTATTTCTGTCGTCTCTGTATAGTCCTCTACTCTGTGCTCACAGACACTAAGGCCTACACAAGATCGTAGGGCCTGCCCAAGCAAGCGCGATTAGGTTTTGCCAGCCCGCTGGATAACCCAGAAGGGCAGGTCACAAAACCCAAAACCCCAAATAATCCCAACGATACGGCTTGGCGGGATGGTTTTGGCATTGCCTTTATTTATTTGGATGTTTTATGTGAATTGTATAAATTTTATATATTGTAAATTTAATGTAAAATAAACTTTTCGCCTTTTTGGCTTTTGGCTCATAGCAAGAAAGACCTGATCTACTTTATATCAGTTCAACCAAATACCTATAGATGTCGCACACTTTGCGCAGAACGCGAATACAAATCAATAAGAATTTCTCAACAGAAGTTGTTAGCTAGTTTTTTGAGAAAATTATTAAACATTATCCGTAAAGCCCGTGGCCAGTCAAATAGTTTAATCAAACTTCTTTGAAGTGACGTAATTTGTATCAGCTTGTTTTACAAAACTTGAAACAAACCACGAGAAATGACGTCAATCCAAGGCAGTTTAATCAAACTATTTGACCGTGAGCCACACCACACCGTCTTAATTTGCTGTACTATAAACGTGATTGCTTGCTGGTCGAAAAAAGTAATTCCAATAAAACATGAGCACACTTTTTTTTTATAAAAAATTTTAAAACATATTTTCTAAATACTCACTTCAAATGATGAAAATCGTGAGCCTCCGGAGAAGGGAAAAATGGCAGGTGATATCCGGAATGAGCATTCAATGTAGACAATATAGCCAAGGTGAACCATAACCAGGCTGTTGCAACATGAGATCCCATTATGAAGACTCCCAAAAACGGAGGGAGGAGATTGGAGAATACGTGTTCTATAGGGTGACAGTAAATTGCAGTTACAGCTATTGGTGCTGTCCACTCATGGTGCTGCTTGTGAATGTATTTGTATAAGCAGCGACTATGTAGAAACCTTGAAAAAAGACAAATTTTTATCAATCACTAGAAAACATGCTGATATGAAACTATTGTAAATGCTTAGTCCAATAATTCGTCGAAGAGTGGCAATATTGAAATCGAATGATTTCGACCATATCGAAATAATACACTTATTTGCCATATAATTCTACAAGAATAAGTGTATGCTTCATCATTAGTTCGAGACAGAGTATTTCTATCATTATTATTACATAAAGGCTAAGGAAATCAACAATGTTTGCAAAAAACAACACTCTTGTTCTTTGCCAGAATAATTCAATACCCTGATACATTTCCACCTCACTTTTTTCATAGGAACCACAGCATTCAATACAACTCCAATCCATTCTAAGAATTTTTGAAGCCTTGTCTGCTCTACAATAAATTTATACTCACTTTCAGACGGACAATCGCAGCTGCATCTATTATAATCCTAATTTATTTTTCACTTGTCATTATTGCTTCATAATACCTTGGCAACGGTTGCTATCAACAGATCTATAACGCCCGAGGCGTTATGGAGGGCATTATATGAATCATAACGCCCGCTAAATGGTTTTTTTCTGTAGTTCAATAAATTAATTACTCAGAAAAGTTTTATTTATAACTGTACATGAAAAAGAGACCAAGTAATTATTTTCTCTCAAATAGAAATTACAATTTTCAAATGTTCCTGAAAAATTAGTACCAAAAGTTTGAAGTTCTGTGAGTTGACCGATGATGTGCATTCGGTTTCGTTCGGAACGTTAACATTTTCTTTATCGGAAACGGAATGGGCTATTATCATTGTAGCAATTTTGTTCTTCGAGAAGATACTTTCTTCAATATAGCTCTCCGCTACCGTACTACTCCATTTTCAATGTAATTTTAGTGTTTCAAAGGAAGCACCACCTTGAACAAGAAGCGTTGACGATGTTCGGCGTAGACAATGTCCAGTGTAACCTTTCGGGCTTTCCAAATTAAAGTATTTCTCTATGATAGAAGGAACACGTCCTATAGTATTTTTACATACAGGTAACTCAATGCATTTAATATTTCTGTAAGTTAAAAAAAAACTACGTTGTTTACATCCTTGGTCGTAGTGCAATGTAGTTTTTAACTAAGTTCAAGGTTCCTATTTCGCATTCTTCAACAATGGTGAAACTTTTTCAGGTGCAGGTCTTGGTTTCTGGTACCTTGATCAGTAAAACGGCTCCTCTGTCTTCAATGTCATCAATTGTCATCGTGACCATTTCATCATCAAGTCTTAAGCCTCCAAAATACGCCCATTACCAGATGACGAACAACTTTAAGAAGCAGAAAAGTATCATCATATTATGAAAAGTAATATTTGTCCACCTTCCAACACCTTTGATTTTTTAGGAATGTATTGTAACGATTTCGAGACCGGTCCCGAGACCGGCCCTGATCTAATTAATTATGCACCCTCGTTCAACTACAACAGCATATCTGCTGGCGTACGGATCGCCGAGAACAAGCTGGAATAAATCGATCGTTCGATACTATTCGAAGAGCCATCTAGATGAAATGTTCTATACTCCTGAATAATCGAGAGTCGTGCATGGAACCTGCTTGCGACTATATAACCGCTGGGGAACAGTCAGAGTGCAGCGAGTTACAGTTCCAGAGTTCGCTGATAGATAGCCACAGTAGAAATAAATTGAAATAGTTATTGAAGTAAATGTTTAGTGAATAATTGTTGTAAATAGTGTTTCAAATAAATTAGGAAAATAAGTTAGTGCAGTTTTACTACATTTGTTGTCAGAAGTCGGATGTTTAAAATAAATAAGTGTTAAAGTGTTCACCGTTTAAAAACTGAGACGTTTATCGCGCGCGCCTAATAGACAGTTATAGTGCGTTGAACATTTGAGTGCTAAGTGGACAGTTTTGCGCGTCGCGGGACAATAAACTGAAAACTGTGTGTGAAATAAATAATAGACTGATATCTCGGCAAAGACAATAAGAGACAAAATGTTTCCGAGAAGAGTTCACCTAGTTGACCATAAAGTTAGTGAATTAAAGCAAGAGTTAGAGGAGCGTGAGTTAGAAACAACTGGAAAGAAGGCCGTACTCCAGAAAAGACTTGCAGATGGACTGATTAAAGAAGGAGAAGACCCCGAAACGTTCTTATTCGAAGTTTCTGGAATTGATTTGAGTTCCATAATGAATAAACTCGACGAGACCACGAAATCCTCAACAAAATTCGGTGAGTCTTGAAGATAAATTTCTACAAAATTCTGTCAGCCTGAAAGAAGAACTTCTAGAAAATTCGAATTGTCAAAAAGAGGAACTTCAAGAAAATGTGAAGAGCCTGGAAGAAAAGCTTCACGAAAATTCGAAAAATTTAGAAGTGAAGCTTCTAGAAAGCTCGGAGAATTTGAGAGAAGAGCTTCTAGAAAATTCGAGAAGCTAGAAAGAAGAAGTTTGTAGTGTGGCGAATCGGTTGGAAGAAAGAATGGGAACTGTTGAAACAGAGATGGAGAAAATCAAAGATGAAATGGAAGAAGAAATGAAAAAAATTAAGGAAACGCTTCACGATGAGATAAAGGAAAAATTTAATGAGCTAGAAAAGCGAATGGATTCTGTGCACATTCCTGAAATTTCCAACAGAAATTCAATGCCGGATCTGAGTACCAACTTGGAGGAAGTTCAAAAAGACATCAAAGATTTCAAGGTCAGTTCGGAACCAGGAAAGCTCTCATTGAAACCGCCTCAGTTCGACGGAAATACTCCATGGTCAAACTACCACCGACAATTGCCAATTGCCAAAGCAAATGGATGGAATGCTGGGGAAAAAGCTTTAGCATTTACACAGTGGCATTGTGTGGCGAAGCAACAAATGTTTTACAATCGCTCACCGCCCAACAACAGGAAGACTATGAACAGCTGGTAAAACACTTGGAACTTCGCTATGGCCAAGCCCACCTTGAACACGTATATCACTCACAGCTGAAGAACCGATGCCAGAAATCAAGCGAATCGTTGCAAGAATTTGAAGCAGATATTGCACGCTTAGTTCGCTTGGCATACCCAGCCACACCGAATAACGTAATGGAGCGATTAGCGGTTTATGCATTCTTGGATGGACTTCGCGATCAAGAAATCAGGCAAGCATTGATATTAGCACGTCCAATTGATCTCGTAGACGCACTGACACGCGCTTTGGAATTTGAGGGTGCAAAACAATACTGCAAAAGCCAGAACAACATCCGAATGGCTGAGGAAGACCGACAGGAGCCTACTAATATGAAAGCTGTGATGCGAAAAGAAGTGCTGAAGGAAGTTGTGCCTGAGAGAAGACTGATACGATGCCGAAATTGTAGAGAACTTGGACACGTGCGTAGCAAATGTCCAACATTGAAAAAATCGACATCAACGATGAAGGTCAAGAAGGAGCAATCGTCAGCCCGTATCCAACAAACCCCAGTTAACAATGCATATGTCGCTGTACTTCAAAGACAAGACAAAGGTGTCTTTGTAGACGGTCTCATTAACAACGAGCCTCGCACCATGCTCCTTGATACGGGTGCGACTAGGACAATCCTTGGACCTACTTTTGCCAAAACACCGGCAAGAATTGAATCGTCGAATTCGAAGCTACGCACAGCAACAGGAGAGCCGGCAACTGTGTATGGTGAACTTCCAATTGAACTGACTTTGGGCAGCACTACAGTGAAACACCGGGCTCTAGTAGCGGATATCGAGGATGAGGTAATAATTGGAATGGACATCATGAATTCTAGAGGATTCGAGCTGAATTTTAAAGACGGCATCCTTCGTGTGAACGGAGAAGAGCTGGTACTTCATAGGAGAAATGAAGAAATGGTTCGAGTTCTGCTGGCTGAAGACGTGAGCGTACCGGAGAGGGCTGAAACCATTTTGGAGGCTCGCCTAGATGGGGGTGCGAGCAATGGAAACGTGGTGATGTTCGAGCCCAAGCTCCATGATGAGAAAATTGGTCGAGGAATCGCACTAGGGAAGACCTTGTTGCGAGTTGATAAATTTGTGCCGGTAAGGGTAATGAATGTCAATTATTACCCTGTGACTTTGAAGAAAGGAACAATTCTGGGGCACTGCTCGTCAATTTCCTCTGTGATAAGGAGTGTACGCGGCACTGTTAGTCGAGCCAGTAACATGCCAGCAGAATTGGAGAAGTTGGTTGCTATCTCGTCCAAGGACATGGGGACAGCACAGAAGCCTAAACTGAGAGAACTAGTCGGGAAGTATCAGGACATCTTCGATACCGGAGTAGGCAGAGGCGGTAGAACAAAGGTGGTTCAGCACAAGATAGATACTGGAAATGCCCGACCAATCAGGCAATCAGCCAGAAGACTTCCTCTCGCCAAAAAGGAGGAGGCTGACAAAATAGTCTGCGACATGGAGAAAGACGGAGTCATCGAGCCATCCGACAGTCCTTGGTCCTCTCCAGTCGTGTTGGAGAAGAAGAAAGATGGATCAACACGGTTTTGCGTAGACTACCGTCAACTAAACAACGTGACGAAAAAAGACAGCTACCCTCTCCCAAGGATATACGACACGCTAGACACGCTGGCTGGATCTACGATTTTCTCGACCTTAGATTTGAAGAGCGGATACTGGCAGGTAGAACTTGCCCAGGAAGATCGAGAAAAGACAGCTTTTACCATCGGCTCCGGATTATGGCAGTTTACAGTTATGCCATTCGGCCTCTGCAATGCTCCAGCCACGTTCGAAAGATTGATGGAGACGGTTTTGAAAGGACTATCATGGAAGACGTCTCTGGTGTATCTCGACGATATTATTGTGGTTGGCAGATCGTTCGAGGACCATGTAAAAAACTTGGAAGAGGTATTTCAGCGACTGAGAAGCTCCGGACTGAAACTGAGCCCCAAGAAATGTCATCTGTTTCAAAAAGAAGTACGTTATCTCGGCCACGTTGTCTCTGGGAAAGGAGTGGCAGTAGATGAGCAGAAGATCAAAGCTGTTAAGGAATGGCCCGTTCCGAAAGACATTCACCAGCTTCGAAGTTTTCTTGGCTTGTGCACTTACTATCGCCGATACGTGCTGGGATTTGCTAACATCGCAAAACCACTGACCAGGCTCACGGAAAGACAAACAAAGTTCCAGTGGTCAGATGAATGCCACGATTCATTCAGGAAGTTGAAAGGAGCTTTGATCAACGCACCAATCCTGAGCTACCCCCTTCCAGACGGGAAATTCATTTTGGACACGGACGCCAGTAACGTGGGACTTGGAGCTGTCCTGTCTCAGATCCAAGAAGGACAAGAGAAGGTCATCGGTTACTTCAGCAAGACCCTCAGTAAACCGGAGCGGAATTACTGGGTCACCAGGCGGGAACTGTTGGCTGTTGTCAAGGGAGTTGAGCACTTCTACAAGTACGTGTATGGACGAAGATTCCTACTGAGAACTGACCATGCAGCTCTCAAATGGCTCCTACAGTTTAAGAATCCCTAGGGTCAAGTGGCACGCTGGATTGAGAGGCTCCAGGAATTCGACTTTGAGATCGAACATCGGGCGAGGACTAGCCATAAGAATGCGGATGCCCTATCGCGAAGACCATGTCCAGACGACTGTTCGCACTGCCGAGGAACAGAGGAAAAGGAGTCGACACTCTGCAGAACCACGGCGGTCGATGATAACTGGAATGACCACAAGATCCATAAAGACCAAGAGAAAGATCCAGATTTTGGTTTAGTCATCGGCTGGAAGAAGAGTGAGCGAAGACCGTCGTGGCAGGAAATAGCCAGTTGTTCTCCAGTCGTTAAAACTTACTGGGCCCAATGGAACTCTTTCACCTTAGACAATGGAGTCTTGAAGCGTGTGTTGGAGTCGGAGGATGGCGGGGAAGAAAGACGTCAGGTAGTAGTTCCCAGGAGCAGAAGACAGGAAGTGCTCCGAGAAATCCATGATGGGGTCACCGGAGGACATCTGGGAGTGGCGAAGACCCTCCAGAAAGTTGGGCAACGGTTCTACTGGGCCAATTGTCAAGCTGACGTCAAGGACTGGTGCAGAAAATGTGCTGTATGCGCTGCCAGTAATGGGCATCGAACAAGACCTAAGGCCCCGATGCGCCAGTACAATGTGGGCAGCCTATTCGAAAGGATCGCCATTGACATCGCTGGCCCGTTCCCACAATCTGAACACGGGAACAAGTACATCCTTGTAGCGATGGATTACTTCAGCAAGTGGGCCGAAGCCTATGCCCTGCCCAATCAAGAAGCCATCACCGTTGCCGACGTCTTGGTGAAGGAGTGGATTTGTCGATTCTGTGTCCCGTTAGAGCTGCATTCGGATCAAGGCAGGAATTTCGTGTCAAACCTGTTCCAGGAGATGTGTCTGATGCTGAACATCCGGAAAACGAGGACCACAGCTCTACATCCGCAGTCCGATGGAATGGTGGAGCGGATGAATAAGACGATAAACCGCCACCTGTCCAAGGTAGTCTCTGACCACCAGAAGGATTGGGACCAGTACCTCCATCTGTTCCTGATGGCGTATCGTTCCGCAGTTCATGAGTCAACCGGCCAAACCCCTGCTAGTGTTATTATGGGCCGAGAGCTGCGACTTCCATGTGACCTGAAGTTTGGGACGCCACCAGGACAAGACACTGCGGGAGATGACTACGTCAGCAAACTGCGACAGAAAGTGGACGACATCCATGAACGGGTCCGTTTGAACATTCAGAGTGCCAGCGACAGAATGAAGGAGACCTACGACATCAAGGCGGATGCTGGTGGATATCAGACAGGTGACCTTGTCTGGCTATACAACCCTAAACGTCGCCGTGGACTATCACCGAAACTTCGGAACTCGTGGGAAGGTCCTTATAAGATCATGAAAAGGATAAACGACCTCGTCTACCGCATATATAAGCCACCACGAGGAAAACCTAGGGTAGTCCACTTCAATAGGTTGTCCCCTTACGCCGGAAACCACGATCAAGTCCGCACCGTCAGATCACCGGAGGACGAAATGACGTTTCAGAGGTTCATGTCCCTGTACTCGAACGGACAGAAAGTTCAATATGGGGTAACCCGAGAGGAGTCACGAGATCTTTTCAAGGTGCCTGCCAATTACGCGTTAGCTCACTGTGTGGCAGAAGATCTCCAAATGTCCAGAGGTATTGCAGTAGTTTTCTCCAAGAAGTTCGGTCGAATCCAGGAACTGAGAGAACAGAACCCGGAAGTTGAAGGGGTGTTACAGCTGAGGAAAGGCCAGAGAAACATCTACTATCTGGTTACCAAGAAGCGTTCTAGTGATAAGCCGTCTTATGAAGATGTTTGGAAGAGCCTTACGAGATTGAGAGACACGATGCTGGACCAGAATATTGTAGACCTGGCAATCCCAAAATTGGCCTGTGGGCTTGATAAGAAGCATGTTGGAGACAATATTCAGATCCAGCGGCATCAACATTCTGGTGTGCTGCAACCATCTTCCTCGACCCAACTTGAAGACTGTGGAGTGCTACTGCCATCGAACGTCCAGGTGCAGACATGGAGAATCTTGCAGATATCTTCACACTCCAAGAATGACGTTTCGGTGCGAAACGTCTTTAAGAAGGGGTCAATGTAACGATTTCGAGACTGGCCCCGAGACCGGCCCTGATCTAATTAATTATGCACCCTCGTTCAACTACAACAGCATATCTGCTGGCGTACGGATCGCCGAGAACAAGCTGGAATAAATCGATCGTTCGATACTATTCGAAGAGCCATGTAGATGAAATGTTCTATACTCCTGAATAATCGAGAGTCGTGCATGGAACCTGCTTGCGACTATATAACCGCTGGGGAACAGTCAGAGTGCAGAGAGTTACAGTTCCAGAGTTCGCTGATAGATAGCCACAGTAGAAATAAATTGAAATAGTTATTGAAGTAAATGTTCAGTGAATAATTGTTGTAAATAGTGTTTCAAATAAATTAGGAAAATTAGTTAGTGCAGTTTTACTACAGTATCCTATTTGAATTAAATTTCAGAAATTCCATCAGTTGACAGAATGGTGATATATTAATGTTTTCTTTAACAATCAATGTTGATTTCAACTGTGAGTATTTGGCCACAGACTATTTGCACTATATTTTTCAAACGGGAATAATGTAAAATAAATAAAAAATATTAATATTTTTCATGAGATAAACTCACCAGTTCCGGGGAGTATGCCATTTACGGTATTCACTCTGTTTTCATCTTTCCATTTCAAAAAATGGTCATACTCCTTCTCGTATAAGTATTTGCGGATTTCACAGGCAGTAAATTTCCTAACGCTTTTTCAGCTTTGAGCGTCACTTTTGTGGGATCTCCATAATTATTATGAATACAACCGTTTTTAGTTTCCTCCACTAACAAGCTTGTCAATTCTTACAAAAATACATTTTATTAAATAAACAACCCTTAGCAACCTCTTCAATGTTTCCATGGCAAATGCATACCTCACTTGTGCTCAGTTGCCGACCAGAACGCAGTAAATACTATGAGCGAAATTTATGAAGTAAACAACGTCGTTTAAGATAACTTTTCGTGAAAAATAAAAAATCTATGAAGTGAACAACGTCGTTTTTTCGATGCTCTTGTGATATTACTACTGATTATACCGTCACAATTGTCACATGAGAATTTTTTTTATCTGGAATATCGTCTCTTAATTCTTGCATCTAGGAATAGTAAAGCAAACTAACCTATGCGAATAATAAAACGCAGCCTCCTCCGTCAAGATATGTACTGCCAGCTCATAGAGTACCCAGTGAAATGTTGGCAAATCTCTCAGTGGAGGATAACCTCTCCATTTCATCACCCAGTACATGAACATTGATGACGGTATACCAACTATCAGCTGGTTCACGAAAACATACCAAATAACCTGAAAACACAATGAACTTATTATTTTGAAAAATATAATATACAGGATGATCCAAATTCGACCATGTGCTTGAGATTATCGAAAAGGGTGAAATTAGGGAAAAATTGTGTTATTGAGAGTCAAATGCTTTGACAAATACCGAAATATGATGAACCTTTCTCAAGTGGATTTAATATTATGCATAATAGTTTGTGTAAGAGTGTCTAATTAGCCATACCCACACAGCACATGTACGTACAATGGATGAACAATGGACGTTCAATATGGAAGTTCAAGACATCCAGTGGATGTCCAGAATTAGTACAATGGACATCCAATGAACGTTCAATGGACGTCCAGGACACCACTATGGACGTACAATTAAAGTCCAGAAAACGTACAATGGATGTACATTGTACGTATTTTGGGCGTCCATTGTATGTCCATATTTGGTGAAATGGATGTACAGAATATATCCAAATAACAACCACTGTGGATATTTTTTGGACATCCAAGGTGTTCTGCAAATAATTAGCAGTACTTAGGTAGATATTATAAAAGTAAAAATTATATAATTTCCCATATAAACATTATTTGTCATTGAATAAATAATTACAAAATCTTCTTACTAGAGTTATCACTAAAATACGGTGAAACAATAATTGAAAGGGAAGAAGCACTTGGTGTCAATTTTTTACCCATACCATTACCATTGTATATTAGCCTGAACTGAACTGAAATACAAAACACAACACTGCAGTCATATCTAACCTCACATATTCTTCTTCTGCTTCAGCTGATTATTCTTTTATCGTCACCAATCGGTATTTTGGTTCTGTGTCATCGATCATTATTTTATTACACCAAAGAATCTAGAATTACCAATATTCAAAATCCATAACTATTTAATTTAATGCATTTGCATGAATTGAACGTCCAATTGATGTTTACGATTGGACGTCCAATGGATGTTTACGACTGGACTTTCAAGTAATGTCCACTTAATGTCCTCTCAATGTCCAGATATAGTCTGACAAAGTGCGTTTTATCTAAGTATTACATTTCCATTAGGGATGAAGACAAAATAGCATAAACAGGATAATTAATCATATGTATCAAAAATTATTATTATTTTTTTACATCATATGTACGTACAATGGATGTACATTTTCGAATATCCACTGTACGTCCGTTTCCTGTACGTACAATGGATGTCCATTAAACATCCATGGACGTTTGGACTAGAGCTGGACGTAAAACGGACATCCATTGGATGTCGTGTGCTGTGTGGGTATAGAAGTCGATAGAAAAAAATACGAGAGAACAGTATTCGAGAAGGTAATAGTGTTTTTTATATGAATTCAGATTGTTCATCGACTCTATTTATGATTCTAAGAACAATGTATAGTCTACAATGCATGAAAGTAGTATATTGTAGTAAAAATGCACAAAACTAATTTTGTTAATTTATTTAAAACACTACTTAAACAATTATTCAACTAAAACATTGACTATTTCAAATTTATCTTCACTGTCGCTCTCTGTATGCGGACTCTCGAACTGTATCTGCGATTCTCTGTGACTATCTATCTGCCCCCTCCCGCCGAGAGCCTTATATACCCGCAAACAGATTCCATTTACAGTTCTCGATCTATCGAGACTACACGTCGACTTCTTGGTGTCTCTCGAAACTTCGGTTTCGTTTATCAGCAAATTTGCGTTTTTTCTAGGTGTGACTCATGTGTTTGGCGAGTGGAGGAATGTTTACTTGGGGTGCATGCTTAATGAGGATACAATCGTTACAATATCAAAAGATGGTCAGGAAGCCAGTTTGCTTTTATTGCCGGTAAAGTAGTTAGCGAACGAGAAGGAACTCTATGGGGCGCCGTTAGTGTCAAAAGTAGTTGTTTTCATATATTTTATTTTTACTCAAATATATTTGTTGATGACCATATATTTATTAGTTGACACCAATATATATTGAAACCTAACAAATATTTCCATTTTAGCGTTCATTCATTCATAAATATATCGTCAAAGCATATTAGCAGTGAAGAGCAATATATTTATTACTTGTTACCAATCCATATATAAAAATGAGCTTTTGAGTACCACCACTAGATAGCGCCATGTAACCGATTAATGCCATTTCTTCGCATCGCGTCCGCTATGTTGAAAATAATCGAAAGATTGTTCGAGTTTTCATCATTGCATATCTTCAAAAAGTATAAATGCAATGCATATCAACATAACAGGTTTGGAAAACAAATTATATTCCAAAACATGATGTGAGCGCCACCTAGTGGTGGTAATCGAAAGCTCATTTTTAAATATGGATTGGTAACAAGTAATAAATATATTGCTCTTCGCTGCTAATATGCATTGACGATATATTTATGAATGAATGAACGCTAAAATGGAAATATTTGTTCAGTTTCAATATATATTGGTGTCAACTAATAAATATATGGTCATCAACAAATATATTTGAGTAAAAATAAAATATATGAGAACAACTACTTTTGACACTAACGGCGCCCCATAGAACTCAGTGAATTCAACGAGAGGAAAAGGAAGTGACAGTGATAAATGAAGATATTTTGCTGGCATATTTCTTGACTGCTGGTAAAAAGTTTTCTGCTTTATCACTGTGGACGAAATATTCCATGGTGAAAGTACACAGGAATGAAAGAATTTATAATTATTATGGTAGTGAAAAGTATGAAGTGAATCATGACCCTACCATAAAAAAAATGCAAAAATTCTTAATCAATCAATTTCTGCAGGATAAATAAATGTAGGCCCAAAAATGAGTTGGGTTGTCCTTCATTAATATTTCAGATTTTTTATATATGTCCCTGATTATTTCAAAGTAGGACTTAATAAGGAATAAATTAAATCTATAGTTGAGTTGACTTTGGTATTGTAACGATTGTAACGGATCAACAGCATGAGTCATCGCTTAGAAGGAACGAGAATTGGCTGAAGAATGTTCTACCCACAATCAAGAACGTACTCGAGAGCCATCTGATTGGATCGACGTGTAGTCTCGATCGTTCGAGAACTGTAAAAAGAGTCTGCGGGATAGTTGCGTTGCAGATATAGTTTGAGAGTCCGCAGACAGACAGCGACAGTTAAAATAGTGACTGTGATATAAATGTTGCAAATAAATTAAGTTATTGTTTGAGGCGAGTTTTAAATAAATCAGCAAAATTATTTTAGTGTATTTTCACTACAGTATGAATAGGTATATGCTTCCTATGTTTGATATAAACTTCCTGTGTTTGATATAAACGTTGGAATATATTCGCGAGTGTCAAGCGCTTATAAAGGATAAGCACTAAACACTGTGTGCGAAAACATAATACATATTGAAATAAGATAAAAAAGAATCATTTACAAATTTATGATAAAAATGGTATGTTGTGTGATATAACAATATCTACACATACACCCGTACACACATATAACGTATTTAATACACACATAAAAGTAGATATAAAATTTGAACGTAGAAATATAAAATACAAAATATTGATCACGAGTTAAAGTGTAAAAATATAAAATATTAAATCTTAAATATAAAATTTTGCATCTAAAATATAAAATTGAAGTCTAAAATATAAAATTTGAAATGTAAAGTAAGACCTTAGGAATATAAGCATATGATATACACAGATAAATATATTTTTCAGTTATTTTTAGTGTCTATAATTTTTTCTATTTTTGTTTTATTTTCTGTTACGAATTTTTTTAGTAGTTTTTTGAATTTAAATGGAAGATGTATATTTATCATTTCGTTTGGAAGCGAATTCATAATTTTGGGGCCTAAGTAATTTAAACTCCTTTGTCCAACAGTTTTATTCATATGTGGGACAGAAAAGGGATCTTTTTGTCTGGTGTCATATCTGGAGTTGTGAGCAATCTCAAGAGTGTGTTTGTTTTTAAACAAGTAATGAGCAACGTTATAGAAATATATTTGTCTAGGATTGAATAGCTGAATTTCATTTAGTAACTGGTCTGAAGAATAATTTTGGGGTTTTCTTAAAATAATTTTATAAAAACGTTTCAATAAATTTTCTAATCGGAGCAAATGGATTTTCAGTATTTCTTCCCAAGCAATTATTCCATATGTGAGGTGTGGTACTACCAAGGCATTATACAGGGAAATCAGATCATTTTGGGAAAGAAATTTTCGGGATTTGTAGAATAAATAAATTAATGATCTGAGTTTTTTTGTGATGAATTCTATATGAGTATCCCATTTCAAATGACTATTGATATACACACCTAAGTATTTTACGCTCGTGGCTGAATTTATCTCAAGTGTTTTGTGATTTTCCTTGATTTTTAGAGTGTTGAAATTTGACAGATTTGTTTTTTATGAGCTAAAAGGGGTAAAAAAGGTTTTATCAAAATTCAAAGTTAGAAATTTATTTTTAAATCATTTTTCAATTTAGAGGAAATCTTTTTCTACTTTTATTTTAAGATTTTCCCAGTCTGAATCGTGATAATATATAACCGTATCGTCTGCTAATGTAATAATTTCCCCAACTGTATCCAAGAAAAATAAGTTATTCACGTACAGAATGAATAGCATGGGACCTAAGACCGTTCCTTGGGGTACACCGTATTTTAGAGTTCCTGGAGCACTGAGAGATCCATTTATGTTCACAAATTGAGTTCTGTTCTGTAGATAGTTTCGAAATAGATTCAGTTGTAAACCCCGTACTCCAATATCCTCTAAGGATTCGATCAAAAGTGAAAAATTTACTGTGTCAAAAGCCTTCGCTAGGTCTAGAAATATAGCTAGCGAGGGTTTCTGTTCATCCAGATCATGATATATTTTTTTCATCAGGTGTGCTATTGGATCCTGGGTTGAGATTCCTTCTTGGAATCCATATTGTTTGTCGGATATTATTTTAAATTTTTTTAGATAACACCACAGTCTTTGTTTAATGATTTTTTCAAATATTTTAGCAAAACAAGTTATCAGGGATATAGGCCGGTAGTTAGTTGTAATTAACTTATCACCTTTTTTATAGATTGGTTTTACCACTGAGATTTTGAAGATGGACGGAATTTCTCCAGTATCAATTATAAGATTGATAAGAAAGGCTAGTGGCTCTGCAATGAACTGAACATTTTGTTTTACTGTTTCTGCTTTTATGTTGTCATAACCGGTTGCTTTTTTATTTTTGAGATTTCCAATCACTTTCTTTATTTCTTTTTCATTTGTGTGAGAGAGATACAGAGAATGCGTTACAAATTTTCTGGGTGGTTTATAATTCATATCTGGAGTTATTTTCTTTGCTAGATTTTCGCCTATGTTACTAAAGATGTTGTTGAATTCATTTGATACATCTAGTGAATTTGTTATTATGGCTTGGCTTGTATACTTTTTCCAATAAGGTTGTAATGGCCACCTTGGGTCTGAAAGTGGTATATAAACAGAGAAAGTTTGATTCGTCATATTTCATTAACAATTCATTCTGGAAAGAATCCCGCACCGCATCAATGGGCGATTGGCTCTCGGTGAATTTGCTTGATTTTTTTATGTTCTGATGCTGAACAAATGTCTCCATTGTACTAACGTTCTGAATTCAATAGGTTCGATTATAAAGGTTGCTGAAGTTTACTTATCCAAAATTTCAAATGGCCATTGTGACGATACTATTTCGAATACATCAATCAAATCAAATACGCATCGTTTGTTCGATAGGCCGACTCGAATCCACTATGAAGTACATCAAATCCTACACGGACTCACGATATACAGTGATTTTTGAAAAATTGAGCGCTGGAATTTCACTAATTTTCAGATATTTGGCAGGTCACCAATATCAATTCTAATTCATGATGTTAGCATCTCCTGAATCCGACTGACATATTAAATACAAGATGTTCTATTTCTCATGAAACTCTGCACCCGTTCCTATTGCTTGAAAATCTGTACAGCTCAATGAATAACTGGGTTGTTCACTATGAGTATCTAGATTGCAGAGACATTGAAAAAATCAAGCAAATTCACCGAAAGCCAATTTCGTGCGGGGTCCTTTACTATATTTTTAAGACTGTTTAGTGGTTTTACAGATGTAAACCAAATACGGTTTGAATCTAATAAGAGTACATAAATGAATATTCGGAACCATTGGTGTAACGTTACATGTTTGTAAGTCTTGCCGCTTCTGATGAGATCCTCATATAGTCTAATTAGCATCACCCTTTGTGTAATAAGTTACCTTTAACAAACGCCTGTTATCGACTGGCTCATTGGTCCCAGGTTGTATTTTATACCTCCTAATAGCAGCAGGTTTATTGGTCATGTCCATTAAAGTATAAAGGCCTCCAAACAACCAATAAACACCGAATGTGATGATGAAAGTTCCATAAACCCATAAATTATAGGGATCTTCGCCAACTGTGTCCAAGATCTTATCCCACTGAGCTTGCCAGAAATCTCCTGAAGCACCCCAGAATCTTTGACAGTGCCTGAAAGTATTAATTGCAATGAATAGAGTGAGTGTTATTTCGAATTATATGAATTTCAAGAAACATCAGATACTGAAAAGTGCAAAACTAAAAACTACAAAATAATTCAACCAGCCAAATATTTAATAAATATTTGAGCTGACGTGAACAAATGTCTAAACGGAATAAATGTTCAGATTAATATAAAAATTGAAAAAATCCGAGAAATTGAGGAGTCTGTCGAATTAATGCTTTTTTTCTTGGTACTCATCAAAAATATTGGCGATATGTCTTTTCCATTTCATTTCAGGGCCGGTGCTGTTATAATACTTCACCTATTGTTTCACAGTTCGCAGTTTAGAAAAAATGAACTCTTCCAAATAATAATAATAATAACAGAGTTACCGAGTTGGAACCCGTTCAGCAAAAAGCCCACGTACAAGCTGCGGAGTGTGAGAGGCTCCTGCAGCTACATAAGGATAAGCCGATGCATGGGGTCTTCTTCAAGAACATTGAAGACCTAGGCTTATCCAGAGACCTGACCTTCTCGTTTCTCAGGTCAAGTGGGCTGAAGTCGGAGACCGAGGGATTCATAATGGCCTGCCATGATGGTGTCTTCAACACTCTCGTCTACCGCAGTCGCGTGATGGGTATAGAGGTCCCTGACACTAGATGCAGAGCGTGTCGTGGGGCAGCTGAGACCATAATGCATTTGCTGTCAGCTTGTCCAGCTTATGCGGTCTCAGCCTATATCCACAGACATAACGCGGCCCTACGAGTGTTGTACTACCATCTACGACACTCGTACGGTGTAGACGAGACACCAGTGTTGCCTTATGCTCCGGGGGATATTGAGTCCGTGGTGGTGAATGATAAGTGCCGAATCTATTGGAACTATTCATTCCCCACCCTCAGGCAAATACATGCCAATAAGCCTGATGTAGTACTCCTCGACCATCAAAGTAGGACGATTTTCGTCATTCAGTTTTCAGCTCCTGGCGAAACGAACATCGTCCGAAAAGAGGAGGAAAAACGGACTAAATATCGAGATCTTCTCTTTGAACTCCGCAGGCTTTACCCAAACCATTCTGTCAAGATGGTGGTTCTGATAATAGGGGTCCTTGGTGGAATGATGGACACACTGCTCTCAAACTTAAAAATCATACCGGCTTGCCGTGACATGGCAGAAATCCTAGCCGGGCGAATGCAGAAGGCCGTAATTCTTGGTTCACTCCGCCTACTCAGGGCACATGATTCTCGGACCCAGTAATCACTTACCCCATGGACGTGGGGAGTGTTTACTGGGGTTAATGACACACCAGCGCGCCCTCCGGAAGTGTCGGGACTCCGGAGACAGGGCCTGACTGGGTAATTCCTAACGGAAAAAAAAAAAAAAAAAAAAAAATAACGGATAGCAGTCGCGTGATGGGTATAGAGGTCCCTGACACTAGATGCAGAGCGTGTCGTGGGGCAGCTGAGACCATAATGCATTTGCTGTCAGCTTGTCCAGCTTATGCGGTCTCAGCCTATATCCACAGACATAACGCGGCCCTACGAGTGTTGTACTACCATCTACGACACTCGTACGGTGTAGACGAGACACCAGTGTTGCCTTATGCTCCGGGGGATATTGAGTCCGCGGTGGTGAATGAGAAGTGCCGAATCTATTGGAACTATTCATTCCCCACCCTCAGGCAAATACAAGCCAATAAGCCTGATGTAGTACTCCTCGACCATCAAAGTAGGACGATTTTCGTCATTGAGTTTTCAGCTCCTGGCGAAACGAACATCGTCCGAAAAGAGGAGGAAAAACGGACTAAATATCGAGATCTTCTCTTTGAACTCCGCAGGCTTTACCCAAACCATTCTGTCAAGATGGTGGTTCTGATAATAGGGGTCCTTGGTGGAATGATGGACACACTGCTCTCAAACTTTAAAATCATACCGGCTTGCCGTGACATGGCAGAAATCCTAGCCGGGCGAATGCAGAAGGCCATAATTCTTGGTTCACTCCGCCTACTCAGGGCACATGATTCTCGGACCCAGTAATCACTTACCCCATGGACGTGGGGAGTGTTTGCTGGGGTTAATGACACGCCAGCGCGCCCTCCGGAAGTGTCGGAGCTCCGGAGACAGGGCCTGACTGGGTAATTCCTAACGGAAAAAAAAAATTAAAAAAATAATAATAATAATAAAATTGGGTTAACCCCCCGGTATACCCCACTACTCGGTTCACGATGGACGAGAAAGAGGCCCCCACAACCGACCCCCTCGGATTAGGGGTCATAGGCAAGGTGGTGGGGCCCAGAACGATGGATTGCCACTATTTAACGACCGCAATGAAAACGGACGCTTTGAGTGGACGGATGGACTAAGGGACAGTCTTCTGCATTGCTACGAGAGCAGTGAGCCCGCCCGAAGAGGATACATGGCGAGAATGCATGCTTTGTGGTGTGAAATACACCCAGAGCATGCTGCCTTTTCCGCACAAAACCTAAGGGATTATGCATCCCACCTTCGGGTTCGAGGCTATGTTAGAGCCCCTCCTCAGCCGGTTAACGCAGTGGCAGAAGTGGCAGATATGCCACGCGTCGATCTGGCTGTAGAGGAGGCCCGCATCATACCACCAACGGAAGGCATCAGAACCCGCAGGGCGCTGGATAACACCAAGCCCCTGAAGCCACAACAACTGGCTCGGGTGGATGCGGAGATTCACGATGTCCTTTCAGAAGAGGCTGACATCTGGCAGATCAACTCTGCCGTTTATGACGCCGCTCAGGCACTGTCCCAAACGGAGAGGAGGGATACCAACCCTCTGATTGGGAGGCATGAGTGACGCATTCACAAGATGGAAGCTAAGATCAGGTCAGCGAGACAACACGCGTCTCGTATCCAGTGTGTGGCGGACTACGTGGCGGCCAATAGGCCCTTCACGCCCGCAGTGCGGCGAATTACCGCAAATTTAAGACGAGCTCACCACACACTAAATCAAGGCGTGCTGTTAACCATCAAACAGCACTGTCTTGATAGGATACGAATGCTGGTGGCTGCAAAAAAGTCACTAGTGAGGCGGGCGAGAAGCATCGCGGAAAACATGAAGTTCCGCGATAAACCTTCTCGCCTATTCCAAGAGCCTCCACGTGTTGTGGAAAACCCGCCGGCGGCTGATCGGGTAGAAACCTTCTGGAAGGGTATTTACGAATTTCCGCAACCACTCAACGTAGATACTCCAGCCCTAGCGCAGTTCGAAGCTTTCTGCAGGAGGCTTCGTCAGCCTGAGCTCAATGAACTGCGCAATCCGATAACCCCGGAAGAAGTTCGACGGGCCCTCAAAGGCTCGAAGAATTTTGCTGTTCCAGGTCCTGATGGCCTGAATAACTATTGGTGGAAAAAATTTCCAAGTACCCACCACCATCTAGCAAGAGTTTTCAACTCATGGCTAGATGGGGAGCAGCAGATTCCGGATTGGTTTGTCGAGGGGCGAACCGTGCTAATCCCCAAAAACGGAGATTTGTCTGATCCGAAGAACTACAGACCGATAACATGCTTGAACGCATGTTATAAGATGTTTACACGCATCTTGTACATGCGAATACTCTCCGCAGTTGAGCCGGTGTATGAACGGATATATGAGCAAAGAGGGTCAAAAAAGGGGGTCGCTGGCTGCAAGGAGAACCTGCTGATCGACAGATGCATCACGCAGGACTCCGTGCAGTATAAGCGTAACCTTTCAATGGCCTGGATCGATTATCGCAAGGCATTTGATACAACATCGCATGAACTCATCATGCATTTGCTCAGATGCCTTGCGGTACCCGATCAAATAGTGAGATGCATTGAACAGCTGATGCCGCTCTGGAGGACTCGATTTACCATAACATCTGGTCAAGTCAGAGTTCAAACAGAGCAGGTTATCTTTAGAAGGGGCGTGTTTCAGGGAGACTCCCTTAGCCCTCTTCTCTTCTGCATTTCACTACTGCCATTGTCCGTTGCACTACGGAAAACCCGCGGATACAACTGCGGCACCCCCAGCAACCGGAGGCATAAGGTCACCCATCTGTTTTACATGGATGACCTTAAACTTTATGCCTCCGGAGAAAAGGACCTTCACCAGTCCTTAAGGGTGGTGCAAGAGTACACGCATGCTATCGGAATGGAGTTTGGGATAGACAAATGTGCCACGGTTCATCTCAAAAGAGGACGATGCGAGGAATTCGGAGAGGACGTTCAGCTCGTAGACGGAAGCATCCTACATCATCTGGATGCCGGAGAGACGTATACCTTCCTAGGGGTGGAACAACGCCACACCCAAGAGGTAGCTACTGTCAAAAGCTCTCTCCGCGGCAAGTATCAGCACAAACTCCGACAGATCTGGTCTTCAGAACTGTCGGGGAAGAACAAAGTTGCTGCAACTAATATGCTTGCCGTTACGATTCTACTTTACTCCTTTGGAGTAATGAAATGGACTCAGGAAAAGCTGCGACAACTCGACGTAAAAACTCGCAAAATGATGCATCTTCATAGAAGCTTGCATCCTAAATCGTCTGTTCCACGGTTATACTTCCCCAGACAACGGGGAGGCCGTGGAGTTTTGAGTTTGGAGTGTCTACATAACAAAATGGTACTGGATGGAGCCTGTAAAGTCATCAGGAGTTCAGGTCCCCTTCTCTGCATGGTGTGTGATCATGAAAATGCAGGGATTGGAGCATTTCTTTTCAAGGCAGCAACCCGTGCAGCTGATGAACTCGGTCTCGTATTCGACACTGAACGGACAAACCCAAACTCTATCGCCGAGTTGGAACCCGTTCAGCAAAAAGCCCACGTAAAAGCTGCGGAGTGTGAGAGGCTCCTGCAGCTACATAAGGATAAGCCGATGCATGGGGTCTTCTTCAAGAACATTGAAGACCTAGGCTTATCCAGAGACCTGACTTTCTCGTTTCTCAGGTCAAGTGGGCTGAAGTCGGAGACCGAGGGATTCATAATGGCCTGCCAGGATGGTGTCTTCAACACTCTCGTCTACCGCAGTCGCGTGATGGGTATAGAGGTCCCTGACACTAGATGCAGAGCGTGTCGTGGGGCAGCTGAGACCATAATGCATTTGCTGTCAGCTTGTCCAGCTTATGCGGTCTCAGCCTATATCCACAGACATAACGCGGCCCTACGAGTGTTGTACTACCATCTACGACACTCGTACGGTGTAGACGAGACACCAGTGTTGCCTTATGCTTCGGGGGATATTGAGTCCGTGGTGCTGAATGAGAAGTGCCGAATCTATTGGAACTATTCATTCCCCACCCTCAGGCAAATACAAGCCAATAAGCCTGATGTAGTACTCCTCGACCATCAAAGTAGGACGATTTTCGTCATTGAGTTTTCAGCTCCTGGCGAAACGAACATCGTCCGAAAAGAGGAGGAAAAACGGACTAAATATCGAGATCTTCTCTTTGAACTCCGCAGGCTTTACCCAAACCATTCTGTCAAGTTGGTGGTTCTGATAATAGGGGTCCTTGGTGGAATGATGGACACACTGCTCTCAAACTTAAAAATCATACCGGCTTGCCGTGACATGGCAGAAATCCTAGCCGGGCGAATGCAGAAGGCCATAATTCTTGGTTCACTCCGCCTACTCAGGGCACATGATTCTCGGACCCAGTAATCACTTACCCCATGGACGTGGGGAGTGTTTACTGGGGTTAATGACACGCCAGCGCGCCCTCCGGAAGTGTCGGAGCTCCGGAGACAGGGCCTGACTGGGTAAATCCTAACGAAAAAAAAAAAAAAAAAAAAATTATAATAATAATAATAATAATAATAACTTTGCTGCTCCAGGCCTCGATGGCCTAAATACTTATTGGTGGAAAAAATGTCCATGTACCCACCGCACCATCTAGCAAGAGTTTTCAACTAATGGCTAGATGAGGAGCAGCAGATTCCGGATTGGTTTGTCGAGGGGCGAACCGTGCTAATCCCCAAAAACGGAGATTTGTCTGATCCAAAGAACTACAGACCGATAACATGCTTGAACGCATGTTATAAGATGTTTACACGGATCTTGTACATGCGAATACTCTCCGCAGTTGAGCCGGTGTATGAACGGATATATGAGCAAAGAGGGTCAAAGAAGGGGGTCGTTGGCTGCAAGAAGAACCTGCTGATCGACAGATGCATCATGCAGGACTCCGTGCAGTATAAGCGTTACCTTTCGATGGCCTGGATCGATTATCGCAAGCCATTTGATACAACATCGCATGAGCTCATCATGCATTTGCTCAGATGTCTTGCGGTACCCGATCAAATAGTGAGATGCATTGAACAGCTGATGCCGCTCTGGAGGACTCGCTTTACCATAACATTTGGTCAAGTCAGAGTCCAAATAGAGCAGGTTATCTTTAGAAGGGGCGTGTTTCAGGAAGACTCTCTCAGGTCTCTTCTCTTCTGCATCTCACTACTGCCATTGTCCGTTGCACTACGGAAAACCCACGGATACAACTGCGGCACCCCCAGCAACCGAAGACATAAGATCACCCATCTGTTTTAGATGGATGACCTTAAACTTTATGCCTCCGGAGAGAAGGACCTTTATCAGTCCTTAAGGGTGGTGCAAGAGTACACGCATGCTATCGGAATGGAGTTTGGGATCGACAAATGTGCCAAGGTTCATCTCAAATGAGGACGATGCGGGGGATACGGAGAGGACGTTCAGCTCGTAGACGGAAGCATCCTACATCATCTGGATGCCGGAGAGACGTATACCTACCTGGGGGTGGAACAACGCCACACCCAAGAAGTAGCTACTGTCAAAAACTCTCTCTGCGGCAAGTATCAGCACAAACTCCGATAGATCTGGCATCAGAACTGTCGGGGTAGAACAAAGTTGCTGCAACTAATATTCTTGCCGTTCCGATTCTGCTTTACTCATTTGGAGTAGTGAAATGGACACAGGAAGAGCTGCGACAACTTGAAGTAGAAACTCGCAAAATGATGCATCATAGGAGCTTGCATCCTAAATCGTCTGTTCCACGGTTATACTTCCCCAGACAGCGGGGAGGCCGTCGACTTTTGAGTTTGGAGTGTCTACACAACAGAATGGTACTGGATGGAGCCTGTAAAGTCATCAGGAGTTCAGATCCCCTTTTCTGCTTGGTATGCGACCATGAAAAAGCAGGGATTGGAGCATTTCTTTTCAAGGCAGCAACCCGCGCATCCGATGAACTCGGTCTCGTATTCGACACTGAACGGACGAACCCAAACTCTGTCACCGAGTTGGAACCCGTTCAGCAAAAAGCCCACGTGAAAGCTGCGGAGTGTGACAGGCTTCTACAGCTACATAAGGATAAGCCAATGCATGGGGTCTTCTTCAAGAACATTGAAGACCTTGGCTTATCCAGAAACCTGACATTCGCTTTTCACAGGGCAACTGGGCTGAAGTCGGAAACCTAGGGATTCATAATGGCCTACCAGGATGGTGTCTTCAACACCCTCGTCTACCGTAGTCGCGTGATGGGTATAGAGGTCCCTGACACTACATGCAGAGCGTGTCGTGGGGCAGCTGAGACCACAATGCATTTGCTGTCAGCTTATTGTCCAGCTTATGCGGTCTCAGCCTATATCCACAGGCATAACGCGGCCCTACGAGTGTTGTACTACTATCTACGACACTCGTACGGTGTAGACGAGACACCGGTGTTGCCTTATGCTCCGGGGGATATTGAGTCCGTTGTGGAGAATGAAAAGTGCCGAATCTATTGGAACTACTCATTCCCCACCCTCAGGCAAATACAAGCCAATAAGCCTGATGTAGTCCTCCTCGACCATCAAAGTAGGACGATTTACGTCATTGAGTTTTCAGCTCCTGGCGAAACGAACATCGTCCGAAAAGAGGAGGAAAAACGGACTAAATATCGAGATCTTCTCTTTGAACCCCGCAGGCTTTACCCAAACCATTCTGTCAAGATGGTGGTTCTGATAATAGGGGTCCTTGGTGGAATATGGACACACTGCTCTCAAACTTGAAAATCATACCGGCTTGCCATGATGCGGCAGAAAACTTGACCGGAAGAATGCAGAAGACTGTTATTCTTGGTTCACTTCGCCTACTCAGGAAACATGAGTCTTGGACCCAGTAATCAGTCATACCACGGACGTGGGGACTGTTTACTGGGGTTATAATAACACACCAGCGCGCCCTCCGGTAGTATCGGAGCTCCGGAGACAGGGCCTGACTGGTACATTCCTTATGGAAATAATAATAATAATAATAATAATAATACATTATGCTTCAGGGGATATTGAGTTCGTTCTGGAGAATGAGAAGTGTCGTTTCCATTGAAACTACTTGTTTCCCACCCGCAGGAAAATTTACCCCAGTGTGTTTACCAATATTTTAAAATATTTTTAGGTATTTACTATTGATGACTTGCTACAAATATATAATTTATGTAACGTAGTGAATAAACCATTCTATTCTATTCCAATATGGAAGATACTTGAATAAGTTTGATGGAGCTTTGCGAGATTCCCTCTAGTTTTTATCAAACAACCCAATGGATGACGCTTCTTGGTTGCAATCATCACTTCCGATCTCTCAGGGAGGCCCAGGAAATCGTTCAGCATCCTCTTTTCCACTGCTCGCTTTTCTCTCATCAGTTCTTAATGTTGCCGATTTATAACCACTTTAATTCTTCCTGCACATTTTCCTTCAGATAACTCACTGAAAAAAGGTGTAGCAAAATTTGAAAGAGAATTATTTCCTCATCTAGTTGCAAATTTTCAGCACTTTCGGTCCTCATGCGAAAAAACTCTTACAGGAAATTGGTTTTCGTATTTACAAAAGAAACTAATGACCCAAGAGCTACTGCCTTCTTGATTCAAAGAATAGGATCGGTATGCAAAGAGGTAATGCGGCCCCCTTCTTTGGAATCATGCCTAGTTTTGGAAGGTTAGATGAATTGACGATGGATGTTCTTTTCAAGTCAACTGGAAAAAGTTGCCTACCTACACCTCATACAGAAAAAAATCCACAAAAGGAGAACTCAATTAATGTTTTTGGTCTCATTATTCAAATGATTACTTGAATGAAATTAATACCAAATACGTGTGGTATGAAAGGAGATTAAATCAAAGCATTAGCGAACATGATCAAAAAACTCGTCGATACAGTTCCTTTAAAATGTCAAATTGAAAAATTTTTCGGCAAGATGCTCAGGAGTTTTTGAAATACCTGCTGGTATAAGGGTCTGTATATGGAGAGATGCATAGAATCACGAAGAAGCCTATAAAACTATTAACAGGGATTGATAAGAAATCAAGCGACAATAATAGTTATTTATGTATCAAGGGCGTAAAGTAGGCGTTTATGGCCTGCGGCGTGGATAATGGCCTGAAGGCGTTATCGAACTTTTTCTAAAAGAAGCTCCAGATAATGTATATCTGCTGATGAAGGTATGTTATACCTACCTATATTTATTAAGTAATTAAAAAACTTATTGATTCTTTTATAGGTTGCATTAATATTTGGGGTACATGGTGCTTGTCGTAGAGAAGAATTAACAAATCTCAAGCTTGATAACATTCAAGACCTAACTTATGCTTTATTGATTACAATTCGAGAGTCAAAAACTAAAATACAACGAACATTTACCATCTGCAGAACTGAAAACCAGTCAGTTAATTATTTGGATATTTATAGAAGATATGCTAGTCTACGTCCCACAAATACTGAACATGGGCGTTTTTTTATATTCTATAAGAACAACAAATGTACAAAACAAGTTGTTGGGAAGAATATCCTCGGTCAAATTACAAGAAAAATTGCAGCATTTTTTAAGCTACGCCCAGAGGAATATACGGGTCATTGTTTCAGGCGTTCTTCAGCCACTTTATTGGCTGATGCTGGGGAAAGTATCACCAATATCAAAAGACACGCTGGATGGAAATCAACTACAGTAGCAGAGAGCTACATTGAACAATCGATTTCAAATAAATTGAATATTGCCAAAAAAATTGCTGGCGATGGTGATGGACCGATACCAAATAATAATTATTTGGACCTACCATCCACATCTAAAATGAGTGGTGAGGATGTTTCAAAAGGGAATAATTATTTTCAAGAGAAAAGTGAATATCCCACCCTCAATATTCAAAATTGTAACAATTGCATAGTTAATATAAAATTCTAATTTTCAGGGTTATGGAGCAAAAATGTAGATTATGAATAAAAGTTGTTAAATGAGTATTTCTTTATTGAACTGAATTCATTGTTTCGTGGTAGGTCTTCCGTGAAATGATGTGCGTAGGTATATATGAACAATTTTAGTATATTGTCTACTTTACCGCCCGCGGGCCATGATGCGCCCACTGGCGGTAAAGTGCCACTTTACGCCCGGCGAACCGGGCGGTAAAAGTGTACTTTACCGCCCGCTAGTGCTTAAAAAAAATAGAGGAGGCTTGGTTCAGATTATTGATGACAAGTAAAAAGGTTTGATACATTTTGGGACCTTTCTCTACTAATTCCGCAAGGGACGGCCAACTAGGACTATCATGCACAATGTCTGGATTCTTTACTAGGGAAGACACTTTGATGGTTACCAGAAATCTATCTGTTCAAATTGCACACCTACAGAAACATAAGTATTGCAATAGATTTTCCTTTAGGAGGATTCGATATGACAAGTATGCAGCAAACAGTAAGTACAGTTCCTCATCGCTAAAACCTGTACATATGCTTTGTCCAATCATACAGGAACTTCCAGTGGCGGACACTACACAGCTAACTGTAGACTCCTTTATTAGTGATGTCTCGACTTTTAGTGGTCTCGTCTCAAATATCGTGCATGAGGTTTCGCGTCTCGTACGAGAGTCTCGCAGGTGAAAATTTCTACGTGCTGACTTGAGAACTTAATATAAATTGGATTTTGTAATTGACTATGATATTTTGCATGCAGTAGATATATTCTATGCTTTCAGACGGAGAATGGATGAAGGAGCATCAAAAATATTATTCTATGCCTCAGTGTAATAAAGAAACATAATATATTACAATAGTGGAAAATTTACCCTTCTGAATTTTCTATTCTACGTTTAATGGTACGAGATCTTTTAATCATACCGGCTACTTCAGTCCCGGCGGAAAAATAATTCTCACGTGCTGCGTTAACTATAAGAAACCATTATTTTGTTTAGATGTATTACTCTCGAATACATGATATAAGATGCCTAAAAACCCTGGTGTGCCGACTCATACTGTAGAATAAAACCCTGGACATTTGCTTGCTTGATAATAAGAAATCAAATGAAATCGCGGTCTATTTTTCAAAAATCCCGCGATAGATACTTCGTGAACCGTCACCGTCGGTTTTCTTGTTAGGGTGAATTTTCATGAACAGAAGTTTCAAGTATTACGCACGAGCATGAAATGAATAAAACAACATTATCATTCAAATTTACAGAATCACTTTCCGCAAGCAGTTTTATTAGTTAAATTTTCGGCTTATTATATAATTTTTATTTTGCTGATATGCAATTTACTGGAATAAATAATAATCACACATTTCACATAAAAGTATTGAAATTCAGCTGCCTGGAAATTCACCATTAGAACCTGTCAATCTTGTGCTTGTGCCTATCTGACATCTGCCCAACATGCGCATGCGCAAGTATCTGCGCCATTGTATCCGAGTATTCCTTTTAAACTTCTCTATAATAAAGTATATATAAAGTAATAATTTTGTAGCTTATTTTGAGTTCAATTGCTTTTCAGAGGTGATATGTGTGATGAGTTGTGTGTTACAATGGTCTTTCATCGCTATTTTAAAAACTGTGTGTCATGTAATAGTGAAGATGTTTCTTTTTTTGTGCAATTCTTTCTCGACAGAAAATTTATTTTTGGATTATCTAACCACACTGAAAAGATTTTACGAAAACGAATGGTAAAATAAGAAAACCCAACAAGCTTGATGATATATGCAAAATTGATAGATTTCAGTAGAAGTGGTGTTTTTTTTTTACTTTGTCACGAACTTTCGCAATTTGAATTTATGGAATATTTAAAGAAACAGTAGGGTATAACAACACGCACCCAGTTGATTGAATCTATTTGAAAAAATGTTTGCCATGTTTATTAGAGCATGGCGAGTTAAGAAATAAAATGTAGGTTCCAAATTGGTTCCAAAGTATACCTATTTTACAGATTTTAAGTAGTAGGTACTCACTTTCGGTACTAGACATAATGAATTATTGTGTTCATCTCTCTGAATTTTGTCCTCACAAAAACGGATTATGGTCAACTTATTTAGGAAAATAATATTAAATTCAGAAAAATAACTATTTTGACTTTCAAACGGTATTATTTAAAAAAATAACACATTTTGTGTGGTGTTATTTTTGACAAAAATTTGGTCTTCCACTTCGAGTATGGAAACTATATGGCTTTAGAATGATATTTAAAAAGGTTATTGACATTCCATCAAATTCAATCAACAACAATCACAAAAACTATGTCTCTGGAATATTGACATGAGGACGAGGTGCCATCTCTGGATCCGATTACAGAAATAGACCGTGATTTCATTTGTGTTGTCTTCAAAAAATCTAAACAAAATCAAATCAGTCGACACACCAGGGTTTTTAGGCATCTTAACATGATGTTATCGTTCAACAATTGTATTCTGTGCTATCTCGCAAGCAAGAATTCCTATCCACAACACTTCCCGATAAACAATCCGAATGAACCAATCAAAGCTCTATTTTAGTTGCGCCTGCGTGGTGTGCAATGTAATTTTAGGTTAAGTTGAGGAAGGAAAAATTGCTACATTTTTATACATAGTGTGAAGTTTATATCTTAAATATAGCTCTCAAGTACTGGTTACTAAGTGCAAATATGCAGTCAATAGTAGATAGGTTGAAATATTGGAAATTATTTTGGAAAATGTAGCAATTTTTCCATCCTCAACTTAATTTAAAATTACATTGCACACCACGCAGGCGCAACTAAAATAAAGTTTTGATTGGTCCATTCGGATTGCCTATCGGGAAGTGTTGTGGATGGGAATTCTTGCATCTCGCAACCAAAATGAATCCGAGATAGAACGCCGTACGTGAGAGCAAGTGAAACAGGACAGCCGACCCCTCTTACCCCAAAATAAAATCTAAACCCGATACATCAAAGGCGCCGACTAGGAGTGAATCTACTTCCGCTTCCTTACGAACGGTGGTATTATTAAGTATTTACCACTCACCATGTTATGGAATTCCTAGCAGCAGCAAAACAAACTAGAGCAGTACTCAGCACTATCAAAACGCTCCTCAAAGAGGACAAGATCGAGGGGTTGTTTTGTACATTCTGGGATGATGAATTGTTTTTCCTTGTAGGTGTCAATTCGCCGCTCGACGACGATGATTCATCTTCATATTCCGTCAGCATAATGTACCCTGCAAATAGTAATAAAAAATGATTATCTATCAAGCTTGGCATCAATGAAAACACTATTCACTAAAAATATTTTCAATACATATTTTAGCAGTGAAGAGTAATGTCAATATATTCATTACTTGTAACGTACCAATGCATATTTGTGAATGAGCTTTTGAGTGCCACTACTAGATGGCGCCCACATCATGTTTTGGAACATAATCTGTTTTGCTAATCTGTAATGTTGATATGCATTGCATTCATAAGTTTTGAAGACATGAAATGATGCAAACTCAAACAATATTTCAATTAGTTTCAACATAGCTGACGCATTGCAAAGAAATAGCATGAATGGGTTCCATGGCGCCATCTAGTAGTGGAACTCAAAAGCTCATTTGTAGGTATGCATTGGTAACAAGTAATAAATATATTGCTTTACACTGCTAATATGCTTTGACGATATTTTTATAAATGAAAAAACCCTAAAATGAAGATATTTATTCTGTTACAATATATATTGGTGTCAACTAATAAATATATGGTCATTCAAAATTATATTTAAATTAAAATAAAATGTATGAGAAGTATCCAGGACACTAACGGCGCCCCATAGAGGAGTGACATCGTTATTTTTTTTAAACAGAAACATGTCATGTTTAGTATCGATAGAGATAATACTTTCAGTTATTTCATTTATACTTTCTATGAAATATAAATTGCACTTTTTCGCTGAGAAAACTCTTTCTTGAAATTATCTGTTCAAGTTTTCCACAATTCGGGGTTATTTTTGAATCGATCAATTTTGATATAATGATACTGCTGTTTCTCTTTCAATTTCAAGGTATTCACTACGCCATTTCTGAATGTTCTGAAAATTTTCCATTTGTTTTGACTCGATTCCTCATTACTTGTTCTGAACAATTTGTAAGCTTTATCATGGTCCTTTATTTTATCATTGTGAAACTATTTTATATCTACAACTTTGTACAGGGGTAACTTTATTAATAATTCACAATTTTGTAAAAGTTCATGGTGTAAATATTTACAGAACAAAGCCGTAGACACAATGGAAGTTTTATTTAATAAGCTTTAGTGTTTGGGATTTTATATATCAATTTTTAAAATAAAACAAGATGCAAAACAAAATTGGTATTCTTGAAATCGGCTTTTAGAGTTGTCCCGTTTTCGGAACTGTAAAAAACTACTGTATCCTCAGCATGTGCTGTTATTTTTCCACAGCTATACGGACAGAGAATAGACCATTCAGGTATATATTAAAAAGTATTGGTCCTAGAATGGTGCCGTGTCGTACGCCATACTCTATCACTCGGCGGTGTTCATTCAAGTATTGTTTATTTTCACGCTCTGGGTTCGGTTTGATGAATATGTTTTTTTTTTAATTGTATGGTATTCGGTAATTATTTTGGAGAAGTTAGTTATGACCGAGATGGGTCTGTATAGTTGATTACATTTTCGTTGTCTCTGTTTTTGTATATTGGAAATACAATGGTATGTTTGAATTTTTCTGGAAATGTCCTCGCACTGATACTTTTATTTATGATGAAAGCCAGTGGTTCTGATATTCAGTGAGTTTTGATTCAATGTATCGGATTTGATTTCGTCCACACCGGATGTTTTATTGTTTTTTTATGACTCGTGCAATTTCTGAACTATCTTTTGCCCTAATGACCATGGAATTTGCTATATGCTCGTTCTTTTAGGATTTTTCAATTACGGATTTCTAGTAATCTGACTTGCTAAGTCTTCACCAATTGAAATATAATGTTCATTTAATGTGTCCACAATACGTATGATTGATTTAATTTATGTCTTGTCCATTACTCTCGTGATTTTCAATCAAACCAAATATGATACTTGCGGTTTGACGGGAGGTGCATTAATTGTGAATGATTGTTGTTTATCACTCTGTATGTTTTCGACTAGTTATGTATGCCTTCCCGTGGGAATAGCTGAACTAAGCATTGCTGCCTATGCAGATTTCCAGGAACACGTCGAGACGGTGTTGTATTCAACTTCGGTTCATGGGAACGAAGAAACATTCAGAATAGACATAGACTTCGAGCAATAAACATCTAATTGTATTATTTGTTGTTAATTAAAGTTTTTGAGTTAAATAAATTTTTTTAAAAACTAAGTTCCGTGATTGGAAAACATAAAGTGGCGGTCGTTGTAGGATTTTGAACGGATATTCGTTGTGAATAATCCGTCAGTTCCAACTGTTAATTCAAGAGAACCTCCGTTTCTGGACAGTCCCTCTGGGTAGCAGATCAAGCAGAAGCCAAAGAAGTAAAGAAGAAAAGAAATGAGAACAGCCATCTCATTGGTACTAATGTAAGTTGCTTTTCCTTGTATCTTGTCTATGTCATTCTCCTCTAGTCCTGATTCATCTCCCGAAAACAGTGATTGTGAGTTAATTTTTAGTGAACAAAATTCGCCGAAACCTAATTCGATTTTCGAAAATAGTTCTCGCGAATCAATAGAATTAGAAGCACTTCTTTCGAAGCTATCAATAAGTAGAAATATCAAAATGCCAGTTCCAAAATTTGAATCAAAACTTTTGGAAATTGTTCCAAAATTTGACGGCAATCCTTTGGAACTTTCATCATTTTTAGAAACAGCTAATTCAATTATTACTACATACTGGGACCCAACACCCGAAAATATCAGTTGTGTCCAAAATATTACAATAATTTATGGAATTTATTCAAAATTGATAGGTCAAGCTCGCGAAGTTTATAGCATTTGCATTGATAAAGATTGGCTATCAGTCAAAAATGCTCTAATCGCACATTTTGGCGACCAAAGAGACGAAAATGGATTATTATTTGATTTAGATCAATTGAGACAAAATTTCAATGAACCATCATTACAATTTTATACAAGGGTTATGTCAAATTTAAGTGCTCTTCATAACTATGTAGATACACATGAAAATGTAGTTGCGACTAAAACGGTGAAGAAAACTTTTTACAATACTCATGCTCTTAAAATATTCTTAGCTGGACTGAAAGGACCTTTAGGATCAACTATTCTTGCTATGAAACCATCAACTATGGCAGAAGCTAGGCAATATATTATTTCCGAAAATAATATTCGGCATCTCCAAAAACCGAATAACAGTGATCAATCGAAAATTAGGCAACCTCAAAGACCCAATCACCCAAATCAATTGTCCAATTTTCGCCAATACGCAACTCCTAACCCCAATTTTCAAAATTTCAAACCCCAAATGCATAATCCCTCATTTCCACGCGGCCCAATAAATATTCAGCCGAGACCGGCAGAACCCCAAAAATTCTTCACAAATCGTCAAGTATTTGGCAATCCAAGAGGCTCAACCAACGTTTGGAGACCAAATAACCAAAACCATTTCAATCGCCCCAAGCCAACACCTATGAGTGGCATTTCACAAGCCACCACTTCTCGTCAACCCAATACTAGACCATACCAAAACCCCAATCGACCAAATTTCATTGCAGAAGAACTTTACAATTTTGATAATCCCCATTATCAGGATGAATCAATACCCTTCCAAAATGAATATTACTCCCAAAATGATTTTTGCTACCAAAATCAACCCTGTTCCTCCAATGAATTTGATTTTTACGAAAATATGAACTATGACCAAATCCAACCTGAATATGTCGATAATCAATATCCAATCGATACCCAAATCGATCAAAGTTCCTCACAGGACCAAAATTTTCAGGAAATCGACCATCACGAAAAAATTTCATAGAAATACATTCTATTTACGATCGAAAGGACCTCCCATACATTCAAATTTCAGATCCACCCCTGAAACTTTTGATTGACACAGGAGCGACTAAAAGTTTTTTGAATCCCGAAATTGCCGAAAATTATTTTCCCGATTTTATCAGAAAAGAACCGTTTACAATCAGCTCAATATTTCAGACCACTTCGAAAGATTTTTGCGCTGAAATACCAGCCTTTCAGGAATTCCACACTGAGAAAACTATAAAATTTCATTTGTTTAAATTCCATCACTTCTTTGATGGATTGATTGGTTATGATACATTGAAAAACTTAGATGTTCAATTAGATTTGAAAAATTCAAGTTTAAAAACACCTGAATCAGAGCTTCCTCTGGCGCACTATGAAAGCAAAAAGAAATTACTCTTTTATGCTCGTATAGAACCATTTACAATCGAATCAATCAAAATTCCTGTAACAATACCAAACGGTGACATCACGATTATCGAAACAAAATTATTTGAATGCCGAATTCGCGAAGGTTTGACAACCTCTCGAAACGGCTATGCCCCTGTCGAAATTCGGAATGATACAGGTGAAATACAGGAGATTTACCTTTATGAACCTGTCCCTGTGAAAACTTTTCATCCCGACCAATTTGAATTGTACCATGCTTCAATCGATCATAACACCCCTTCGAATATATTCAAATCAGACATCACACAACTTATACGAACTCAACACATGAATTCTGAAGAAAGACACCACGTTGAGAAATTGTGCATATCATTTTCAGACATATTTCACCGCGAAAATTCACAGCTGACTTTCACGAACCAAGTGAAACACAAAATTAGGACCACCGATGAAATCCCAATTTTTACAAAATCTTATCGCTATCCGTTTATTCATAAACCGGAAGTCGAAAAACAAATTGACGATATGCTTCGTCAAGGCATTATTCGACCAAGCGATTCACCTTGGTCCTTGCCAATTTGGATAGTTCCAAAGAAGGCGGATGCCTCTGGCAAGAAGAAATGGCGTATAGTAGTGGACTACAGAAAAATCAACGAGAAAACCATCGATGATCGATATCCGATTCCAAATATATCGGACATCCTTGACAAATTGGGTAGATGTATGTACTTTTCTACCCTTGATTTGGCAAGTGGGTTCCATCAGATCGAGATGTACCCTGATGATGTAAAGAAAACAGCTTTCAACGTAGAGAACGGCCACTACGAGTACCTTCGCATGCCGTTTGGTTTGAAAGGAGCTCCAGCAACTTTCCAGAGAGTAATGGACAACGTCTTGAAAGATCTACAAAACAAAATCTGTTTCGTCTACATGGACGACATCATCGTTTTTTCCACTTCGCTACAAGAGCACATGGTCAACCTTAAAAGAGTTTTTCAGAAACTGCGTGAGAGCAATCTGAAAGTCCAACTCGACAAATCAGAATTCCTGAAAAAGGAAGTTTCCTTTCTGGGACATCTGATAACAACAGAGGGAATAAAACCAAATCCCGATAAGGTCAAGGCCATCATGAATTATCCGATACCCAAAACGACAAAAGAAATAAAAGGATTTCTTGGTCTTCTGGGCTACTATCGAAAATTCATAAATAACTTTGCCAAAATCACCAAACCCTTTACAAGTCGACTGAAGAAAGGAGCAAAAATCGATATAACTGACCCCACCTACATCAAGACATTTGAGGACTGCAAAACCTTACTATCGAACGACCCGATTTTGCAGTACCCCGATTTTACAAAAGAGTTCAATTTGACCACGGACGCCAGTAACGTAGCGTTAGGTGCTATATTGTCCCAGGGCCCCCCAGGACATGATAAACCAATCGCCTACGCATCACGAACCCTCTCCAATGCCGAACAAAATTATTCGACTATCGAGAAGGAACTTTTTGCAATCGTCTGGGCAACCAAATATTTTAGGC
Organism: Chrysolina americana; assembly: GCA_958502065.1. NCBI lineage: Eukaryota > Metazoa > Arthropoda > Insecta > Coleoptera > Chrysomelidae > Chrysolina > Chrysolina americana. The sequence continues at coordinate 32,679,963 of OY293415.1, read as the reverse complement.
CCTATCTTTTCGGCCGAAAATTCAAAATTTTTACGGATCACAAACCCCTTCAGTGGTTGATGTCTTTGAAAGAACCCAATTCACGATTGGTTCGCTGGAGACTGAAACTTGAAGAGTTTGATTACCAAATTATTTACAAAAAAGGGAAAATCAATACGAACGCTGATGCCCTTTCTAGAATCGAACTCTACCCTAATGAAACTGTCAGACAGACTAATGAACTCCCCATATTGAGACATATGCAGGAATTTAACGAAAACCCTGTCCTAGACAATGAAAGACCATCCACAAGCAGAGACCCAGAAAATAACACACCTGAAAATATTCAAAATCAGGATAACGAATCGAACGCAGGACAAATTGACCCCAATGACAATGACGAAAATGAAACTGTTCACACAAGTGCAGAAGACCCAATATTGAACATCCACATCACAGACAAACCAATCAATAACTTTTTGTGCCAATTAATGATAATTAAAGTTGATCGAAACCCTCGAATGGAAACCAAAAAACTATTTAGGAATTCAGTATGTCGTACCCGATGGTATCTATATGTTACCAACGAATCATTTCAAGCCCAAATTATTGAACATCTGAAAGAATTTGGTGTTCCAAAACCATTGCCGAACTCAAAACCAAATATTATTGGCCCAAGTTACACGATGACGTAAGAACATTTATCAATAATTGTCCAATATGTCAACAATCTAAGTACGAACGTCACCCACCTTTGATCAAACTACAGTTAACGCCTACTCCCAAAAAACCATTCGAAACTATACACGTTGATACCTTCAAATTTGGCAGTACTATATCTTTAACAATCTGTGACAGCTTTACCAGATTTGGACAAGCGTACATCATTCCCAGTCTTTCCGCACTACACGTATATCAATCACTTTTGCAGTTCGTTTCAACTTTCAAAATCCCCGAAAATATCGTCTCTGATAATGGTACCGAATTCTCCCAAAACCTTCTAAAAGAATTCGCGAAACTGCATAGAATCAATTGGCATTATACACTTCCATATAATCCAAATTCCAATGCCATTGTAGAAAGGTTCCACTCCACTCTCATAGAACACATGAGAACACTCAACCTCTCGAAACCAAATCTGAACCCCTTTGAAAAATTGACTTTCGCCGTCCTTGCATATAATAATAGTCTTCATTCAACAACAAAATTAAAACCAATAGATCTAGTGTTTGGACATCTAGAACTAAAAGATCCAATCGATATTGATTCCGAATTCGAACCAATCAATACCACATTGAACGAACACAAAGAATCTATTTCCCAAATATATAGAAAAATTCACGAAGACACGTCAAAACAAAAATCAAAAATAATTTCAAAACGTAACGAAAATCGAGAAGACCCTCCAAATTTTGAACCCGGAACCATTGGATATATGAAAACACCCGAAAGACAGTCGAAAACGGCTCCCCTCTACAAACCCGAACACATTCTCAAAAGCACTGACCTAACTGTGACAACCCCACAAAATACATACCACAAACAATCTTTCAAACCACCAAGAAAAATGACAGACCAAAATCTGTTACAGGTCGATGATACTTCATCAGACAGCGACTCAGAAGGTTCAAATCCAGAACCTCCAGACGAATCCAGGGATCCTTCCCTTTAAAATGGGAACCGCACGAATCAAAGTAGCTTCCCATACTTTCCTACATTATATTCAACTTAGTCCATTAGAAAACCAAATAAACTCAATAACTAATCAATATAAGCTATTAGAAGCCACAATAAATAATACAACCCCTTTCAATAGAATTGCCCTATTTAACGCATATAAACACCTCGAATACGAAGTCAAAAATGTTAACCACAAATTCAGATCCTTGTTTCCCCATAAACGCACAAAACGAGCCCTCATTGCTCCTCTTGGCTCCCTCGTAAAATTCATAAGCGGAAATCTAGACGAGCAAGATGCGAAAGAAATATATCACAGCCTAGCCGAACTCGAATCAAACCAAAATCGAATTATCAAAAAAAACCAATAAACAAATTTCAATTACTTCAAAATTGATGGAAAATATTAACGAAACAATGACTTCAGTTTCAGATAATCAAAAACTGATAGGAGATAAAATCAATGAGTTGAGAATTGCACTTAACGAGACAAAATTCAATTATGCACATTTTTTGGAAATTCATGAAATATTGAATCAAATAAAAATCAATCTCGATTCCCTACTAGATTTTCTAACAGAAACAGAAAATGCTATGGGATTTGCGAACTTGAAAACATTACATCGCAGTATCGCCTCTCCAGACGATCTAAAAACAATAATAGATGAACTCTACTTATCACATAGTCATTCTCAATTACTTTTTGATAATAAGGAATACCTCAAATATTATAGTGTTGTTGAAACCAAAGTTTTCGCCATCGAGGACAAAATTATATTTTCATTAGATTTTCCATTGGTTCACACTGAAACTTTCGATCACTATCACCTTTATTCAATTCCAAATCAAAACCAATCAATTATTATCCCACCTGCCTCCTACCTAACACTAAGCAACGAAATGTACCAGTACCAGAACGAAGAGTGCGTTGACCTACAACCAAATTTCCTGTGCAAGAAGACCTTCTGCCCATCCAGGACAACCCAGACTGTGTGACGTCACTACTTTCCTCCAATGCCTTTGCTGATAAATGCCATCAAATTCCAGTCAAAATCAATCAGGAAATAATCGAGGAAATCAATGATGCCCACTACATAGGCATCTTTCCGAACAAGAGAAAATTCCAGACAAACTGTGTGGAAAACGATGTCGCTGTGCTGAAAGGTGTATACCTCTTTATTGTCCCACCAAAATGCTCCCTGAGGACTTCCAAATACACCTACCGGAACGAGAAAGGATCAACTGTAGGACACCCCCTCACATTGGAAGAAATCAAGGACATTCATATTCCAATCCTGCAAGTCGAGAAACTCAACTTGGAGAAAGTTTCCCTTGACAAACTGCACGAGCTCCAACTAGACGAAATTCGGGAAGACCCATTGGACCTCATCAATCTTCGCCCGGATTACTCCAGATGGTCCCTATGGAGCGTCGCGACGCTAACCGCCTTCGTCGTGGTATATCTTGTGGTGACCCGGAAACAAGATATCCTTCGCCTACTCAGCCCCAACAAACCACCAAACAACCAGGCCATCAACGAAACTCAAGTGGTTCCACCCTCGAGTTCCTTCTAAGGGATGGAGGAGTTATGTATGCCTTCCCGTGGGAATAGCTGAACTAAGCATTGCTGCCTATGCAGATTTCCAGGAACACGTCGAGACGGTGTTGTATTCAACTTCGGTTCATGGGAACGAAGAAACATTCAGAATAGACATAGACTTCGAGCAATAAACATCTAATTGTATTATTTGTTCTTAATTAAAGTTTTTGAGTTAAATAAATTTTTTTAAAAACTAAGTTCCGTGATCGGAAAACATAAAGGACTGAGTTCATTTTGTTATCATGATGTAACAGTGAGCACTGTTATTTTAATTAATAGTGCACCCTGTATTATAAATCGGTCTTTTAAAATTTAAGGAATCGTATGTGCGTGTCTGGATTCAGTGTGAGTGTGAGATAAGAATTTATACCTACGCTCGAACCGGGGAAAAATTGTTTTTACATATAAAAAGGTCGCTCTGGGTTGATAAATTTAATGGCTTATGACATTAGATAGGGTAGTCTGAGACGTCGTGCCTAGAAACAAAATGTTAAGATTTGATAAAGGGCATTCGGTGTTAAAGAGTCTTAGGGTGAATTTGGGTTGGGTCCAACCGTGAGAGTGGCTGATGCCGCTCTCGAATGTGTAATGTCTCGTAGGCCGATGTATGTGTATAAGTGAACAAAGTAAGTGATTTAATATATATATTTTTACATTTTTCCATGTCTCGTAATAATAATAATTACATACTTAGTTTCGTTTTGAACTTGGGGCGTGTTTGGGCTGTTGACGATGAATATGGGGTGTTTCACGATATCAGTATAAGCTTCAGGCCTCATTCCACTTAGTTTCATGTGACTAATAATAATAATTGCTAACTAAAATTGGGTGTTTTGTCATTTTAAATTGACGGTAGTTATGAGGGCGAATATGAGAGAATAATAATAATAATAGTTAAAATTTGGCCATAATTTTTGTTGTAATTATAATAGTAGTGAGTTAATTTGAAAAGTATGGCTGTTGATTTATTATCGGGAATGTTGCTGAAAGGGTAGACAAATGCATTTTTAACTGTAGAGCGATCTTTCATGTTTTGAGAGGGTGAACTATTTTTTTTAAACTACATACTTTATTTTTCTTGCGCTTATTTGCATATACGGAGTGTATGAATTCTTACAGTTGGTTTATTTTACAAATTTTTACAAATTATACATTTTTATTTTTATATTTTACACATTTTCTTTTATATTTTCGTTACTATTTTCCACCATTTTTTTGCTTTGGTGAATAAAGCTGGTTGGTGGAACTTTGCTTCTTAATATTACTTACCCCTTCAACCCCTCATACAAAGTCCACGAATTTGAGAAGCCGTGGCCGAACCTACAAATCTACATCTTTGCCTTCGAGGACGATGATGAACTTACGAAAAACAGTAGAGCTGTGAATTGTAAGGTTGAGCATTCTAGCTTTTGGGGAGGCTATCCCCTTAGCCTAAATCCGGGTGATCCAGAGCGGATTCAAAACTATACTCTGGGTCTGGTGGCAGCAAAAGTATTTAACATCTATACTTTAATTTAATTTCAATAAAAAAATACTTCCAAGGGTGGGCGACTGAGGAGTGGTTGTTTGCTTTGGTCAGTTTGAAACTGAATCAAAGATATCGTCGGCTAAACACCCTAGCGATTTATTACAGTGGTGGCAGCGGTGGGATGTTCTTTTTGACGGGGTTGAAGAAGGGTGGGATGTTCTTTTTGACGGGGTACGTTGAAAAAGGGTTGGATGTTTCTTTTTGACGGGGTACGTTGAAAAGGGCTGGAATATTCTTTTTGAGGGGGTTAAACGAAGGAAGTCGAAAAAATTTTAAATTTCTTTCGGTTGAAAATTAAGGAATAAAGTGATGTTGTTTTGAGATGTTAAAGAAGGAGGTCGAAAAACAAATTATTAATTGAACAATAACTTTTTACGTTGTGAACCAGAGACACAAGGTGTGATACTCTTTTAGAGCGAAACAGAAAGGTTAAAGAAGGAGGTCGGGAAAAATTAGTAAAAATTGGTTGAAAATTGAGAAATGATAAGATGTTCTTTTTGAAACGGTTGAAAAAGTATGTGAGGTGTTCTTTTAGAGGAGGTTAAAGAAGGAGGTAGGAATTATTTATTAGTTTTCAAACGTGTATTGCAATGCGAGATTTTCAAATAATTTTTGTTTTATGAACAACTCCTAATGTATTCGAGTGTCTACTGGTAACATTTTTCATAAAAATGGATAAATTTTGATTTTTGAAAATTATTTTGTTCAAATCAAATTAACATAGTTAGGTAGTTAGCAAATCGATGAGTCGCGATTACAATTTTTTTTAAGCTTCAAGAAGGTTGACTATGAACCTGCTTTCATATATTTTGTTAAAAAATATTGTTGATAAAATAAAACTGGAACTGAGAACTGAGTGCTGGAAAGAATGGGCATTTTGAAATGACTGCTAAACCGATTTTTTTAATAAAAAGTGATTTGAATGCTTTTTGAAATTTAACGTAGATTTCTTTTTTTTTTATTATTTTTTTTTATTCATTATTTCTTGAAACGAAAACTTCAGTTGAATTTTAATTTTTGAACAAATACTTGAATTCATTTTTAGAATTTGAGACGAAGCTTTTTGGCATTTATACCTAGGGGGTTTCAACTGAGTTCTGAAGGTTTTGCTCGGAAAAATATACGAATTGGATAATAGGGAATATTTTTATATAATGGAAAAACTGATCGATTTGAGAACTGGATTAGGGATTTTCAGATTAGTTTCGTCGGAGATGAAGCCAAAATAAGGGTTGGTAGGTTACACGCTTTATCGCTATATTCTTTTTCTGTGCATGCGAAAAGGTCACCCTCATTACTAACCCAGGAAAATTTACTATGAAAAGTTTTTATGAAATTGATGAATTATATGTTGACGATGCAGTTTTGATATTTGAAATTGAATTTGAATTTATTTTGTTTTTGTGAAATTTTAGACAGGGACGAAGTTTTATCGTCTTTGTTGTGAGAAATTTTGATTTGGGTCATAGGATTTTTGAGTCAGAAGAGCAAGGTGGATACACACGTCGGCCCACACGAAGGGGGCCTGCCATTGAAGGTTGATGGAGAAATAGCAGGAGGAGCCGGAGGCAGGTGGAGGATGAAAGTGGTCCTCACGAAGAGAGGTAGTTAGAAGGAGACTGTGTAGTGACTGCGAAGAATAAATGGAAGAAAGAGTATTTGTCGGCTGTAATTCAATGTTCGTCGGGGTATGTGCCCGGAAAGTAGTTGTTCCTTGTCGAATATGAATTTCTTTCAGTATAGGGGTGTTGATCTGTAGAGGAAGCAGAATGAAGTTTCATTAGACGAGAGGTTCGAGGATGAACCAACAGTGAGAGGTTCCATGTGAGGAGACCCATTATCTGCTTAGAGGGAGCAGATTGTAGTGGTCTGAGGATGGACAGAAGAGAGAGGCTCGATAGGAGAAAGGGCGTTGTCTGTTCAGAATGAACGGATTATTGTGTGTTTTTTTGGTCCGAGAGTAGACCAAAGTGAGAGAGAGAAATATAATGTTAGCCGTTGCATGCTCAGTGAGAGAAAGAGAGAGAGAGGGATAGAGCATATTGTAGCGGTTTTCATGGTCTGAGAATGGACAAAATAGAGAGGCTTGAGAGAAGAAGGAGCGTTGTCTCTTTAGAAGGCGCAGATTTTGGTGTTTTTTTGTTCTGAACAAGAGAGAGAGAGAGGTTCCAGTGGAGGAGAGCCATTATAGGCTCAGAGAAAGCAGATCGCAGTGGTTTGAGGATAGAGACCGTGAGAGAAGTGATAGAACGGTAGTTTCTACGAGCTATTTACGGGCGATATATGACATGCGGTGTGAATGCGTTTTTTTGGCGCCATAGTATGAGTCTTACATGTTTTTAGGCTCAGTAGGGAGGGGCCGCAGAATACTCCTACCAGGGTTGGGCACCAGCTGGTGAGTAAAAGTCTCACAACTTGGGAGCCCGTTTTTTTTAATGTCTTTGTATGATGACTGCAGAAAAGCCAAAGGATCGTTTACCAAAGTGCTGAATGATATTTTCTGAATGTGTTTTGTAGGTGATGCAAAGTGAGATGTTCGATGTGTAAGACAATATATGTTCTCAACGAATGAGTGCTTTGGTCGAGAACTTGAGATTAGTTGGAAGGTTTTCCGGAGCTGAAGATTTAGATTTTCTTTATATTTTGTTTCGAGCAATATTTTTTCGATATTGTTGAAGGGGTTGAAGCACCTTTAAGCTTTTCTAAAAAAAAAATATTTATAACTCTATTGGCTATCTGATAGGACCGCAGATAGGCACTAGATTAGGGATGAATGGAATGGTAGAATGTTGATATTTATGGAAGATTTGTTTCGATACTTATTTTAATATTTCTATTATTTTTTTTAATAAGAGGCACTGACGAGATGTTTTTTGGTAATGATGTATATATATATATATATATATATATATATATAGTTAGATTTAAGAATAAGCAAAATATCATTAAAAAATGACAAAAAAATACAAATCAATACCTCTATAATACTAAGCATTCAGCCGTCAATCACCCATGAATAAGAATACATACATAAAATTCAGTAAAATTCAAAACATAAAATATCATAACATCAATAACAATAAAAGAAATTGGAAATAATAAAAATAAGTATGAGCCTGAATAGTATATTCTGTAACAAGGTTAGAGCGCGAGACGAAGGCGAGCAGGAGGAACCACGAGCATCACGAATTTTCATTCTAACCGAGTAGCAGACTATACTTTCTCCACGATCAAACATTTTAAAATATTTTCAAATGGAAACGAACAAAAGATAATTTCCACACGAAATAATAACTATTATTTAAAAATACTGTTTATCAGAAAGGACTAATCCTGGACTAAACCTGGACTAAACCTGGACTAAACAGAACTAATTTTTTAATCGCAAAGATACATTAAGACTAAACTATTGAATTAAAAAAAAAACTGCATTGTCGGTGGATTGAACACACGATCTCTCGTGGACTATGCCAATGCTATCCCATCTGAGCCATCCAGCCTCTCATTAAGTTATGTTTGATAAATATTATATTAATACAACGAGTCTCAATTATTCGGGTGTTTTGGTAGTAAACTTTCCAGTATATTATTTGTACTCTTTGTAATTTCAGGTGGTGTATTTTCACACTCTGATTCTGAATGTCTGGATAAATTCATGATACTTTTTATATTTTCGAATGAAAACGTGACAGCAATAATTTTGACACTACTTACTGAAATTTGCCACTACGGTGACAATCAACTGCGTCGAAGCTAATGTTATTATTGCACCAGTGTGAGAATATTATCTTATACAAGAGAGAGAATGTAAATACATTTGAATTGCATGGGGGCAGAGGTGTTGCAGAATATTTCTTCAATCTCAAGAGAGAAAATTCCAGCATTGCCAGGCACTCAAACTGTGTTGCTGTACAAAACCACTCGAGCAAGCTCTCATGGTGTTTCTGAGCAACACAGTTTTCGTGCCAGCAAGGCGAAAGTATTTTTCGAAAATTCTGCATTTTGTCGGATATTACTATACTGAAAACGCCATGGGACAAATTACCACAACTTTTGTACCACAGAATGATGTTGATTCTCTTATGCAGCAAGTGGCACATAAGGCTGATGGGTTGGACTTGAATACGGGGCTACCAGAAGGACCTCCCGGTAGAACCGTAGGCAATGCTAGTTAAATATCATTGTAATAAATCGCTAGGGTGTTTAGCCGACGATATCTTTGATTCAGTTTCAAACTGACCAAAGCAAACAACCACTCCTCAGTATTTGTATACCACCCTTGGAAGTATTTTTTTATTGAAATTAAATTAAAGTATAGATGTTAAATACTTTTGCTGCCACCAGACCCAGAGTATAGTTTTGAATCCGCTCTGGATCACCCGGATTTAGGCTAAGGGGATAGCCTCCCCAAAAGCCAGAATGTTCATCATTATAGGCTTCACAGCTCTACTGGTTTTCGATATTTCACCATCATCTCGAAGGCAAAGATGTAGGTTTGTAGGTTCGGCCCCGGCTTCACAAATACGAGGACTTTATTTATGAGTGGTTGAAGGGGTAAGTAATAGTAAGAAGCAAAGTTCCACCAATCAGCTTCATTTACCAAAGCAAAAAATTGATGGAAAATAGTAACGAAAATATTAAAAAAAGTTGTAAAATTTAAAAATAAAAATTGTATAAATTGTAAAAATTTGTAAAATAAACCAACTGTAAGAATTCATACACTCTGTATATGCAAATAAGCGCAAGAAAAATAAAACATATAGTTGAATAAAATTGGTCACCCTTTCAAAACATGAAAGATCGCTCTACCATTAAACATGCATTTTTCTAAAGTGCCAACAACCCTTTCAATAACATTCCCGATAATAAATCAACAGCCATACTTTTCAAATGAACTCACTACTATTATAATTACAACAAAAATTATGGCCAAATTTAAACTATTATTATTATTATTCTCTCGTATTTGCCCTCATAACTACCTTCAATTCAAAATGACAAAACACCACCACCGAATCAGTTTATAAAAATATCAGCCCCGTTCGTTCCATCGAAAATCTCGACTATCTCGATCAAAGTGTTACAAGTCATTAAATTTATCAACACAGAGCGACCCTTCTATGTACATTTAAAAACAAATCAACAAATGTCCCCGGTTCAAGCGTAGGTATAAATTCTTATCTCAAACTCACACTGAATCCAGACACGCACATATACGATTCCTTAAATTTTAAAAGACCGATTTATACAGGGCACGCCATTATTAAACATAACAGTGCCCACTGTTACAGACTGACACACTGTTTCACTTTTACCGTTTGGTGGATCGGTGCCCCGTTAAGTTGATACCAATAATTTTGTCCAACACTAGAGGAAGATTATCTAAAACTCTGTACGTCTGCGTTCAAATTTACTCAAAAATAATATGGTCAAATTATTTGGTCTTGAATGAATATTGGTCACGGCATTCTATTACAAAATTTGGATTATTGTTGGACCACCAGCGACAGTTTTGGTAACTAACTGTTCCGTTCGACGTGAACGTTTCTCTCTCACCTTGGAACCAAAATGAAAATCTTACTCGACTATCGAAATCTTTTTCTTTAAGAGTGTGTACGAACTTTAGGTTATAGAGATGGAAATTAGTTTGTTTCCACAGAGCCAGTTTCTTTGAATGTTTGTTTGCAATATCCTTCCCACGGTACTAAAATGGATATTTCTTCCTAGATGCCAGTGATTGAAAATATAAGCAAAATCTCGATACCATTCATACCACAAAAGAATGATTTCCACTTTATCTTGTATGGATAATTATGAATGTACGAAAATCTGTACACAAAACAACTCGACTCAATAAACGTAATGATTTAACATTAATCAAAAATAAAAGTTTGTGTCAAAAGCCTACTAAGGAAAAATTTTATGTCGATTCGATCAATTATTGTACTATTTTCTTCTGAGATATTGGATTAATCTTGTATTGTTTGAAATCACGAAATTTCATATCATGTTTAGTACAAATCACTGGTACGAAAGTATTTTCTGTATTTTGAATGGTTATGAAACTGTAGGTCATTGTTCAGTTTACAGAAAATTTTATATTTCGGGTTTGTTTGTAAATGAATTATCGGTCAGAAAAAGATTCAAATTGGATAAAAAAAAATTTGAAAAAAAATACGAATGTACTTAATAAGAATGAATAGAAATTGATTTATTCGATTACTGACCATGCATTGAAAATCCAAATCAGTTTAACAATGAAATGAAAAAACTAGATGAACTTGGCAACAACAAAGTCGAATTTCTGGAAGTTCATATTTTTTTAGGGTAACAGGCCAATGTGGGTATTTTCTGGGCAAGATATGACATTAAAGTCTCGTTTTCAACAAAATTATGAGCCGAACGTTCTCTCCTTATTCCTCGCATCGTCCTCTTCTGAAATGAACCGTGGCACATTTGTCGATCCCAAACTCCATTCCGATATAGCATGCGTCTACTCTTGCACCACCTTTAAGGACTGATAAAGATCCTTTTCTCCCGGCATATAGTTTGAGGTCATCCATGTAGACAGACATATGGGTGATCTTATGCCTCCGGTTGCTGGGGGTGCCGCGGTTGTATCCGCGGGTTTTCCGTAGTGCAACGGACAATGGTAGTAGTGAAATGCAGAAGAGAAGAGGACTGAGGGAGTCTCCCTGAAACACGCCCCTTCTGAAGTTAACCAGCTCTGTTTGGACTTGACCAGATGTTATGATGAAGCGAGTCCTCCAGAGCGGAATCATTCTCACTATTTGATCGGGTATCAAATGCCTTGTGATAATCGATCCAGGCCATTGAGAGGTTACGATTATACTGCATGGAGTCCTGCGTAATGCATCTGTCGATCGGCAGGTTCTCCTTGCAACCAGCGACCCCTTTTTTGATCCTCTCTGTTCATACCTATATCCGTTTATACACCGGATCAACTGCGGAGGGTATTCGCATGTATAAGATGTGGGTGAACATGCATTCAAGCATGTTATCGTTCTGTATTGCTTCGGAACCGACAAATCTCCGTTTTTGGGGATTAGCACGGTTCGTCCCCCGACAAACTTATCCGGAATATGTTGCTCCCATCTAGCCATGAGTTAAAAACTCTTGCTAGATGGTGGTGGGTTCATGGAATTTTTTTCCACCAGTGCATGGTGCAGCAAAGTTCTTCGAGCCTTCGATGGCCCGTCACATTTCTTCCGAATTTATCGGATTGGGCAGATCATTGTGCTCAGGCTGCCGAAGCATCCTGCAGAAAGCTACGAACTGCACTATGGCTGGAGTATCTACGTTGAGTGGTTGCGGAAATTCGTAGATCTTCTACCAGAAGATTTTCACTCGATAAGCAGCCGGTGGGTTATCTATAACACGTGGAGGCTCTTGGAATAGGCGAGAAGGTTTATCACGAAACTTCATGTTTTCTTCGATGCTTCTCGCCTGGCTCACTATTGACTTTTTTGCAGCCACTAGTCGTATCCTATCAAGACAGTGCTGTTTGATGGTAAAGAGCACGCCTTGATTTAGTATGTGGTGAGCTCGTCTTAAATTTGTGTGAAAGGCTTATTGGACGCCACGTAGTCCACCACACACTGGATACGAGACGCGTGTTGTCTTGCCAACTTGATCTTAGCTTCCATTTTGCGAATGCGTCGTTTATGCCTCCCAATCAGAGGGGTAGTATCCCTCCTCTCTATTTGAGACAAAGTCTGTGCGGCGTCATACACGGCACAGTTGATTTGCCACATGTCAGCCTCTTCTGGAAGGACATCGTGAATTTCCGCATTCACCTGTGCCAGTTGTTGGGGCTTCAGGGGAGTGTTGTTATGATGCCTTGCAGGTTCTGATGCCTTCCGTTGGCATATCTGCCACTTCGTGTCGACCCCGAAGATGAGATACATAATCCCTCAGATTTGGAGAGGAAAAGACAGCATTCTCTGGGTGTATCTCATACAGATCATGTATGCTCCCCGGACGGGCTCACTGCTCTCTTCGGAATTAGAACAACAATTTTACCTAATCCCCTTTGTTCATGAAAAAAATTAGTTCAGTTATAAAAATCCCAAAATTGTCCCATTTCTCAAACACCCAGGCAACTCAGGTAATTTGTGTACATTTCTGCTGTATTGTTCGATGTTACAAATTCCACAGTTCCACGAAACAAATTACGGAAGTCAAAAGGGAGTTGTTCCATGAGAAGTGTGACAAATTTGGATTTTTTAGAACTAAGTTTTTTCCAGGGACATAGTGGATAAGCAGTAAAATGGTTGTTTCGATTCCCAATATGATTTTTCGAAAATGTCGGCATAGTTTTATCGCTGGTAGCGTGGAGTGTATATAATTTGAAATCATTCCTTCGAGGTCAATTTGTACGTTATTGGTAAACCTATCTATCGATTCTACAAAATTCATAATTCTACCGCAGTATAATTACGGAAGTTACGGGGATGTATCCATGAGGAGTAAGACACCTATTACAACTTTTTTTGTTACGGATTCTCCAGATTTTCAGATAGAATCCCATCAGAAACTCCTGAGAGTTTCAGCGAACAAGGGAAATTATTGGACCGGTGACCATGCTGACATTTGAACCCACGTTCTTATGGTTGAGGAGCAAGCACTACCATCACGGCTACTACGACCCATAGTCGCATCCCCTATAGAGGATTACAATTTTCGGGGCCAAGTAATAGAAAAATTGATCCATGAACTGATCCACTCAGAAGAAAGAATGATTGATCTGAGACACAACTCTTGAGTTGTGGTCAATAGAGAAACGAAAAACAAACGTGTCAATAGTCCTAAATCATACCTATACAGGGTGTATCACCGATGCGTAGGTGGGCGATAGCTGTCTCCCTATTTAAGATAGGAAGAAATGTTTCAAATAAAAGTTGTGTAGCAATAAAAGCTATGTTCAAATAATAACTAACCAACATACAGGGTGTCGGATAAATGTTTTTTAAATGAAACACCCTATATATTTTCTTCGAAGGAGTGTCTCTCAAAACTATAGGGTTGTATGGGTTTATACCGGGTGGTTCTGAAGCTATTGTGACATTTATGTACAAAAATGGGTTCGTTCAACAGCAAATAACTCAAAATCAATAATTAGGAATAAGAAAATTTTTTCACTAAACATTTTTGAAAATGGTGTATTTTCATTTTATACTCATAAATTTTATCGAATGGCACTTTCCCATAAGTGGCAAGCAAAACTCGCGATCACTTTTTTCTCAGTTTTTTTTTCAAATGGAACACCCTGTAAATGAGGCCATTCCAGAATGGTCCATACTATATGAGCTTCCAGAAAATATAGGGTTGGCCTATTTGATTTTTCTCTTTCAGCGTAATTGGTTTCTCGCTGTGGATCTATTCCAACATATCCCCAGATAATAGAAATCTAAGGTTATAAGGTCCTGGAACATTGCTGTCTCTTCCTCCAAAAATGTATCATTTGCAACTTTCCTTGTAGTTACGTAAAAATTCACTTTCACGACATGATCGCTAATTCATTCTTTTTCCTCCACGTTTTGTTCACATCTTGTGCTTCACACTTCCTATTTCCCCAAACCTTTTCATCGAAAACTCTCGAGTCGAGTCGCACATTCCTTGAATTATAGGATATCGAACTTCATACATTCTACTGGCTTAAAGCAGTTTCTGTAATATCTACCAGACCTGTAATGTTGATCATTTTATCAGTTATATCAAATCACTCTTGGAACATTTGAATGTTACAGGACTTGTCAAAAAACGTGACATATAATTATCTAGGTGAATTTATACTTGAAATATAATATTTTCTCGTTTCAAAATTAAATTATCCACCGAAGAAATGATAAACATGATCTTTTGGGTAACTGACACAAATTGTTTATTAGCCAGTAGAATGTATGCAGTTCGATATCCTGATTCATAATCAATAAAACCAAAAAGTTTTCGAACGGTTAAAGAAAGATTTGAGGACACAAGCAGTGTCAGGCACAAAAGGCAAGTAGTGAATAAAATTGCTACAAATGAAGCTGTTAGTACGCGGGAAATTGCAAGAGAGCTGGATTTAAGTCATACTTCCGTGCACAGAATATTGATGAAAAATAAACTTCATCTACACCGAATTGAATTACCTACATCAAGAACTCTATGAAAGGGAGTATATCAGAGTTCGCAGTTGCGACGGGTCTACATTCAAAAGTAATGGGATGTTTAATAGACACAATTGCCACTTCTACTCGACAGAAGTATTGCGTTAGACATGTTGACAACCAAAGAATATGTTCGGTAAATGTTTTGGGGGGCATAATTGGGGATCAGGTAATAGGACCATATTTATTTGATGTGCCTCTGAATAGAGAAGTTTACATTTCTTCGAGATTTTTTACCAAATTTGATCAAAAGAAACAGGTTATATTGCCAATCAGGTAAAAAGGTATTTAAACAGATGGCGTCGAAATAAATGAAGAGATGGAGCCATTCGATCAGTGGCCAGCAAGGTCCCCAGATCTCACGCCTCTAAATTTCTATACAGTGAGGACGTAAAAAGTCCCCCCCCCTTAACTTTTGAACGGAACAAGCAATCGAGGTCGGGTAAAATTTAGGTAAAAAGGTACCACTTTCACTACTTTGTGGCATAAAAATGATTGTGGTCACGTGGCCTAGTGTAAAAAGGGCACAATCAACTTTTTTTTTTCAAATGTAAGAGTGGGTCACGTGGCTCCTGGTTTTGAAGGTCATCCTATTCTCTATCCAAGCCGTTTCAAACTAACAAGCATTTGAAATTTGCTTCAAATATTTTACAAATAAATTAAAAACCTAAGTAACTTTTAATTTCGACAAAATTTCAAGTAACAATTGCAACTATTTTAACAAGTGCTCAAAATGTTCACCGTTCACTTCTTGACAGAAAAATAGTCGGTTGTGGAATTCATTCCGAACGTTATTAAATGTTTCCGGGGTGATACTGTAGTAAAACTGCACTAACTAATTTTCCTAATTTATTTAAAACACTATTTAAAACAATTATTCACTAAAACATTAACTTCAATAACTATTTCAATTTATTTCTACTGCAGCTATCTATCAGCGAACTCTGGAACTGTTACCAACTCTGAATTCTGACTGTCCCCCAGCGGTTATATAGTTGCAAGCAGATTCCATCCACGGCTCTCTCGATTATTCTGGAGTATAGAACATTTCATCTAGATGGCTCTTCGAACAGTATCGAAGTGATCGATTTTATTCCAGCTTATTATCGGCGATAGGCCAGCAGATATGCTGTTGTAGTTGAACGAGGGTGCATAATTAATTAGATCAGGGCCGGTCTCGGGGCCGGTCTCGAAATCGTTACATTGCACCCTTCTTAAAGACGTTTCGCACCGAAACGTCATTCTTGGAGTGTGAAGATATCTGCAAGATTCTCCATATCTGCACCTGGAAGTTCGATGGAAGTAGCACTCCACAGTCTTCATGTTGGGTCGAGGAAGATGGTTGCAGCACACCAGAATGTTGATGCCGCTGGATCTGAATATTGTCTCCAACATGCTTCTTATAACTCTCCAGTCCAGCCCATCAAGCCCACAGGCCAATTTTGGGATTGCCAGGTCTACAATATTCTGGTCCAGCATCGTGTCTCTCAATCTCGTAAGGCTCTTCCAAACATCTTCATAAGACGGCTTATCTCGAGAACGCTTCTTGGTAACCAGATAGTAGATGTTTCTCTGGCCTTTCCTCAGCTGTAACACCCCTCCAACTTCCGAGTTCTGTTCTCTCAGTTCCTGGATTCGACCGAACTTCTTGGAGAAAACTACTGCAATGCCTCTGGACATTTGGATATCTTCTGCCACACAGTGAGCTAACGCGTAATCAGCAGGCACCTTGAAAAGATCTCGTGACTCCTCTCGGGTTACTCCATGTTGAACTCTCTGTCCGTTTGAGTACAGGGACATGAACTTCTGAAACGTCATTTCATCCTCCGGTGATCTGACGGTGCGGACTTGATCGTGGTTTCCGGCGTAAGGGGACAACCTATTGAAGTGGACTACCCTAGGTTTTCCTCGTGGTGGCTTATATATGCGGTGAACGAGGTCGTTTATTCTTTTCATGATCTTATATGGGCCTTCCCACGAGTTCCGGAGCTTCGGTAATAGTCTTCGGCGACGTTTAGGGTTGTACAGCCAGACTAGGTCACCTGTCTGATATCCACCAGCATCAGCCTTGATGTCGTAGGTCTCCTCCATTCTGTCGCTGGCACTCTGGATGTTCAAACGGACCCGTTCGTGGATGTCGTCCATTTTCCGTCGTAGTTTGCTGACGTAGTCATCTCCCGCAGTGTCTTGTCCTGGTGGCGTCCCAAACTTCAAGTCATGTGGAAGTCGCAGCTCTCGGCCCATAATAACACTAGCAGGGGTTTGGCCGGTTGACTCGTGAACTGCGGAACGATAGGCCATCAGGAACAAATGGAGGTACTGGTCCCAATCGTTTTGGTGGTCAGAGACTACCTTGGACAGGTGGCGGTTTATCGTCTTATTCATCCGCTCCACCATTCCATCTGACTGCGGATGTAGAGCTGAGGTTCTCGTCTTTCGGATGTTCAGCATCTGACACATTTCCTGGAACAGGTTTGACTCGAAATTCCTGCCTTGATCCGAATGCAGCTCTAACGGGACACCGAATCGACAAATCCACTCCTTCACTATGACGTCGGCAACAGTGATGGCTTCTTGGTTGGGCAGGGCATAGGCTTCGGCCCACTTGCTGAAGTAGTCCATCGCCACAAGGATGTACTTGTTCCCGTGTTCAGATTGTGGGAACGGGCCAGCGATGTCAATGGCGATCCTTTCGAATGGACTGCTCACATTGTACTGGCGCATCGGGGCCTTAGGTCTTGTTCGAGGCCCATTACTGGCAGCGTATACAGCACATTTTCTGCACCAGTCCTTGACGTGAGCTTGACAAATGGCCCAGTAGAACCGTTGCCTCAGTTTCTGGAGGGTCTTCGTCACTCCCAGATGTCCTCCGCTGACCCCATCATGAATTTCACGGAGAACATCCTGTCTCCTGCTCCTGGGAACTACTATCTGTCGTCTGTCTTCTCACCATCCTCGGTCTCCAACACGCGTTTCAGGACTCCATTGTCGATGGTAAGGGAACTCCATTGGGACCAATAAGATTTGATGACTGGAGAACAACTGGCTATTTTCTGCCACGACGGTCTTCGATCACTCTTCTTCCAGCCGATGACTAAACCAAAATCTGGAACTTTCTCTTGATCTTTCTGGATCTTGTGGTCAATCCAGTTATCATCGACCGCCGTAGTTCTGCAGAGTGTCGACTCCTTCTCCTCTGCTCGTCGGCAGTGCGAACAGTCATCTGGGCATGGTCTTCGTGACAGGGCATCTGTATTCTTATGGCTGTTCCCCGCCCGATGTTCGATCTCAAAGTCGAATTCTTGGAGCCTCTCGATCCAACGTGCCACTTGACCCTCGGTATTCTTGAACTGTAGGAGCCATTTGAGAGCTGCATGGTCAGTCCTCAGCAGGAATCTTCTCCCATACACGTACTTGTAGAAGTGTTCTACTCCTTTGACAACAGCCAACAGCTCCCGCCTGGTGACACAGTAATTCCGCTCCGGTTTATTGAGGGTCTTGCTGAAATAACCTATGACTTTTTCCTGTCCTTCCTGGAACTGTGACAGGACAGCTCCAAGTCCCACATTGCTTGCGTCCGTGTTCAAAATGAATTTTCCGTCTGGAAGGGGGTAGCTCAGGATTGGTGCGTTGATCAAAGCTCCTTTCAACTTCCTGAATGAATCTTGGCATTCATCTGACCGGTGGAACTTTGTTTGTCCTTCCGTGAGCCTGGTCAGTGGTTTTGCGATGTTAGCAAATCCCAACACGTATCGGCGATAGTAAGTGCACAAGCCAAGAAAACTTCGAAGCTGGTGAATGTCTTTCGGAACGGACCATTCCTTAACAGCTTTGATCTTCTGCTCATCTACTGCTACTCCTTTGCCAGAGACAACGTGGCCGAGATAACGTACTTCTTTTTGAAACAGATGACATTTCTTAGGGCTCAGTTTCAGTCCGGAGCTTCTCAGTCGCTGAAATGCCTCTTCCAAGTTTTTTACATGATCCTCGAACGATCTGCCAACCACAATAATGTCGTCGAGATACACCAGACACGTCTTTCATGATAGTCCTTTCAAAACCGTCTCCATCAATCTTTCGAACGTGGCTGGAGCATTGCAGAGGCCGAATGGTATAACTGTAAACTGCCATAATCCGGAGCCGACGGTAAAAGCTGTCTTTTCTCGATATTCCTGGGCCAGTTCTATCTGCCAGTATCCGCTCTTCAAATCTAAGGTCGAGAAAATCGTTGACCCAGCCAGCGTGTCTAGCGTGTCGTCTATCCTTGGGAGAGGGTAGCTGTCCTTTTTCGTCACGTTGTTTAGTTGACGGTAGTCTACACAAAACCGTGTTGATCCATCTTTCTTCTTCACCAACACGACTGGAGAGGACCAGGGACTGTCGGATGGCTCGATGACTCCGTCTTTCTCCATGTCGCAGACTATTTTTGTCAGCCTCCTCCTTTTTGGCGAGAGGAAGTCTTCTGGCTGATTGCCAGATTGGTCGGGCATTTCCAGTGTCTATCTTGTGCTGAACCACCTTTGTTCTACCGCCTCTGCCTACTCCGGTATCGAAGATGTCCTGATACTTCCTTACTAGTTCTCTCAGTTTAGGCTTCTGTGCTGTCCCCATGTCCTTGGACGAGATAGCAACCAACTTCTCCAATTCTGCTGGCATGTTACTGGCTTGGCTAACAGTGCCACGTACACTCCTAATCACAGAGGAAATTGACGAGCAGTGCTCCAAAATCGTTCCCTTCTTTAAAGTCACAGGGTAATAATTGACATTCATTACCCTTACCGGCACAAATTTATCAACTCGCAACAAGGTCTTCCCTAGTGCGATTCCTCGACCAATTTTCTCATCATGGAGCTTGGGCTCGAACATCACCACGTTTCCACTGCTCGCACCCCCATCCAGGCGAGCCTCCAAAATGGTTTCAGCCCTCTCCGGTACGCTCACATCTTCAGCCAGCAGAATACGAATCATTTCTTCACTTCTCCTGTGAAGTACCAGCTCTTCTCCGTTCACTCGTAGGACACCGTCTCTGAAATTCAACTCGAACCCTCTGGAGTTCATGATGTCCATCCCTATGATTGCATCATCCTCGATATCCGCTACTAGAGCCCGGTGTTTCACTGTAGTACTGCCCAAAGTCAATTCAATCGGAAGTTCACCATACACAGTTGCCGGCTCTCCAGTTGCTGTGCGTAGCTTCCAATTCGACGATTC
The DNA here is from genome assembly GCA_958502065.1 of Chrysolina americana. Taxonomy (NCBI): domain Eukaryota; kingdom Metazoa; phylum Arthropoda; class Insecta; order Coleoptera; family Chrysomelidae; genus Chrysolina; species Chrysolina americana. Next base: position 32,659,796 of record OY293415.1, on the reverse strand, counting down.
AATTCTTGCCGGTGTTTTGGCAAAAGTAGGCCCAAGGATTGTCCTAGTCGCACCCGTATCAAGGAGCATGGTGCGAGGCTCGTTGTTAATGAGACCGTCTACAAGGACCCCTTTGTCTTGTCTTTGAAGTACAGCGACATAGGCATTGTTAACTGGGGCTTGTTGGATACGGGCTGACGATTGCTCCTTGACCTTCATCGTTGATGTCGATTTTTTCAATGTTGTACATTTGCTACGCACGTGCCCAAGTTCTCTACAATTTCGGCATCGTATCAGTCTTCTCTCAGGCATAACTTCCTTCAGCACTTTTCTCACGACAGCCTCGATATTAGCGGGCTCCTGTGGGTCTTCCTCAGCCATTCGGATGTTGTTCTGGCTTTTGCAGTATTGTTTCGCACCCTCAAATTCCAAAGCGCGTGTCAGTGCGTCTACAAGATCAATTGGACGTGCTAATATCAATGCTTTCCTGATTTCTTGATCGCGAAGTCCATCCAAGAATGCATAAACCGCTAATCGCTCCGTTACGTTATTCGGTGTAGCTGGGTATGCCAGGCGAATTATATTTCACAGTCTCGTCTCAGATTATAAACACCCAGTAGTGCTAGAGCGCTGCACTGCAACTACGACGTTCGAAGTAAAAAAGTGAATAACTTCTTTCAGTTATCACTTTTTGCTCTTCCCATTTCTTTGACTAGAAATTCCTCACTCTAGTGTGTCGTACCGCAACGAAAAAACGTGATAAATACTTCAACTAGCAATGGGAAAAAGACGTGGAAAAGCAAACTTGGAACGTGTGAAACGAAAACTTGCAAAATTACAAGAAGAGTTACGCACATACCAGCCAAGTGAGTTGATTTATGTTTCCCAAATAGTTACAAAAAACAAAAACAAGTATTGTTTGCCTTTGGGACACACCACATGGATTATTTGAATTATCTGAAACTCTCGTGCCATTTTTGACTGTATTTGAGTACACACGTACTCACGATAACAACCTTGCAAAACAAGTTAGTGCTGGAATATTCCAATGCCGTATTGAGAATTCGTTAGTACACATGTATTACACTCATTGAATTCTGACGCACACATGTGCTCATCCTTTTGTCAAGGTTTGTCTGTGATTCGATTTTTGGCAACGAAAACAGGGCAGGAATATTCCATGCCGTTTTAAGAATTCGCTAGTACACATGTACTGCTCTTATGGAATTCTGAAGCACACATGTGCTCATGCTTTGCCAAGATTTGTCTGTAATCAGTTCTTGACAACGAAAACAGTGCTGGAATATTCCATGCCGCATTAGAATTCTGAAGCACTCATGTGCTCATTTTTTCATCAAATTTTGATGAGTTATTTGATAACGAAAACATTCTTGGAATATTTCAGGCCACAATCCGAGCGTAGTACACACACATGTATGTACCAACTCGTTCAAAAATTTCCAAGTTTTCACTACCACTTCTTTACCTTTTCTACTTATATTGTTGCTTCATGTAATAACGGGTGCTGAAAAAATTAATGTTAGATGTATTCATATTTGATACATTGAGATTAAAAAACAGTTATTCATTACCTGTGCTCTCAATATAGGCTCGAGCTCAAGCTCCAGTGATTCAGAGGATAGCAGTGATACATCACTTATGGATTGTCCACAAGAATTGGAGGCGGCACAACAGAATGACTCACAACCATTGTCAGCGGTAGCTTCCGAGGTTTTGGGTGCCGACCCGTTGGCCTTGAATAAATTAGGTCCAGATGTTCACGAGCAAATAGCAAATAGATGGACTACTTTTCTTCGAAAGGGTATAGAAAAGGCCGATCGGAATGAATTGATGGATAAATATCCAGTCGTTAATAATATTCCTGCCCTTATTCCCCCAAAACTGAATCTGGAAGTTCAGGGCTGTCTCAGCGACCTCCTAGGAAAACAGGATAATTTTCTATCCAAAATACAGGAGCAACTGAGTGCGGCAATCTGTGCTGTGGCGATACCTATGAATCTTTTCTTCACATCTCCGTCTGAGGAAACTAGCCAACATCTTTTCCACTTGGCGAATGCTACCAAACTGTTGACGGATGTTCAACATACACTTTCATGCCACCGCCGATTTGGTGTTTCGGGTGCTCTAGATCTATCTATCAGAAAGATTGTAATGGATCAACCAATAGATGAATGGCTATTTGGAGATGACCTCGCCTCCAATGTGAAAAACAAAGAGATTCAGAAAGCATCGGCAGACTTAAAGTTGAAACGTTTCCGAACCAGCCACACCACATCTAGTCAACACAATTGGCCAACCAGCCAACCTTCGACGAGTTCTTTAAACTTCAAGCGCCGACCCCTAAAATACCGGCGCAAAAGAGAGGGGGGCAGGAAGGAGAAGAGGTACCATCAATCGTGGGGAAAGAAAACGGAACAACCCAAACACAAGAGAATTTAGAGGTAAACTACGCTGGCCGATTACGTGATTTTTCTACAAACTGGAGAAAAATTACAGATAGTCCTCTGATATTAGAGTGGATAACAGGCTTTAAAATTCCTTTTAAAACTCAGCCATATCAAAAACTGCCACCCCCAAATATAATTAAACAGGGTCAAATGACTGCTGTAACAAACATTATAAAAGAATTATGCGTTATCGGTGCAATTTCACCCTCTCAGCATGAACAGGGGCAGTTTTTATCAAATTTTTTTCTAACCAAAAAACCAAACGGTTCATTTCGATTTATACTAAATCTTTAAAACCTGAATCAATTCATCAGTCCACCACACTTTAAATTAGAGGACTATCGCAGTGTAAAAAATCTTCTATACAAGAATAGCTACCTTTGTACCATTGATCTGAAGGATGCTTACTTTCTCATTCCCATGAATGAGACAAGTAAAAAATATTTGAAATTCCAATTTGTAGAAGATCTTTATCATTTCAATTCATTAGCTTTCGGTTTAAATATCGCCCCATATATTTTTACCAAGGTCCTTAAACCAATATTATGCCGATTAAGGAAATTGGGAATTGTATGTGTAGCTTATTTAGATGATATCATCATTATATCAAATTCATATGAAAGTTGTTCACAAGATACACAAACAACAGTAAGTCTGCTGAAATCTCTAGGTTTTATTATAAATACAGAGAAAAGTAAACTAACTCCCAGTCAAGAATGTCGTTACCTTGGATTTATATTCAATACAATTGATCTCCACATGTCACTTCCTGTGGAGAAGAAACAGGGCATTGAATTCCTTTCAAAAAAACTTATCAAAAGCTCTAACCAATCTATCAGAGAATTTTCAAAATACATAGGTGTTCTTGTGGCAGCTTGTCCTGCAGTTAAATATGGTTGGGCGCACACAAAAAGTTTCGAGAGAGCTAAATATTTGGCTCTACTTGTTAGTGATGGCGATTATGAACAAATAATGAAAATACCAGATTTTATAAAAAAGGACCTGGATTGGTGGAAAACGAATGTTTTCAATAGTCAAATGAGTCTCAAAGAGCCATCTTTCAGAATTGAAATTTTTTCCGACTCTTCAAAAACCGCATGGGGGGTTTTTTGTGGGAATGAAAGGGCCAAAGGTTTTTGGGATTATGAAGAGAGAAAAAAACATATAAATGTGTTGGAATTGAAAGCTGCGTTGAATTCTCTCAAATGTTTCACGAAAACCCTTTCTAATTGTGAGGTTCTTATTCGAATTGACAATACCACCGCGATATCTTATATAAATAGAATGGGAGGTATAAAATTCCAAGAATTAAACAATATATCTCAGGAGATATGGAGGTATTGTGAAAACAAAAACATATTTCTCTTCGCATCCTATATAAATACAAAACTAAATTGGGAAGCAGATTTGGAATCTCGGTCTCTTGAAATGGAAACAGAATACGAAATATCGCAAATACACTTCGAAACAATTTGTAAACATTTTGGTAAACCACAAATTGATCTTTTTGCAACACAACTCAATGCGAAGTGTGAAAATTATGTTTCTTGGAAACCGGACCCTGAATCAATAGCGGTGGATGCCTTTCTAATGTCATGGAAACATATTTATTTTTATGCTTTTCCACCGTTCACTTTAATAAACAAGATCATTAAAAAGATCGTCAATGAAAGAGCCAAGGGCATTTTAGTTGTACCCAAATGGCCTGGCCAAACCTGGTACCCTATTTTTCAGAAGTTGCTCTGTACCAAATCTCTATGTTTTGGACCTGAAACCAATCTAGTCTTATCTCCTTTCAGCCAACCTCACCCTCTTCACAAAAAACTTATCCTGGAAGCCGGAATTTTATCAGGAGCTCTTTTCTCCGAAGAAATTTTCCAGAGTCAGGATTAGAAGCAATCCTCTGTTCACTATCAGCTAAAACGCACAATCTATACGATACAGTATTCAAAAAATGGTGGAAGTACTGTACAGAAAGAAAAGCATCTCCTTACCAGTATAATCTACGTAGATTGATTGATTTTCTTTCAAAAATTTCGGAATCTAAGGTATCTTACTCAACTATTAATTTACACCAATCAAGTTTGGCTCTTATCTTCAAAATTCCCGATGAGGATCAAAACATGATGAAACGTTTTTTGAAAGGTCTCTATAATTCAAACCCTCCTCAACCAAAATATAACTCGACTTGGGATCCATATCCTGTACTCATATATTTGGCAGAGTTTTTTCCTCTAGAGGAACTTTGTATGAAAAAGCTAACATTGAAAATGGTAACATTAATGATCTTGATATCAGGTCAGAGGTTACAAACCCTTTCTAAAATCAAAATTAACAACATCAAGTATACCAATGAATCCATGGTAATATACATCACAGAAAGAATAAAAACATCTGGGAAAAACAAGCCCGAACCTATACTCACATTCCCATTTTTTCGTGAAAAACCAGAACTGTGCCTGGTCTCTACAATATTGGAATATTTGAAAAGAACAGATGATATTCGCCCACTTAATGAGGAGAATCTCATACTGACCATTAAAAAACCGATACATGCAGCTTCTTGCCAAACTATCAGTCACTGGATAAAAAATGTTCTAGCTGAATGTGGTATAGATACGGGTATATATTCTGCTTATTCATCAAGACATGCTTCCACATCTGCAGCTTTACGGGGCGGTTCTAATATAGAATCCATCAGGAAAGCTGCAGGGTGGACAGAGAGGTCCAGGTTATTTACTAAATTTTTATAATAAACCTATCTTGCCAAATCCAGGAGAATTTTGCAAAAAGCGTTTTAAGAGGTTCGGGCCTACCAATAGCGGACCAATTGAAACATTCAAATATATAATAGATGAATTATATTTCATGTTGTAGTAGATATTAGGTATGAAATATATATATGTATATATTTGGAAAAATGTACCTAATACTATATTGTCCAAAATTGGACATATTGGTCACAATATTCTTATCATTATATGGTGTTTACTTAATTATTCAGAGTTTTGTATGATGTTTGATAAATAAATTCGTTGAGCTAGATTGCTTGATAGTCTTTAAACATCTACTGGGTGTTTATAATCTGAGACGAGACTGTGAAATATAATTGAATGATCAATCGACTTACCTGTAAGGAAGAGTGATCCCAATTATATGAACAGTCTCGTCGAAAGATTATAAACTTCCCTCCCTCTGTACCCAACCCTTAGCAATCTAGATGATACTTTCAACTAGTGAGGAATTTCTAGTCAAAGAAATGGGAAGAGCAAAAAGTGATAACTGAAAGAAGTTATTCACTTTTTTACTTCGAACGTCGTAGTTGCAGTGCAGCGCTCTAGCACTACTGGGTGTTTATAATCTTTCGACGAGACTGTTCATATAATTGGGATCACTCTTCCTTACAGGTAAGTCGATTGATCATTCAACTAAGCGTGCAATATCAGCTTCGAATTCCTGTAAGGATTCGCACTTTTTCTGATTTCGATATTTCAACTGTAGATGGTACACGTATTCCAGGCGAATCTGGCCATACCGTAATTCCAGATGTTTCACCAGCTTATTATAGTCCTCTAGTTCTCGGTGAGGGTTTGTAAGATATTCGCTGCTTCACCACGTAATGCCAGTATTAGTGCAACAGCTTTTTCCCCTGCATTCCAACCATTTGCTTTGGCCGCTGCTTCAAACTGTCGGTGGTAATTTTCCCAAGGAATTTCTCCATCGAACTGTGGCGGCTTCACGTAAAACTTCCGTATTTCAGAACTCGGCACCCTCGTTTCTTCCATTTTGTTGTTCAGTGTCTTTTCCACCAAGATATCAGTCTATTATTTATTTCACACAAAAAGTTTTCAGTTTATTGTCCCGCGACGCGCAAAACTTTTGCACTTTTGCACTCAAATGTTCAACGGGTCACTAACTGTCTATTAGGCGCGATAAACGTCTATCAGTTTTTAAACGGCGAACACTTTAAAACTTATTTATTTTAAACATCCTCACTTCTGACGCCAAATGTAGTAAAACTGCACTAACTAATTTTCCTAATTTATTTAAAGCACTATTTAAAACAATTATTCACTAAAACATTTACTTCAATAACTATTTCAATTTATTTCTACCAGCGAACTCTGGAACTGTTACCAACTCTGAATTCTGACTGTCCCCCAGCGGTTATATAGTTGCAAGCAGATTCCATCCACGGCTCTCTCGATTATTCTGGAGCATTGAACATTTCATCTAGATGGCTCTTCGAACAGTATCGAAGTGATCGATTTTATTCCAGCTTGTTCTCGGCGATAGGCCAGCAGACATGCTGTTGTAGTTGAACGAGGGTGCATAATTAATTAGATCAGGGACGGTCTCGAAATCGTTACAATACCATAGCACACATCTGTTATTCGGTTCATAAGTTCCTGGTATAACTGTGGCTGCGTGACGTACACCTTAGATTTTATGTACCCCCACAAAAAAAGTCCATAGGGGCCATATCAGGTGACCTAGCTGGCCTATCCACCGTCCAGGAAAATTCTCGTTAAGCCATTCTCGGACAGGTTTGTAGTAGTGAGGGGGTGCACCATCTTGTTGAAAGGTAACATCCATGGAACTTCATTTGGATTTGCCCCAACTACTTCTTGAATACTGTGATGGATCTGATTTTGAATTGATTGTGGTCGGTGGATCAGCGGTCTAAGGCACAGGCCGTTCGAAACTCCAGCATAGCGATAGTCGGTTCGAGTCCAATGTAGGTACGAGAATTTTTCTCAACTACTTTATATCGGATAGATAGGCGACCGCATGCCTTGTTGAAAAGCAAGTGTATTGTGAGTTGTCTAGATGCCAATCTCGTCTAGTGGTTGCTTGGAGTGCACACCGACCACCCGAGGTGGTGCTGTAGGTTTTCCGGGTTTTCCTATAGCTGAAAAGTGAATACATCACCTGAAACATCAGTAAGTCACCCCGGAGCGCCACGGCAAATAATAATAATAGCCGTCCTCTACCCGCACAGGCTATGCCTTTGGGTACACTCAACGAGTGTTTATGAGGGAGTATTATTATTATTATTATATTATATTATAAATACAGATGCCCAGTTAAATTTTCTGCCATAAATATTGGACCTATGATATGGTCACCAAAAATACCAGCCCATACGATGATCTTCTCTGGAGTTTAAGTCTGACTCTCCCAAAAAACGGGCGGATTTACGTCTGACCAATAATGCACATTCTGTCTATTTACTGTTCCATTTAGAAAAAACGGACTTTCATCACTAAAACAAATAGAGTTAATGTAAACGGGATTTTGGGTTATGCGATCAGACATGATCTCACAAAACTGCATTCTTCTATCTGGGTCATCTTATGTTAATTGATGCAGAATTTTTAATTTATATGGGTGAAATTAGTGATTTTTAAGATATTTTTTTACAGTGGTCGTAGATATATACGTCACAAGCCGGGGCTACCGTTTTCGTTGTTTGTTGCGGATTATTAACAACAGCTGCCAGAACGTCGATTTGCTGATCTGAAATGTATTTTCTTCCAGATCCTTTTTCCCTCGTTACGCAACCAGTTCTTTGAAATTGACTGACCAATTCCCTTAAGTATACGAGATATTCGATTATTTGGGAAGCGCTCATTTAATATTCTTTCTGCTTCATGGTAATTACGTCCAGCTTCAGCGTAATTTAAAATTACTTCGGTTTTTTCTTCTAACGGACGAGTACGAGGCATTTGAAAATTATAAAGAAATGCTGAAATCTATGAAAACTGTCAAAAGTATTGATATAATTAACGTCAATATTAGAGTGAGATTGAAATTAAATGCTATTTTTCTACATTCATGCAAAAAGTAAAACTTTATTGAACTATATTCAGTGGAAAAAGAAGCTCTTTATTGCACTAGTGCAATAAAGTTTTTATTGCACTCATCTGTCATTCTACTTCAACGTGCTGTCATCATGATAAACATAAACGTTCAAACCCACTACATATTTAGCAGATATTCTGTGAGATTGCCCATACGTTTTAAACAGCTACATACCTATTTTATATTATTTTGTGTTAATGTTAGCAGTAAGAGTTGAACAAACAATGCCTTCCCGTGAATAACTCCATAATCAAAACCGATCCGCTATGTTCTAAACCGTCTACCTGCATAGAGCAAACTGTACTATGACCACACCTCGTGATAACATACGCGCTCATGGCTACTATGATTTTGATTTTTATAATGCAACTGTGGTTATATAAACGTCAGTCAAAATTTAATTCTGACAATTACAGAACTGAAAGTTTTAAAATGAGTAATATTAATGGAAAACTAGATGATGGCGATGAAATCGATAGTAATAATTATTTACTTAAATTGCGTATTTCATTTTCCTTCACCTAGTGCACCTAAATAAAAAAAAAATTGATATTTGCATGAAACAATTACTTTTTGCACTTGTTGCATAAATAACTATCATTTGTTAAATATTTGAAGCAAATTTCAAACGCTCGTCAGTTTGAAACGGCTTGGCCGATTTTCACAAACAAAGAAGTGTTGGATATAGAATTGGAAGACCTTCAAAACCAGGAGCCACGTGACCCCTTTACATTTGAAAAAAAAGTTGATGGTGCCCTTCTTGACACTAGGCCACGTGACCACAATAATTTTTTTGCCACAAAGTAGTAAAAGTTGTACCTTTTTACCTGAAATTTACCCGATCTCGATAGCTTGTTCCATTCAAAAGTTAAGGGGGGGGAGGACTTTTTACGTCCTTACCACTCCTCACTGTATATGGGGATATGTTAAAGGCGAGATCCATTAAAAGAAATCAATGACACCAGGATCAACTTTAACTGAAATTCGAAGAGAGAGTCTTCGCAAATAGACTCAATTTGTGCATAAGTCACAATGGGAGATTTTTTTAACCTTGTTAACATCTTATTGAGATTATTTTGCTTTGTTGTTTGTCTATCAGTGAATACAAATATCATTATTGCTTTTATGGCATTCTTTATATTTTCCTCAAGAATTAGATACATGTATGTATATGTCACCAAAGCATCAGAACCATCCGGTATATCAACCCACAGAACCCTATATTTTTGAGAAACACTATTTTAAAGAAATTCAATGGAGTAAAAATATATAGGGTGTTTTATTTAAAAAAACATAACTTTGGTAAGTCACACATTCATCGGACATCCTATATGTTGGTAGTGATATTTGGAACATAGCTTTTATTGCTTTCTACAAGTTTAAACTTTTATTCAAAACATTTTTTCCTCGATTTTTTCGATCTCAAATGGGCAAGAAGAGCTTTCGTCTACCCGCGCATCGATATAGTTGGTACACCCTGTATATAGTATTGTCTTAAATATGCATGCATATTTGAAATTTCCATTTCTATATTGCACGTAAGTGTAAAAGACCCATTTCATGTAACAAATCTCAAATCGAAATATTGTTTGCAATAGATGTTTACATGTTGCGAATCAAACGAAGGATTCAAGATCTAGCAAAGCACTACTCTAATCTAACCATGCGAAAGCACAGTATATATAGTTTTATTGTCAAATTTTCTACACACAGGCGAATTCCAGTTGTGGGATGAACAAAAGTAAATGCACATTACTATGAACGAATTAATACTGATTAACCGTTTTGCTAATACTTTCCTTACTAATTCACTAGTCTTTATTAATATAAACACAAGTTTTTCGCCAAAAACGCAAAATACCATTCAGTAATCACTACATCAATACTGGAATATAACTAAAAATAAATCCGAGGGTTTCAGCACTCATATCGCCATCTAAGTGACAATATACCTACTAGATATATGGAACGTACGTACGTACATTGTATAAAAAGGAGCCGTTCCGTTCCATTGCAGTTTTGAGAGTCCTCTAGAGGAAGTCATCTGATTCAGAATAGTGGCAAAATAACGAAAGGTTGCAAATGAAACGCGGTGAACTCTGGTATTTTTGTGAATTGTTGAAAAATTGTTTTATCCGTCAACCGTCAACCCTCAGAAGTCAGAGACTTGTGCGTGTGATGCCATGCACGAGACCAGTGACCATCTGAAATACAATCCCACGCCCCTGTGATTACGAGATTACGCCCATCGTCACATTTGAATAGTTTCGGGAATAGAATTTGGTACCCGATCAGATATAGTGAGATGCATTGATCAGCTGATGCCGCTCTGGAGGACTCGATTTACCATAACATCTTGTCAATTCAGAGTCCAAACAGAGCAGGTTATGTTTAGAAGGGGCGTGTTTCAAGGAGACTCCCTCAGCCCTCTTCTCTTCTGCATCTCCCTACTGCCATTGTCCATAGTACTACGGAAAACCCGCGGATACAACTGCGACACCCCCAGCAACCGGAGGCATAAGGTCACCCATCTGTTTTACATAGATGACCTTAAACTTTATGCCGGAGAAAAATATCTTCATCAGTGCGTGAGAGTGGTGCAAGAGTACACGCATGCTATAGGAATGGAGTTTGGGATCGACAAATGTGCCACGGTTCATCTCAAAAGTGGACGATGCGAGGAATACGGAGAGGACGTTCAGCTCATAGACGGAAGCATCCTACATCATCTGGATGCCGCACCCAAGAGGTAACTACTGTCAAAAACTCTCTCCGCGGCAAGTATCAGCTTTAACTCCGACAGATCTGGTCATCAGAACTATCGGGGAAGAATAAAAGTAGCTGCAACTAATATGCTTGCCGTTCCAATTCTACATTACTCCTTTGGAGTTATTGGAATGGACTCAGGAAGAGCTGCGGCGACCCGATGTTAAAACTCGCAAAATGATGCATCTCGATAGGAGCTTGCATCCTAAATCGTCCGTTCCACGGTTATACTTCCCCAGACAACGGGGAGGCCGTGGACTTTTGAGTTTGGAGTGTCTACACAACAGAATGGTACTGGATGGAGCTTGTAAAGTCATCAGGAGTTCAGATTCCCTTTCTCTGTTTAGTATGCGATCATGAAAAAGCAGGGATTGGAGATTTTTTTTTTCAAGGCCGCAACCCGTGCAGCCGATAAACTCGGTCTCGTATTCGACACTGAATGGACGAACCCAAACTCTGTCACCGAGTTGGAAGAGTGAGAGGCTCCAGGCTCCTACAGCTACATACGGATAAGCCAATGCATGGAGTCTTCTTCAAGAACTTTGAAGAATTTGGCTTATCCAGAAACCTGAACTTTGCATTTCTCAGTTCAAGTGGGCTGAAGTCGAAAACCGAGGGTTACATAATGGCCTTCCAAGATGGTGTCTTCAACCCCCTCGTCTAACGTAGTCGCGTGATGGGTATAGAGGTCCCTGACTCTAGATGCAGAGCGTGTCCTGGGGCAGCTGAGACCATAATGCATTTGCTGTCAGCTTGTCCGGCTTATGCGGTCTCGGCCTATTTCCACAGGCATAACGCGGCCCTACGAGTGTTGTACTACCATCTAAGACAACCGCCTTATGCTTCGGGGGATATTGAGTACTTGGTGGAGAATGAGAAGTGTCTAATCTATTGGAACTACTCGTTCCCAAACTCCTGGCAAATACAAGCCAATAAGCCTGATGTAGTACTCCTCGGCCATCAAAGCATATAGGACGAGTTTCGTAAATTTTCAGCTCCTGGCGAAACGAACATCGTCCGAAAAGAGAAGGAAAAATAGACTAAATATCGAGATCTACTCTTTGAACTCCACAGGCTTTACCCAAACCATTCTGTCGAGATGGTAGTTCTGATATTAGGGGTCCTTGGTGGAATGATGGACAGACACACTGCTTTCAAAACTTAAAAATCATACCGGCTTGCCGTGATGCAGCAGATATCTAAGCCTGAAGAATGCAGAAGGCCGTAACGTATTTTTCAATTCATAATTAACAATGTTTTTTTTGAAATATTGTCATCAACTCTTTGAACAATTTATAAGAACGCTAACTGTATAAGCCATATTGAAAAATACGAACAGCATCGGATTGTTGACAAGGGAGCCTACCGGTAAATTGCTTTATCTTTAACCGTTCTCGAGCTGAAAAGTTCATTTGGAGTGGAAAAGAGTCAGTTTTCTACTTATTTTTTCTACTTCTATTCGTGACATTTTTGACGTCGCCTTCTTTTAATTAAAATGCTAAACCTTGAATCTGAGTATGAACAAATCATATATTGTCGGAATCTATACGAAATTTTGCGTATATAGTTGCGGATTGCGAGTGAATCTGCCGTTTTTGAAATTTTCACGAGTTTTCAAATAATTTTGTTCCGTCGAATGACTCAAAATTCACAGAGTTCATCATTATGAACTGATTGGCGTTCGTAGGATTGCTCTATCTTTTAACAGTTTTAGAGTTGAACATTTCATCTGGAGTGAAAGGAGTCATTTTCCTCCATATTGCTTTCTTCTCCTATTCGTGGAAATTTTCACATTTCATTCCTTTTATATGCCGAGCACCGACATAAGAAGCACTAAGCACTTTCGAAAAGTGTTCCAAAATCTCGAGCACTAAGCAGTTAAATTTATAAAATGCTCGCAATTACCAAACACTTCGCCCACGCCGAATGTTTAACCATATGTATTTAATATTCAAACTTTTTCTATAATTCCTTTACGATGATTATACTCCCAAAAGTATTATAAAACTAGTAAAAAGAATTTTTCTCTTTAGAAATTAAATTGGTGGCCACTTCTCATATGTCGTAAACTTGTAAACTAACTTTATATCAGCGAAATACCTACGCTGCGAAAGAGAGTGGTTAAAAAAACTCTGATATGCGTGTGTGATGTGTAATTCAGAGTACAGGAAAACAAAATATACAAAAATATGGCAGTGTATAATAATAATTAAGATTATGAGAATGGTGCAAAAACAAAATACTATAAAATTTTATTTTGTATACTCAAAAATGGAATAACAAACATTCTTAATGTAAAATCATCTCCAATCACCTAACAATAAATAACAACTTCATAATTTACTTAACCTACGAATGGCTCAAATATAACTATTCATATTATTAACTATCAGACTTAAAATTGATAAAAATAAAACCATAAAAACAAAATAAGAGAAATATACATACAAAGACAAAGGCCTCTATGAGAGGAAAAGCAATTTCTTCATCACAAAACACTGAAGTTTGCAATTATCAACACCAACAGCAGTTTTGCTAGTACCAGTATAATGAACCTATTTGATAATGTCACTGTATCGATAAAGACAAAGACCTCCATGAGAAAATGATAAATGATATGTCAGGCATTACTAAAGTAATTTACTTGAAATTATGCACAATTATAATTCGTGGTTATTACTCAATAAACATTTCAAACAAAAAGTATTGTATTTTGGTTGGTTTCCGGGTTTTGCCGTGGTCTTCTTTGGTTTAAATCTCCAAACGTTTCGACTGCAACTGCGGCAGTCATCTTCAGTGGCGTGGTCGAAGTACTCTTCTAGACGTATCAACTGATACTTCTAGTTGCAGTCGAAACGTTTGGAGATTTAAACCAAAGAAACCAACCAAAATATTGACGCCAGCCGTGAAAGCTTACATTCCTACAAAAAGTATTGTACTCCTCGCCTCAAAGGTTTATTTTATAACTGTCGATTACAATAATAAAAGTACAGTTGAAGAGTTCACATGAAACAAAAAGTGAATTTTAAAAACACATTAAAAACAAACAACAAACCTGATTAATGTACTGTACAGTATAATATTCACCACTGAATTTGCATATCATACATCAATCATAGAATAACTGGAATTACATCATTAATAAGTCATTTGATAAATTTATGCTGAAAACTAAAGATGTATCAATATAAATTTATATAAATATTATTATTTTCTCATAGTGTCTCTACCTGAACAGATACACATAACTAAGTTTCTACTCAGCTCCATTTTCGAAATATTTGCTATCTTGAATAATGTTATGCATCTAATTAAATAGGTACTGCAATAGCACAAATTCTAAGTCTACAGATGTGATTAAATTGTACAATTCTATTACTACTCGAAATACACTAAATAGTTTCAACACATTTCATATTCTAGGCTATATATTCGATATAGTGTTCATAAACTCTTCCAAGTACATTTAATTTATAATCCCTTAAGGAATCCGACATTTAATGTTGTAATAGTCTAATCAGTGTGAATACATTATTTATTGTAAATAATAATATTAATGAATCACACCTCTCCTATCAAGCATTTTGTGATCTTGAAGAAAAATAACAAACTTTCAAATTGAAAATTCCACGAGTCAACTGAAAAAACAATATAATTAGTTAATCAATGATTTCATCACTGGTTTTATTCCAATTTTACCTGAAGGCACATTTTTTTACCAGAAAAATAGGTGCCCCAATTTCCAAAATTTAAGGCCGCTTATAGGTCCATTAGTTTTGTAAACAGATTCAAAACAGATTCATGGAAAGAAAATTAAAAGTATCGCGGTACGACGCCATTTTGAAAGAGTTTTTTAAATGGCATTGGTTGACGATTGATACTTCATTCAAAACGTATTTCAATTCTCTATACGACAACAACATTTCACTTGGGAATTTTAATTTATTTTTTGACCGCCAATATTTATATAATTTGAAAAAAAGGGGTTTCCTGACGTCACGTTCATCAAAATTAAACTTAGCAACGTCGTATATGTTGTACACCATGGAATCTCAAATTATCATTACATCTGGATTGTGTTCTATGATAGTTGTCATTTGATACCAGATGGGTTTGTTCGTCTGTTTCAAATCTGTATGCTGGAAACTAAGTGTGGATTCATGCATCACCAATTAACAATTATTAAGTAACAATTAACAATTACCAAGTACAAGTTGAACTCCTCGTATTACAATGAATGCATTCATGCAGACAATTAACAATTATCAAGTAACAAGTAGAAGTTGGCCAACTTTTATCTTTCAACTCTAATTGAACGAGATTTTCTTCCAGTGCCCAACTAGTACGCAGATGATCGTGGATTGGTCAGTATAATGACGGAAAGCATCAAAAATCAACAAAAAAAATGCTTGAGTAGCTTCCAATAGAGATTTCTAATGGCTTTAAACACCCAAATAAAAAGAGACGAAAGTTCTTAATTTTTAATTGGTTACCATAATGGCGGGGAGTTTGAATGACATGACAGCTACAGTTGAAAATGACATTTCCCTGACCTATAGTAACCAATCACAGAGTACATTCCCTGGCAACAAGGACGGAGAAATTAAGAACTTTCGTCTCTTTTTATTAGGGTGTCCAAAGCCATTAGAAATCTCTATTCAATGTTTAAACAGTTTCCACGACAATGTGAGGTTAACTCGAATGGCACGGATCTGCTTTGTGCGCATGCTCACTTATTCCTTGGTAATTGTTAATTTGGGTGCATGAATGCAGCATTTTCAATACTTGCTAATTGATAATCGATAATTGTTACTTGATAATTGTTAATTGGTGCTGCATGAATCCACACTAACAGACTCTTGAATATTTAATTTTTTGAGGTTAAAGCGGTTTTCAAATTCAAGGTTTTGTTCTTTGTGTTAATTTCTGTATTTCTTAAAACCGTGAAAATGTCTAAAAAGTGCTTTGAACCCGATTGTCTGAACACCAGTGAAAATTCAAATAAACTGTATGTGTTCTGTAGTAATAACAACTTTTGTTCTATAAGAACTGTCTTATAATTTGCGGTGTTGCCAACAATAGTTTTTCGTCACAAGGCAGGTTCGTTCAGAAAATTTGAAAGTTACAAATAATATAAAAATTGCTTTTACGTAAAAATTTTTGATGTGTTGACCCAGTGACAAAGTTTCAATTATTTCTCCCTATTTCGGAACGTGGATTATGGTGGGGAATGTTTCCGATGAACGTGACGTCAGAGGCACACTTTGAAATGTGATATTTCTCTTAAATAAAAAAAGTAGAGGCACTCCTTGATAATACTAAGACTATTAACAATCGAATGAAACGAGTTTTGCAATTGATTTTTTATAAATGTAAAGGTCCATCAGATATAAATGATATGAATTGGAAATGCGAAATTGACCAGAGAAAATGAGAGAAACTTTCGACCATATATTTCCGTTGTTGGAAAAACCTTTGCAGATATTTCGGTGAATGGTGT
Organism: Chrysolina americana; assembly: GCA_958502065.1. Taxonomy (NCBI): domain Eukaryota; kingdom Metazoa; phylum Arthropoda; class Insecta; order Coleoptera; family Chrysomelidae; genus Chrysolina; species Chrysolina americana. Next base: position 32,643,218 of record OY293415.1, on the reverse strand, counting down.
TGCAACTATGGAAATCTACGTACGGTTTCCAGTTACTTTCCAAATATTCATTCAAACCTAGAAAATTGCAATGAACTATGATATATTCCAAAAGGGTAGAGGACGGCCAATATTATTATTTGCCTTGAATGACTAAAAGCTTGTACCCATCATTCAAGTTAGTTACCGAAACTCATTTTAGTCTAACAAAGCCAACACAGAGAAGAGTGTTGAGAAATCACTAGTATAATTTGGTGTTGAAGAAAAAATGTATTTGTGTCACAGTACCTTGTTCAAATAAAGTGATAATGCCATGAAATATATACAATGCAAGCCATTAAAATAATAACGAAGAATTTTATAAGTACCAAAGACAAAGCATAAAGCCCTCATTTGAATCTGAATTGAAAAAGATATACTGTAATAAAAACACCACCACGAAATAGATTTCCCAACAAGTACGAAACGAGTACCTTTCTCGCATGGGACTACAGTAGTGCTCGGAAATATATTTTTTCCGCACTAACGTGGGAAAATGGCGCTAAATTTCTTTCGGGTCTAGGGTGAATTACGCACGCTTGTAGAAAAACAACATTTTCTCTTTTTAAAATTAGTGGTGGTACTGATGTGATTCAATAAGATACATCAAATGGTCCCTACAGATATGTTCCTGCTGACTTGGTTTACGAATTATTGTTATCTGAATACCATGACTCAAGCCAATGGCTATAATTACCTAAACCCATACGCCATGTGGATTTTTATTTGTGGGAACAGCATTCTCGAGTTGTCTTGGGGAGCCTATAATTTTTCTGGTAGTACCTCCTTTCGTTGGGCCATCTAATATCTGTCTAATGTCTTCAGGAGGGGCTATACTAAGACTTTGCAGGTTGGCTTCTTTCATTTCAGATACCAAGTGCTCCACTTGTTTTTTCTTCTCGAATATTGCAGTTTCCAGAGAAGCAACCTGAAATGTAATATATTTCACGTAAATATTGAACACAATTGGAACAAATCGAACTCTGAACAGAGGCAATGTGAAATAAGTTTACAAACTAGAATCTATTTATTGTCTTATTCTCAATGGTGGAGAAGCTATGTTTTCTAGAAACAATCAGTAAACCAACATGTTGAATCTTGAAGAGATCAATGAGAAAAGATAATCTGAATTTTGTGGAATTATTCCAACTCAATATAAAATTACACATACACAGCTGTAACAGGGGAGTGAGAGAATATTTCTTGAGAATACATTGGATGAAATTGCAACCCACTTAGAAATAAATATATTTTTCAGTGATTTCAATGATGATTTTCTAGAAAAAACATCTTCATTGGTCGACTTTAAGAGCACCATTGCATTCTATGGACTGAGAATCATGATTGAGGAAGCTACTCGAATTACTGCTTCCAAATCTAATTGTCTGGACAATATTTTCATCAATTCAAATTCCAGTATGTACAAGGTATACTACAATAGTCTCAGTCGATATGTATATGGAAAACTACTGGAAGTATTTTTCTGAAAATTTGTATACGGAAGTGTTCAGAGGTGCTAAACTATTTTTAGTTGTTTAGTACTTCTGGCTATACCGGAAATAGACTCCAACTTTGTTTTTTTTTTTAAATGGAACTACCTCTTTTTTATGGTATTTATAGAATCTACGAAGAATTTCAAAATAACTTAATTCGAAAGATTGTATGTCTAAAGGTCTCCAGTTTTTAGGTTTTTAATTCTTTTGAAAATTTTGACAAATGCAGCTCTTCAAAAAAATCAATTTTCTGGAAACGAAGAGTCCGATCAAAAATTGCCAGAATTTGCCCGAATAAGACCTGAAGCTTCCTTAATCTTGAAAAACTTAAAAAAAAATTATAAATTTTTTTCAAATGACAACCCCATTCTTTCTCAAAGTCAGTGGATTTCTACGCTGAAAAAGAGGGAAAGTTTAGCTTAGAACACTATATCTGAAATTAGTATTATCAGTACGCTTTTTTGAAAGAATCGACAAGAAACAAATACTGACCGTCAACAACAATATTTGCTAATTATTTGACGTAAAAGCAAGCATACGACGTTCGCATGTCCCGTAACTCACATGTGGAGTGTTACTAATTCACAGATAATTCGAGAAAGACAGTTTCAAGGTTTATGGAGTTTCAATTCACTTGCTGCAAAAAAAGTTACGGAATGCTTGTGGTACAATTTTACGATGAAAATTTCAATGGAAAGCTTATTGGAGATCGAAGGGTACTATGAACAAAATATTTTCCGTTTATTTTAGGTCAGAGATATCTCAAAATTTTTTTAGAAAATTATTCACACCCGTCAGATTTGAATTCGAATCAGCAGTGATATCAACACCTCATGATATTTAATCCGTGTATAACCTTTTAGATCACTTTGAAATTTCTCATTTTTTACCTAAGATCAAAGTTACGTGAAATACTATATAAAAAGAGAACAAATAGGTTGTATTTTTTCCCTTTTTTACAAAAGTATTTTCATTCCTAGATGCACATTTCTATAAACAAGTCATCTTCATCGGTAGGATTACTAAACTAATAGTAAGTAATCAGACCAGTCATATTTATATCAATCAATTAATTACTATGATTTAATATTGATATGTTACTTGGGTGTTATCCTACATTTAATCAGAAATAATAATAATTATATCCCAAGAAACAGGTTTGTTCATGCTAGGGATACAAAATAATAATAATAACAATGCCTTACAAATCTACAGAAAAAATAATGTACAATTGATATAGGTACAATTCATAATCAACTTAGAAAAAGGAAAAGTTATCCATGTCAATTCAAAATGGTTGGACGGAAAAATAAAATAAATTATGGAAAAAAAATGTCATATTTGATAGTCAGCTACAATTACACTCACCCATACCACTAATAGGTAATCATTCTGTTAGTGGAATCAACTCTATATACTATATAAATTTAGTAAAAAATGTGGGCCCTACCTCTCGTTTTAGAGTTTCTGTAGTCAAATGGTGTAGATCAGTACTCTGTTTAGCCAATTCTATATCTTTTTGAAGTCTTTCTACTTCTATGAGTAAATTCCTTTCAAGTTGTTTCCGAGAGTCTGTCCTTCTACTTTGAGTCCTTTGTTCAAGATGTAATTCGTCCATGAGTAACCTTAAAAAAAACAAATTGAAAAATCTTTATTAAAAAAACTCAACAGACAAACCTTATTTTATTTTTGCATTGAAGTAACTCTGTTTCACAATTTGCAAGTTTTGAGCGGAGCAAAGTAATTTCAGATTGAAGTGTTTTTTCTTGCTGTTTCACTAACTCACATTCTTCTTCAACATAATTCAAAGCTTGGATCTGAAACAAAATGACAAAAAGTTGATTGAATTTGGCTGCATTTAATACGTTTTTACTTGTTCCTGGTTGGTTTTGCTAACATTAGAAACTGCAATCAATTCTTGTGCTATGAAATCTAACTGCATTTGTTTTTCTCTTTCTTTTCCTTCTAAAAATACTATTTCAGCATCATACTAGAAGAAATTAAAACATTAATCCTCATTACTGACAAATATCTTCAATAAAAATGAATGTAAAATTAATATTCATAAAATTATCTATACCTTGGTAATATCAGTTTGCTGATTTGACAGCTTCTCTCTCTGATAATTTATCAATGAAATGAGTTCTCTATACTGGGCATTATACAACACATTTTCTTGGAATTTATTTTTATCCTCCTTTTCTTTCTCCTAAAAGAAAATAATTCACAATGAGCTCAAAGAAGTCATAAATCAGAGCATAAAATAACATATAAAGTAGGTGGTACTATCCAAATTTGGTTAGAAGTAAGGTGATACTTTACTTCAATACAGGGTGGTACAAAAATAGAGTTTTTTCGTTTGTTTGAAAAATTGACTGAAAGTTGGGTGTTCCCTGTATATCATTGAAAATTCGGAAAGCTGCTGTAATTTATATTCTTTCTATGTATACCTATACCTAACTGGCTTAAGAGCCTTTATTTGTGAAAATGTTCGTTCAGAATGGTGTTTCCATTCGGTATTTGGTAAGCAGGCCATGATTACTATCTGGCAGTAAAGTTGTGACATTGATTTGATATCGACATTTTCGTCACTTCAGTTGCAATTGCCTTCAAAAGGATATAACAAAACTATTCAAACGAAGTTCTTATGAATTTTTTTATTGTTTTTGGACAGAGAGATTCGTATACATTTCTTGAGGTTCATTGGCGGTAGATTCGGATACATTTCATTTAACTTTCTACAAGTCCTACTGATAACTTTATTATACTATCCAAAAATAATAAACAAATTCATAAGAACTTTGTTTGAATAGTTTTGTTCTATTATTTTGAAGGTATTTGCAACTCCTGAAGTGATGAAAATGTCGACATCATCAGGACAATGTCACAACGTTACTGTCAAATAGTAATCATGGCATGCTTACCAAATACCGAATGGAAATACTATTCTGAAGGAACATTTTCACAAATAAATGTTCATAAGTCTGAAACTTGACTAGTTAGGTAGGGTATGATGTACATAGAATAGCAAATTTTAGCAGCTTTCCGAATTTTCAATAATATACAGGTTGCTCCATGTGAAATAATCAACTTTCAGTAACTTTTTTAGACAAACGAAAAAACTGAATTTTTTACCACCCAGTATTGAAGTAACATGGAGATTAGGTTGAAGTGTGGGACGCCTCCAAGTCTCACCTAACTCCAAACCAAATTTCGATACCATAGCATTTTTCAACTCAAAGATATCATTTTTAGAAAAATATTTAAATTTATTTTTATTTCGAAAACGGTTAATGATAGATATAGGGAAATATCAAGAAAAATTGTTGGAGATTTCAAAAATAATATTATATACATGATATTCCATTTGAAAAATCAAAGTTGCCACTACTTTCTAATAGAAATGGCATAACCGCATTGTCGAAAATATTTTAGTTGGGTAGAGAGTGCCAAATACGCTCTCCATTTAAATTTTCAAAGTGATCAGATGTCTGATTCACCAGAATCGTCTAACGTCCCATCAACCGGGAATCAATCTGTATCTATGATCAAATAACATAACCTAGATGAATAACTCACCGCACACGCATTAAGATTTGTATGTAAGGGACATCTTCCCCCCAACGGCAGTGTCGTGCGTTGTCAACAGAAATTATGATGAAATAATCTCCACAGGATTTTGTGAACAGCCGATGCTCTAATTGACATTTTTTTTCATAATTCATTCATTTTTCTCTTCTCCAATTTGATTTCCCTTTCTCGATAGTTACGGCACTGGTAGCTTCAAATGATTGTTCTGTCAAATATCAAATGCAGTGTTGTCGTACTGACAAGACTATATCGACAACGAAGAATCTCCGTTCGGCGATGGAAATACTATCGTTTCTAGATGCTCCCAACAAGCTGCAATGAACGTTTCAATTGCCTTCTTATTGTCATATATTTCATCCAAGACAGTATTTTTGGGTTTTCGTTGCCATGAATATACCCGACAGATATCGAAATCTAGCTGACGTACTTATTGTATCCTTAAAAAATTGCGACATGGCAATAATGTCATGATTTGAGGGATAACATTATGAAAAGATGTTACCTTCAGTTCTATTTGGGTATTATTCATCTAGGTTGTGTTACTTGATCGGAGATCTGTATACATTGGACAACCTTATAGACCGTCAGATAACGACAGATTTTGCTGACTCATTTTCTCGTTTCAGGGATTTAAACCACTGAAAATTATGTCAGTGTAGAGTTCAACAAATGAAAATTTAGCGATCGGACGTGTGCTAGGCATATAGAAAATTCATTTTCCTTTTGCAGAAAAAAATTGTTTTTTTCCCAATTTTCTCGCTTATGGCATTTTAACACATCAATAGGTAAAACAATCTAATAGTGAAAAACCAAAGCCATAAGGTTTGCACGTACTTAAAGGGTTGAAATAAGGGCGCGATCTGGTAAAAAAAAAACTTGGTTGCTGATGCATTTTCTCGCTTATGGCAATCAACAGAATGAAATTTAATATCGTTAGGAACCCGAAAAAAATTCCCATAAGCCGATCAGCTGTTTAAATCAAATTTCCGGAAGGAAAATTTTGTGATTTTTTTTTTTTCATTTTCCGGCAAACTTTCTCGTTTATGGCATTTCAACCATATGATTTTGATGATGGATAAACATCATAATAAAATTCCCATAAGCTTTGCATGTACCTCAAGAAAAGCCATAAGTTGTAAAGTTGTAGGAGAATTTGTAGAAATTTTTTCATTTTCTCGTTGATGGGAATTGGCATGTAAGAAGAAAAATTTATTTCAAGAACAGAAAAAAAAAGCCATAAGTCGGAAACATGATATCGATGATTCATACAGTGTGGACCATTTAAAATGGAAGAACACTTTTATAAAACATCCATTTTTCATCCGACTAGATTGATTTTTTTTAATTGGGTAGATAATCAGAAAGTCCACCAACAAACCTAATTTCATGCACAAATCTTCATTTTCAGGGCCAACTATTCTCATTTTTTAAGGTAAAAAAACCGAAAAATTAATTTAGCGATTTTTTTAGAAAAAATCTGACTACACCACTGGATTTGTAGTATTTTGAAATTTTGTTGAAATGCGTACTTCAATAAGAAAATTATAGGAGAATTAAAAAATATCCCGTTAACCAACCCACCAATTAATTTTCTACTCTTTTCAAAATTTGGAATATACCACTGTATTCAGGTAGTCTCAAAATATCACTGATCAGAATTTCATCGAAATTTATTGATAAAAAATAATAATGAAGAAAATATTAAATAAAATTATATTTTCATGAAATTCCATCAACATATTTCTAAAATTTTGTTATCCTGTAATTTCCTTATTCATAAATGATGATGAAATTTTGACCAGTGATATTTCGAGACTTCCTGGTGTTGGTGGGTTGGTTAAATGGCATATTTTTAAAACTTCATTCTACTGCAACTTTCTTATTGATGAACGAGTTTCAACAAACTTTCAACAAGAACTATTTGAAAATGTCGCAAATCCAGTGGTTTAGTCTGATTTCTCTAAAAAAATAATTTTAGATTTTTTACCATGAAAAATGAGATTAGTTGGTCCTGAAAATGAAGAATTACTCATTAAATTTGTTGTCCTGATGGACTTTTTGAATGTCTCTCTATTGAAAAAAAATCATTCCAATCAGTTGAAAAATGAAAGTTTAATATGAGTGCTTCCGTTTTAAATGGGGCACACTGTAAAAATAAATAGTTATTGAAAAATGCAGCTGCCAGAAATCACTAAAAAAAATTGCTCATTTCTTCTTCTATGGGATTTGGCATATGCATTGCAAACTTCATTCTTAGGCCATATAAAAGCCTAGTCGGAAGCAAGACGATTAATATTTAATACACATAATTCATTTATTTGAATATTTTTTTAAGAGTGAAAAAAAAATTGTTCTGGGCATTATTGTTACAAACTGATAGGGGTTGTAACGATAATTTAAGCAATTTTGCCTCATCCCCTAGTTAGGACACTATATAAGCAATTGATAGGAGCAAAAAGTGCACCGGTTGCAAAATGTTCGCCTCACTCACTGCCCTGTGCTGTCGCCTGGAGAAGTTGAAAAACTTAACTGCGCAATTTCCCTGTGGCTACAGGTTTGCTGTGTCATAATCGGATGATCATTCGAATTCGAATACGGAAAAGCCGATTTTTAAAATAATGTGATTATGCCCGTCACTGTTTACGGTGACTATGAGACACTATGTGGCGGATCAAAGTTCACAAAAAAATAAACACAGCAAGACAGTGAGCGCAGGAAAATTGCGAAGTTGAGTTTTTTAACTTCTTCAGGCTACAGACCAAGACTGTGAGCGAGACGAGCCATTTTGTTCCTCTCAAATTTGAATTGTTTTAGTGCCAAAGCGGATCATTTCCTGATAGGAGTTTATTAGGCAAACTTGCTTATTTTGATACCCTCTAATTAATACCCCTATCATTTCGTCACAACAATTATGAAAGACCCTGTACTTGATATGCAAACATCAATACGGCTGAGAGTTTTCATCCACTTTCTATTACCAGACATTTTTTTATGCAGCAGCCAATTTAAAAATTGATAATTCGCAATTCTGACTAAAATCAATTGAAAACAGACTCTTGAATAATCGAAATCTACTGTGGCCAAGATAGGATTTACCAGATCAGAAGTGTAGGTATTTTGAAATGGTATTTCGGAGATCATTTCTTGGAGATGGGAAAAGTGGTGAAATATTCGTAATTTATTGATAATCTTCGGAATAACGTCAGAAATGAACGTAAGTGAATATCGTAAAATATCTTTTATATATATATAGAAAACAAGATTCGCTTTTCGAATGAAGAAATTGTTTGTCAAACAGAGCTACATTTTCTGCTATCAAAAAAAATATGTTCAAAAATTAAATCCAGAAATTTTGTGTCTGATTACATAATTTTGAAATCATGACATTTCGTATCTAATACTCTATATTGATGAGGTACAACATTTTCACCAGCAGTAAGCAATATCTAGGTACACTTTAACTTTCTACAATGTAGGGTATTTTCTGTTCCTAGGGCTCAAAGGTAAAACATTGATGTCGGATTCTTGTAGAAAAAATATCCACATTGGAGAAAATAATAAACACCAGCTCGTTTCCCCACCACCTCAGAAGCAGAGTTTCCAGCTCGTTTTTTCATAGTGGCATCCCCTTCAGGCCTAGTTCACTCTTAAGAAGTGAAAGTTCCAGAATGATGAATTACTTCTATGTCAAAATGACAAATCAAATTCATTTCCAGATTCGAATCAGTTCTGAACCAATGTTGAAATCGATTTGCAGTGTCATTCATGTCCTAGCACTGGACCCACACGTACCGTAGTAACCTAAGATGGGCTGATCTTCTAGATTATCATTATCGGTTTCTCTAAATACTACCCATAACATAGGTTTCGTGGAATTTCTGAAAATATTTGGAACCTCAAAAAAATCTGTTCTTCAATGGATTTGTGAATCTCATCAATGGTTTTCAACTGACCCCCTAATCCATTAAAAAAATTGGGTGAGTGGATGTCACTGTAAGGGGGGTGAGGGAGGTGTGATTTTTATGTCACCGGGTGTCTTTTCGAAAACATAAATCGACATGACTCATGGTTTTTCTTAAAAATGGCCAATAACATAGAAAGTGAATGTATCCAATACTTCAGGACCTCACTGTGTAAAACGTCGTAATCATGTTACCGACTTATGGCTTTTTTTTTCTGGTCTTGAAATCAATTTTTCTTCCTACATGCCAATTCCCATCGACGAGAAAATGAACAAAATTTCTTCTGATTTTCCTGCAAGTTTTCTAGCTTCAAAAACTATGATAAGCACAAACTAGACTTATGGCTTTTTTATGACAGATTATACATTAACAAATTCATACTGCACTCTATTTCGTTCACGAAAAAATTTGCCGGAAAATGAAAAAAAAATTCACAAAATTTTCCTTCCGGAAAATTGACTTAAACAGCTGATCGGCTTATGGGAATTTTTTTTCGGGTTCCTAACGATAATAAATTTCATTCTGTTGATTGCAATAAGCGAGAAAATGCATCAGCAACCAAGTATTTTTTTACAAGATCGCGCCCTTATTTCAACCCTTTAAGTACGTGCAAACCTTATGGCTTTGGTTTTTCACTATTAGATTGATTTACCTATTGATGTGTTAAAATGCCATAAGCGAGAAAATTGGGAAAAAAACAATTTTTTTCTGCAAAAGGAAAATGAATTTTCTATATGCCTAGCACACGTCCGATCGCTAAATTTTCATTGGTTGAGCTCAACACTGACATAATTTTCAGTGGTTAAAATCCCTGAAACGAGAAAATGAGTCAGCAAAATCTGTCGTTATCTGACGGTCTATTAGGCTCACTGTACAACTGAAATCATTATGATTTGTGATTTATATAAAAAAACAAAATTAAAGAGCAAAATGTGACAAAACAAAGAATTATCATTCATTGATAAGTTTATAAGGCTTTCTTTTCGTCTCTCTGGAAACTTCTGGACAAAAAATACTGGGATACTGATATCAATAGCCAACAAACTTCCACTCTTTCTTTCAAGAATGAAGAACATAACTGGAGGCTTTTATGCAGAAATGGAACAGTCCACAGAATGAATGTTCTGGGATAATGCCAATTGAAGTCTTAATTATATAATAATTATAACTAATTTGAACTTTCTCTGCTGATACGTGTGCAAATTTTGCAATATGGATTTTTCGACTTGGACCTTTTCTGCATAATTAAATTTCGAACTTTCAGAATATACTAGTATAATAACACCATTTTCAATATTTTGTTGGTTGGTCCGTTTCTGCATAAAGGACTCAAATTATAATTCCAATATTCAGATTTTCTGAAGTACTTTATCTGTAACGCACGTACCTGAAACTCTTTTTTATATTTGTCATGGTAAACAGTTGACGGTGGCGGGGGATCTCGATAGGGTGGAGGTGCTGGAGGATCTTTGTATGGAGGTGCAACACGGTGGCTACTCTGACTAGGTGAATCCGACGTATCCGATCCACAGTAACTACTTTTCTTGGGGGAGCTATGTGGTGAACTATGGCAATTTTCTTTGACTTCAAGAGAAATGGGTTTCACTTGTGGTACTCCCTTAACTATTCCAATATTCTCAGAACCAGATATATAATTTCCGCTAAAAACAATATTTTTACTATATGTACTTTCTGTATGAAGAGAAAAGACCATTTGTATGTAGTTATTGCAATGGCCATGTATAATGGAATAGATAGTCAAATTTTAGTAACATTCTTGTTACATATATTATTATTTGTATGTGTCAAAAAATAGACAGGGTGAACTATGACCACTTACCGAAAATTATACAATATGCTCTTCCCACCAAAATAAGCGAAAACCTAAGAGAAATTTGGACAAAAAAATACCTTTTGTATGTGTGGGATAGCAACGCCCCTGGATGAACACACATGGACAGCCAGAATCATCAGTTTTCTTCCGCTCCTCCTGGTTAATAAAATATGGGACTGAAGCTGGTGATTTGAAGTTTTAACATGACTCCCAATAGAAAGTTGCAAAATAAATTATTGTAGTAAAAATGCTCTAAACTAATAATAATAATAAATGTTGTTTATTGAACTAGAATTACATTCAATTCAAAAGGCTATCAACCGAGGTCCTTCTGCCCATTAAATATAATTTTATTTTATAGAAATAAGTTTGGATATAAAAAAAAATATATATACAGTGTGTCCCAGCTAAAACTTGTCACCCCCCTAATATCCGAACTCATGAAAAAAATGGAAAATCGCTCAGACCCGTCGATTTGTATTTCAAGGGGGAACACTTTCACCAAATACACCATCATTGTGTTGTCAACCCCCTCAACCCCAGCACCCCCTACTTCAGAATTTTCAATGGGACTACTATACTTGTGATACATCATTTTGAAGGGAATTCAATCCCAAATACATCGGTGTACTGAAATTGAGGATCGATCAAGTGTTGTTGAAGTTTTCATGAAAACTAATTTTTTCCAGATATTTTTATTTTTCATCACCTAACATGTTATCATCGTATGAAAGGTTCAAAATGTGAACCATTCAGTTCCATACAGAAGTATAAGCGATCTTCGAAATTTCTTCGCACATTGCTCAACATTTCTGGAGTCACTGCACGACACTCCACAACAATTCTCCTGCGTAGATCATCAAGAGAAGTTGGCTGGGTAATATAAACTTTGGATTTCAAATGACCCCATAAAAAGAAGTCTAATGGTCATAAATCAGGAGATCTAGCTGGCCATTTTATTGGTCCTCGCCTTCCAATCCATCGCCCTGTGAAATTTTCATCTAAAAATTGACGTACAGGTGCAACAAAATGTGGAGGAGCTCCATCTTGTTGAAAGGTGAGCTGACCGTCAAGTAACCTATCATCGTCTTCAAGTAACTGAGTGATTCTGGGGTTCACAGTTGTATCAAGAAGTTCAAGATACGTTCGTCCGTTGAGGTTACCATCAATAAAATATGGACCTACAATATGGTCTCCCAGAATACCAGCCCAAACATTCAATTTCTGGGGAGTTTGTGAATGAGTTTCCCTGTACCAATGGGGATTTACGTCACTCCAGTATCTGCAGTTGTGCCTGTTCACATGTCCATTTAAATAAAAAGAAGATTCGTCAGAAAAGCACACATTGTAGAGGTAATTATTATCACCAATCAATAATTGACTCATGATTTCACAAAACTCTGTACGTCTGTCAGGATCATCTTCATTTAATTCTTGTACATTCTGCATTTTATAAGGATGAAATTTTGCGTCTTTCAGAATTCGATGTACGCTGCTTTTCGAAACTCCAGTAATAGTCTCAAGTTGTCTTAACGATTGAATGTTGTCCATCACTGCATGTCCTACAACTGCAACAGCGACCCCTTCATTTCTCATAGGCTTCTCTCGTTCATGTTTTTTATTCAGCACTGATCCCGACTACAAGAACTTATTCATCAATTGAAGCACGTACTGATATGATGTGGTGTTTTCTGGATGACTTTCATTGAAACTTCGAGCCGTAGCTCTAGCACATCGTCCATTTTCAAAATACGCAGCTACAATGGATATTCTCTCTTGTACAGTATAAACCATTTTCGAATGTTTTCAAATTGTTGAATGCAGTGACTCGAATATATCAATTACCAAGGCGTAAACAAAGATATGCGTATACAAAAACACATGAGGGCAATTTTTTTTTCATAAAAACGTCTGTCTCTCCTTCGAAACTATTATTTCTGACAGCATATTATTTTTCAATACAGTGGCGTACCCACAGTGAACCTTTCTTACGACGCTAACATTTGAGGTGATGAAAAATTAAAATATCTGGATAAAACTTAGTTTTCATGAAAACTTCAACAACACTTGATCGATCCTCAATTTCAGTACACCGATGTATTTGGGATTGAATTCCCTTCAAAATGATGTATCACAAGTATAGTAGTCCCATTGAAAATTCTGAAGTAGGGGGTGCTGGGGTTGAGGGCGTTGACAACACAATGATGGTGTATTTGGTGAAAGTGTTCCCCCTTGAAATAAAAATCGACGGGTCTGAGCGATTTTCAATTTTTTTCATGAGTTCGGATATTAGGGGGGTGACAAGTTTTAGCTGGGACACACTAGAGGGCTTAGTCCAATAAAATGTTCCTTCTTGTTATTCACAATTTCCCTCGAGAGCATATCCCTGTTTCATTTATATTCCTGGACTCGGATGTCACGCAGGTAGCTATAGCTGCCTCCGTGGCGACGTCGTTTCTTGCCTTGTAAACACGAGGTGTTACGACTGAAGCCACAAATGTGCGGTTGGCTTCCTGTTTGTTGACTCCGTTCATTTGTTGTTTCTCCTGCAATCAATTGTTGCACATCCTTATACTTGCTTTCACCGTACTGATGAGATCCCTAAGATCGAAACACGTGTCTACGGTTGCATTTTTACTAGAGGGCTTAGTCCAATAAAATGTTCCTTCTTGTTATTCACAATTTCCCTCGAGAGCATATCCCTGTTTCATATATATATATATACAGCTTATCGTAATTAAAAAAAAATCAAATTATTCATATTCACATATAACACTAAAAATTCGACATGAACTTGATAAAAGTAAATAATGCACTATTGTGGAATGTTGTTTGAAAAATAGAACAGTTTTTCCAGCAAGGTTTCTTCTGGATAGCGATGTCTTTGTTGCACATTTGGGTTTCTTCTCAGGGCATATTTGGTGATTATCTCTATATTTTCCTGTTTTTGTGAAAACTTCCTGGAGAGATGTTGTAGACGATGCTGTATTGGCATTACATTGGTCAGCTGATAGAGCAGAGGATTAGGAGGATTATGGAGAGGATTGTTAGGGTGTCGTATCTTGGAGATTTTTCTGATAGCTGTCTTTTCTGCTACTTCAAGTGCATGAAGAGTTCGTTGTCTTAAGTTGATTAATAGCGGGTGTGCGTATTTAATAAGTGGACGGCAAATGAGTTTGTATATACGGCTTGCCGTAGTCATGCTTGCACCTTTCCCTTTATATATCAGGCTTGTGAAACGTGAGGCTCTTGCAATGGTTTTCTTCTTTTTGAGCGTAACATGGCTGTTGAAATTCAATTTGGTGTCAAAGTTAACTCCCAGATAATTTGCAGAATCTTTTGGGTGAAGAACGTGATGATGAAAATATACTGTTGGGGAAGTTGGTGAGGTATGGTGGTTGAAGATGATGAACTGGGATTTTGATGGATTTGGCCTAAGCCTCCATTTACCGAACCTTGAGCTAGTACTGTTAATTAGATCCTGCAAATTACTAATTGTTCTGTTTAAGGAATGTTCATGTTCTATAAGTACATTATCGTCGGCATATTGGAGAATATAAGCTCTAGGATTGAAGTATTCAATATCACCCTGGTGATAGTAGTAAATATCTGAGCAGTAGATGTTGTACAATAACGGTGATAGAGGCGATCCTTGGGGCACTAAACTAATTTTGGTTATTATTCAAAAAATCGTCTTAAACAATAATTTATATCACAGTGACTATTTCAATTGATCTTCACTGTCGCTCTCTTCTGCGGACTCTCGAACTATATCTGCAACTCTCTGTGACACTGTCTCCTCGCCCTCTCCTGTCGAGCGTCTTATATTGCGACAAACAGATTCATTTCACAGTTCTCGAAATGTTCAGACCATTGTCTAAGAGCTCCAGACTATAGGGCGACTCAACCAGATGGCTCTCGAAGCGACGAAGGCATTCTATTTCATTATTTAGCTAGTTCTCGGCAATGAGTCATCGTTCTTTATCCATTAGCCAGCACAAACATGAATATTGTAGTAAATAATGCTGGTGTTGAATGAATTTCCGTTTACGCGATCACAATGTTCTTTCGAGCACAAATACAGTTCCGCCATAGAGTATGTACCCTAGGGGAAAAATGTTTAATATTGGAGTGATGAAAAACATATTTTAGGTGATCGATTGTGCAGGTCCAAAAACCTGAAATTTCGATACATGTCACGTGATCACTGATATTGCGGCAAATTGAAAAAAAAAAACATTGAAGGGGCAAAAAGTGGGACGAGTTGGCGAGTATCGAAAAAAGTGCTTAGAATTTAGTGTCAATCATATACGAAGTTTCAATTGATAATAAAAAAAAAATTGGGAATTGATATTTTTTCAAATATCTCCACAAATTTTTAATTTTTTTTTCTTATGAATAGGCTTGACTATAGTGGAATATTTGTAACAGTTTATATGTTTTTAGTGTGCCCTGTATTATAAAATGGTCTTTAAAATTTCAGAGAATCATATTATGTTTGTTACAAAGGTGGAGAAGTGCCTCAAATAATTAAAAAATATAAGTCCGACTTCGCAACTCAGAATTTGTATAATTCAGAGTTTGCAACTTTACAACTCGAAATTAGTTTTATTCAGACTTGGCAACTTGGAATTAGAGTAAACATTACGAAAGTGAAATGAAGGCTGAGAGGAATTAACCATTTCAGACAAAGGGAATTCACTACTTTTTCATATTATACCAATTTGAATATACTGGAGTTTTATCCTGATACCAATCCGCTGTTTTTACACCTCGACACGTGTTTCAGTCACCAAGTGATCATCTTCCGGAGGGAAAATATAAAATAAGTTTATATTTAGAATTAAGTTGCCTCTAGACAGACGCTTCCGAGATAATTGCTCATGTGCTAACAGAATATATTTCTACAATTATCGTCTCAAAGGACCCTGCCGGGAAAAACCGAAGAAATGGTCGAGAGCCATCGTCCCTTCTAGCTGTTCAGTGCGATAGCCAAGGTGGTGGACATGATCCTGCTAAAGAGACTTCAGGAAATCGAACAAGGGCTCTCGCTCAACCCAAAGCAGTTCGGCTTCAGGAGAGGTCATTCAATGACCTCACAGGTAGCCAGTATTGTCCACGAGGTGAGGGAGGACTTCAATTGAGATCTTGGCTCAGTAATGATCCTGCCGGATATTCAGAAGGCGTGTGGATAGAAGTTCTAGTCATGAAGATGTTACGAGCATGCATACCTGATCACATGGTAAGAATTATGGACTCGTACCTGGTTGACAGGACTTTCAAGGTCAGGATAAATAAAACCAGCTCAACAACAAAAAAGGCCGAAGCAGGTGTACCACAGGGATTGAGCTTGTCGCCGATGTTGCAATGAAGAGTTCTAAGACTCTGCAAACAGGATGATTCTTTTTCTACTAGTCAATGTTGAGATTTTTATGTAATTACTTGAACAACCTCTGTCAAAAGCTAAAGCTCGTAGACTTGCAAATAAAGTAAATATCATTTGGTTTTGATATTGGGTGATCTGAGGTCTTTTTCAGTTATATTTACAATAATTTTTTTGAGGAACATATATGAAACAAAGTAAAAAAACTAACTATATGATTTGATACACTAGGGTTGTGGAGTGTCAAATGGTAGACAGTACAGTACTCTCAAAGCTATTCTGTATACAGTAGAGATTTGATAACTTGTTCATATTAACTGTGAATATAATTGATATACAGAATTCAAAATATGGTATTACTAGTGTATCATATATTGTTATTGGTAAGACTCTTATAATTAATGTCACTCTTAAATAACTTGTGAAACATGTAAAATATTTCACTACACTAACATTTTCAGACTTTATCTGTAGATTATTTTCACTTTTAAAAGTGTTCATCAGATCATCTATTTTAGTAAAACAGTAATATATAAGGGTGTCATCTGCAAACAGGTATATTTTACATTTGTCTCCCTGACGAGTTATTCAAACAAATAAATGAGGAAGAGTAGGAGTCTAATTGTTTATAAGCTCAGGGGAAGTTATGTTTTTGACCCTGGTCAGCTACTTTCTGTCAAGGAGGTAGTTTACAAACCAGTTCATCAAATTACATTTGATCCATAGTTATCAGTGCCTTTTGCATGATCGATTAACATAAATATGTTGAAATAATTGTTTATTTGTTGATTGTTCTGAAATTTCAGAGGTATGTTTCAATATGCTAGACTAGAACCTTATTTTATTTTCAGTAAGCGGTTATAGTTCACCCTGAATAATCTTGTTTAGATCCTAATAATTTTATACACAATTTCAATAAAATTCATATAACAAAAGTTTATTGAAAAATTCCACAGACTTTCTCAATCACTGATATATTCCAAATTGGTTTACCTGAACGTTAAGGATTTATGTATATCTTTTTGCCTTTCAGGAGACTCTGAACTATTTGAGCAATTCATTGGAGTATTACTATTAGATGATCTTGGTTTGCTTTGTTGAATAACTTTACTACTCTCACTACGTTGTAAAATGAACTGCACATCACTAGAATATTCACCCCATTTCATTAGGATCTTCATTGGTTTATCATTGGGCGATAGTTGTCTTTCATTGCTTCTCCACCTTTCTATAAGTGTGAATCGGCCTGATTTACCAGTAGCATGAGCCAAGGCAAAAACAACATCCTGTAAAACAATTTAAGACCAATTACTACTTTTTAAGTAACTGAAAATTTATTTATATATAGTTATCAGATCATCACAAGAATTACCTGACAGGTAGTTGCTTCAGTTACCCCACAAACTATACGTTGTATGCCTTCAACCCAAACTTTCAATTCCATTTTACACCAGGCTTTCTACAACTATTCAAAAATATATTATAAGTAGAAAATAATATAATTAATTTCAGTTGCAAAGATATTTAGGGCTCACCATTATATTAATTTCAAAATGTACTTTAGACAAAACACTTATTTAGGTATTGAGATAGCACTCGCACTTCCTAGGGCGATTCATTATCGAAGTTATTGTCCCTATTTTATATAAATAAAAAATGTTTTATAGCTATTTGATATTTGATGCATACGTCAAAATTTGTTTTTCTTATTCTACACCTGTCAAAAATCAAAAGTTAAATCATACGCATACCACGCCATCTATAGGTGCGTTCGGTTTTGTAAAATCATGGGTGGGATCACAAAGCACCATTACCACAGAATAATTCTAATTTAGCATTATTCTGTGCCATTACCATTACCATTTGCTACGAGTTGTGATATGGTTTAGGGCCAGTTGCACAGGTTACACTTAACGCATTAAGTGTCACTTGCAGTTAATAATCCGATAGAATATGTTGAATGGTATGTCGAACATATGAATACTTTCACATTCTAACTGATTCATAAATTTAAGCTTCGCTTAAAGTACTAAGCGGAAGTGGTGCAATCGGCCCATAGTGTTATTTACACCATACCTTGAATCGAGCGTGGCCGAGTGCCGTTACACAAACGTACACACAAATCGAGTGTAAATTACACCAAGTGTAGGAAAGTGCTACACCTTGATGCAACGAATGAACCTTAGGTGAGATGACATTGATTAATATTGTTACGAACCTGGTAGTAGATAGAAAAATCATGAATCCTTCTGTTTGTCTTCTAGAAACGCATTAGAATGTACTAGAATCATTAAAGTTTATTCGAGAACTTAGTATGGAATGTTCTGTTGAAAGTTCTATATCTTCTAAAATAATGTTATCCTATAAATTCGATCAGATTTGCCAAGTTTGGGAAGTTTTTGAGTTTTGTTTACTTTTTAACATTTGACTGTTGTAACGTTACCAAGTGAAGTATGAAGTATTTATTTGAACTGCAAAGTGTCAAACAGTGTTGTCAGTTGTATTATTTGTTCTGTGACAATAAAGGCGAGTTTATAAGTAAGTGTACCACTTATTGAACCTGAAAATCGCAACAATATCATTTTTCCACTAGGAATTTCCCAGTCAGGCCCTGTCTCCAAAGCTCCGACGCTTCCGGAGAGCGCGCTGGGTCATTTGCCCCAACAACCACTTCCCACGCCGTAGGGTGACTATTAGGTCATGTGCCCTGAGTAGGCGGAGTGAACCAAGGAGAACAAACAGCCTTTTGCATTCGTCCGGCTAACATTTCTGACATATTACGGCAAGCCGGTATGATTTTCAAGTTTTAGAGCAGTGTGTCCATCATTCCACCAAGCACCACTATCAGAACAACCTTTTAATCACAAAATGGATTGGGTAAAATTTGAGGAGTTCAAACAGTAGATCTCGATATTTAGTACGTTTTTCCTCCACTTTTCGGACGATGTTCGTTTCGCCAGGAGCTGAGAACTCATGCAATGACCAAAATCGTCTTAATCACTGCAACAGGCATGGCTTGTATTTGCCTGAGTGTGGGGAACAAATATTACTTCTAATAGATTCGGCACTTCTCATTCTCCATAAAGGTCGATCTCTATACCCATCACGCGTCTACTCCACAGGCTATCGGTGATCGGTTTTTTGCTGTCACGTTGGTAATAAATTTTGGTTTTTGATATTTGAAACACTGTATTTTGATACACTGACATCTGTCAGATTCAAGGGATTGGCTGGGGATTGGTTATAATAATTTGACATTTGTCATTGCTGACACATGGCAAATGTCAGTGTATCAATACACTGTTTCAAATATTGAAAACCAAAATTCATTACCAACCTGACAGCAAAAAACGATCTCTGATAGTCTGTGGAATATTGTCAATTCGGTCAAAGAGTTATAGAAATTCTACAATCCCTGGTAATCCTGGTATCCCTGATTTTTCATGATCGCTATATACTAAGCAGAGGAAGTGATCTGAACTCATGACTCTACAGGCTCCATCTAGTACCATTCTGTTATGTAAACACTCCAAGCTCAAAAGTCCACGACCTCCCCGTTGTTTGGTATAACCGTGAAACAGAAGATTTAGGATGCAAGCTCCTATGAAAATGCATAATTTTGCCAGTTTTTACGTTGAGTTGTCGCAGCTCGTCCTGCACTGGGACTCTGATGGTTAGAAATGTTTCATACCATCGAAATGTGTCGAGAATGTGACGTCATATTCGAACGTTAGAAATGGGAAGCATAGTACCGATATTTCGAATATGACGTCACATTTCGATTCATCGGAGTCCGGGGGCAGCTATTTCGCAGTACTTCGAATAATGTTGTGATTTGGCAACAATGCAGTAGCAGTAGGGTTGGCCGTTGGATATTCGGTAGATATTCCAGCAGAAAACTGTAATTTCTTTGGAAATATTACAAAAGATCGCGTATGAAAAACATTAGGGTCACTAAATCAAGCAGGCCGTTCCGTCCTCACAGGTATGGCCAATGGGCGTGGTCTAATACTTGCAGTAGTTCAAAATAACCCACAGAAGCGCCAATAAGAAAGCAGGGAAAAAGTTGAGTTATGTATTTTTATATAAGATTTGAGAAATATCTTAGTTACTTTGGTTCAGTGTCATCACATTTTATTGTTGAATTTATAAATACCAGGTACTAATTCTAAATTTGTTATTGATTGTAATTGAGAGGTGCACAATAAACTCGAATTACAAAAAAGTGTCGGTAAATTTTCGGGCCCAGGGCAGTCCCGACAAAGGGTAAATTACAATATGGAAATTCAGATTCAGCCCTCGACCTAGTCCCATAAGGTCGGGAATTAGGAAGTTACGTTAATAAAAAATCATGAAAAGTTGTCCTACGATGGTCATCGTAGCATTCGCATTCGTGGCCAAATACTTGGAAAGATTTTGATAGACCAGACTATTCACTATTTATTATTAGCCATACAAAAGTTCATTAGCACATAACCTTTATCAGACTAAAAACAGTAAAAACTTTAGTTATAAGAAAGCATCCATGATTTACTGAGAGTGGATGGAGGAAGTGGAAGTGAAAATCTGAAGAAGACCGACTAATGAAATGTAGTGTGAAGTGAAAAACAAATTGTAAAGCATTAACTCCATTAAATGTGTCATAAATCGTATTTTGTTGAAATTCATTATTTGTAATATGTGTTATTCTGTAGTAATACAGTAAAATTCATTATTTCAAGTTTTCAGTCCCAGTAAATATAAAAATATCAATATTTACACTGCACATACGAATTTCATGATTTTCCACTGAACGATTCAGCAGTGAAAGCCATTTCTTCCTCAAGGTTTCACAATACTTCATATTTAGGGAAAATTTAATCTTTTCAGTAAGAAGTAAACAACTCTCTACGCACACAACACTTTGCTCCTATCTCATATCGATTACCGTATTACCAAGTAGGTATTACAAATGTATATAAATGAAAATAGTTTATTAACATGACATGACTTTCCACTATTTGTAAATATTTCAGCCAACATAAGCCGCTTTCTATTTGAGAGTTTCAAGCACCGGGATTTCTTATTCTATACTTGCCATTGGTGAATTTTGCAAGTGTCATTTTCTAGCCAATGATTGAGCTAGAATAAGGGCCAGTTTATCAATGTCGTGTTAGCGTACTTTGACTCCCGGTTAAATTTGACTCGTGGTTAGAATGAATATGACATTTGCTGAATGAGGGAATCGACTAACATTCTAACCATGAGTTAAATTTAGCTCGAAGGTAAAGTACATTAAAAAACCGGCTCTGAGGGCATGGTTAGAATGTGAATCGAATCCTTCATTAAGCAAATGTCATATTCATTCTAACCACGAGTCAAATTTATCCGGGAGTCAAAGTACGCTAACACGACATTGATAAACTGGCCCTAAGAAACCCCGGTGCTTAAAACTCTCAAAGAAAAAGCGACTATTGAAAATTGACACGTGTCAGTAGTTCAAACATTGGCCTAACATAACCTAATTTTTTCTGTGGGTGATTTCATACATTCAAACTATTTTAGACCACGCCTATTGGCCATACCCGTAATGACAGAACGGCCTGCTTGATTTAGTGACCCTAAAAAACATTTTTTTTTTTTTTTAATATTTCCATTATTTATTAGTAAAACTGAGAATATAAATACAAATGAAACATAAAATATACATATAAAAAAAACTAAATATCATCACAAAGGTGTGATTTATTGCCTTCCTTTTCATAGAAGAGGACATAAGCCTCACTGCTCACGACGGATTTGGATGGAATTGGGGTTACACTTGAATCATTATACTCATGCCACGTGCCTGCATACGGATGTTTACAGTAGGCTGTGTAGTGTCCGCTATAGATAGTCGATAGTCCCACCACGGTTTATAGCTAAAAGAATCAGTTCGCTCACTTGGCGTCGGCACTTTGATCTTTTTGTGCACGTTTGTGCACGTTTGTGCACTGCGCAACCTGCAACCTTATCCCTAGCGCATACAGGCGCTTACAATTCATACAATGCTCAACATAAAAATGGATACACTGCTGGAACTAAAAATAGGTACCTAAACTGTGGATATTTTGACCGCGTTGAAGTCTGTTTTTTTATAGCAGATTATTGTTTTTTAACATCATTCAGCTGAGATAAAATGTATGCATTATGGGCTCCCTATTAAAAAATTGCTGAAAATCTAGAAGTTTTGATGAAGATACCAAATTTTGTGACAAAAACTTTAAAGGGCAACAAAGTTTTGTGGTTATTGTACTGACGGAATGTAGATAAATGAGTTTTCATATGCCGCTGTGGTCATGATGGTAGAGCGCTAGTCTATCAGTCAGAGGGACTTGGCTTCGATTCCCCACATGGTCACTGGTCTCGTGCTAGGAATCGCACGTTAAAAGGTAAGACCTCGCTAATCCTTAGCTCGCACAAGTTTCGACTTCTGATGGCTGTCGTTCGTAGGGGGATGACAGCTGGTTAACGGAAAAAACAAAAAAAAACAATATACATAAACTATAATTATATTTCACAGTCTCGTCTCAGATTATAAACACCCAGTAGTGCTAGAGCGCTGCACTGCAACTACGACGTCCGAAGTAAAAAAGTGAACAACTTCTTTCAGTTATCACTTTTTGCTCTTCCCATTTCTTTGACTAGAAATTCCTCACTATAGTGTGTCGTACCGCAACGAAAAGACGTGATAAATACTTCAACTAGCAATGGGAAAAAGACGTGGAAAAGCAAACTTGGACCGTGTGAAACGAAAACTTGCAAAATTACAAGGAGAGTTACGCACATACCAGCCAAGTGAGTTGATTTATGTTTCCCAAATAGTTACAAAAAACAAAAACAAGTATTGTTTGCCTTTGGGACACACCACATGGATTATTTGAATTCTCTGAAACTCTCGTGCCATTTTTGACTGTATTTGGGTACACATGTACTCACGATAACAACCTTGCAAAACAAGTTACAGTGCTGGAATATTCCAATGCCGTATTGAGAATTCGTTAGTACACATGTATTACACTCATTGAATTCTGACGCACACATGTGCTCGTCCTTTTGTCAAGGTTTGTCTGTGATTCGTTTTTTGGCAACGAAAACAGGGCTGGAATATTCCATGCAGTTTTAAGAATTCGCTAGTACACATGTACTGCTCTTATGGAATTCTGAAGCACACATGTGCTCATGCTTTGCCAAGATTTGTCTGTAATCAGTTCTTGACAACGAAAACAGTGCTGGAATATTCCATGCCGCATTAGAATTCGTTATTACGCATGTACTACTATCGGAATTCTGAAGCACTCATGTGCTCATTTTTTCATCAACTTTTGATGAGTTATTTGATAACGAAAACATTCCTGGAATATTTCAGGCCAAAATCCGAGCGTAGTACACACACATGTATGTACCAACTCGTTCAAAAATTTCAAAGTTTTCACTACCACTTCTTTACCTTTTCTACTTATATTGTTGCTTCATGTAATAACGGGTGCTGAAAAAATTAATGTTAGATTATTTGATACATTGAGATTTAAAAACAGTTATTCATTACTTGTGCTCTCACTATAGGCTCGAGCTCAAGCTCCAGTGATTCAGAGGATAGCAGTGATACATCACTTATGGATTGCCCACAAGAATTGGAGGCGGCACAACAGAATGACTCACAACCATTGTCAGCGGTAGCTTCCGAGGTTTTGGGTGCCGACCCGTTGGCCTTGAATAAATTAGGTCCAGATGTTCACGAGCAAATAGCAAATAGATGGACTACTTTTCTTCGAAAGGGTATAGAAAAGGCCGATCGGAATGAATTGATGGATAAATATCCAGTCGTTAATAATATTCCTGCCCTTATTCCCCCAAAACTGAATCTGGAAGTTCAGGGCTGTCTCAACGACCTCCTAGGAAAACAGGATAATTTTCTATCCAAAATACAGGAGCAACTGAGTGCGGCAATCTGTGCTGTGGCGATACCTATGAATCTTTTCTTCACATCTCCGTCTGAGGAAACTAGCCAACATCTTTTCCACTTGGCGAATGCTACCAAACTGTTGACGGATGTTCAACATACACTTTCATGCCACCGCTGATTTGGTGTTTCGGGTGCTCTAGATCTATCTATCAGAAAGATTGTAATGGATCGACCAATAGATGAATGGCTATTTGGAGATGGCCTCGCCTCCAATGTGAAAAACAATAAAGAGATTCAGAAAGCATCGGCAGACTTAAAGTTGAAACGTTTCCGAACCAGCCACACCACATCTAGTCAACACAATTGGCCTACCAGCCAACCTTCGACGAGTTCTTTAAACTTCAAGCGCCGACCCCTAAAATACCGGCGCAAAAGAGAGGGGGGCAGGAAGGAGAAGAGGTACCATCAATCGTGGGGAAAGAAAACGGAACAACCCAAACACAGGAGAATTTAGAGGTAAACTACGCTGGTCGATTACGTGATTTTTCTACAAACTGGAGAAAAATTACAGATAGTCCTCTGATATTAGACTGGATAACAGGCTTTAAAATTCCTTTTAAAACTCAGCCATATCAAAAACTACCACCCCCAAATATAATTAAACAGGGTCAAATGACTGCTGTAACAAACATTATATAAGAATTATGCGTTATCGGTGCAATTTCACCCTCTCAGCATGAACAGGGGCAGTTTTTATCAAATTTTTTTTTAACCAAAAAACCAAACGGTTCGTTTCGATTTATACTAAATCTTAAAAATCTGAATCAATTCATCAGTCCACCACACTTTAAATTAGAGGACTATCGCAGTGTAAACAATCTTCTATACAAGAATAGCTCCTTTGTACCATTGATCTGAAGGATGCTTACTTTCTCATTCCCATGAATGAGACAAGTAAAAAATATTTGAAATTCCAATTTGTAGAAGATCTTTATCATTTCAATTCATTAGCTTTCGGTTTAAATATCGCCCCATATATTTTTACCAAGGTCCTTAAACCAATATTATGCCGACTAAGGAAATTGGGAATTGTATGTGTAGCTTATTTAAATGATATCATCATTATATCAAATTCATATGAAATTTGTTCACAAGATACACAAACAACAGTAAGTCTGCTGAAATCTCTAGGTTTTATTATAAATACAGAGAAAAGTAAACTAACTCCCAGTCAAGAATGTCATTACCTTGGATTTATATTCAATACAATTGATCTCCACATGTCACTTCCTGTGGAGAAGAAACAGGGCATTGAATTCCTTTCAAAAAAACTTATCAAAAGCTCTCACCAATCTATCAGAGAATTTTCAAAATACATAGGTGTTCTTGTGGCAGCTTGTCCTGCAGTTAAATATGGTTGGGCGCACACAAAAAGTTTCGAGAGAGCTAAATATTTGGCTCTACTTATTAGTGAGGGCGATTATGAACAAATAATGAAAATACCAGATTTTATAAAAAAGGACCTGGATTGGTGGAAAACGAATGTTTTCAATAGTCAAATGAGTCTCAAAGAGCCATCTTTCAGAATTGAAATTTTTTCCGACTCTTCAAAAACCGCATGGGGGGTTTTTTGTGGGAATGAAAGGGCCAAAGGTTTTTGGGATTATGAAGAGAGAAAAAAACATGTGTTGGAATTGAAAGCTGCGTTGAATTCTCTCAAATGTTTCACGAAAACCCTTTCTAATTGTGAGGTTCTTATTCGAATTGACAATACCACCGCGATATCCTATATAAATAGAATGGGAGGTATAAAATTCCAAGAATTAAACAATATATCTCAGGAGATATGGAGGTATTGTGAAAACAAAAACATATTTCTCTTCGCATCCTATATTAATACAAAACTAAATTGGGAAGCAGATTTGGAATCTCGGTCTCTTGAAATGGAAACAGAATACGAAATATCGCAAATACACTTCGAAACAATTTGTAAACATTTTGGTAAACCACAAATTGATCTTTTTGCAGCACAACTCAATGCGAAGTGTGAAAATTATGTTTCTTGGAAACCGGACCCTGAATCAATAGCGGTGGATGCCTTTCTAATGTCATGGAAAAATATTTATTTTTATGCTTTTCCACCGTTCACTTTAATAAACAAGATCATTAAAAAGATCGTCAATGAAAGAGCCAAGGGCATTTTAGTTGTACCCAAATGGCCTGGCCAAACCTGGTACCCTATTTTTCAGAAGTTGCTCTGTACCAAATCTCTATGTTTTGGACCTGAAACCAATCTAGTCTTATCTCCTTTCAGCCAACCTCACCCTCTTCACAAAAAACTTATCCTGGAAGCCGGAATTTTATCAGGAGCTCTTTTCTCCGAAGAAATTTTCCAGAGTCAGGATTAGAAGCAATCCTCTGTTCACTATCAGTTAACACGCACAATCTATACGATACAGTATTCAAAAAATGGTGGAAGTACTATACAGAAAGAAAAGCATCTCCTTACCAGTACAATCTACGTAGAATGATTGATTTTTTATCAACAATTTCGGAATCTAAGGTATCTTACTCAACTATTAATTTACACAAATCAAGTTTGGCTCTTATCTTCAAAATTCCCGATGAGGATCAAAACATGATGAAACGTTTTTTGAAAGGTCTCTATAATTCAAACCCTCCTCAACCAAAATATAACTCGACTTGGGATCCATATCCTGTACTCATATATTTGGCAGAGTTTTTTCCTATAGAGGAACCTTGTATGAAAAAGCTAACATTGAAAATGGTAACATTAATGATCTTGATATCAAGTCAGAGGTTACAAACCCTTTCTAAAATCAAAATTAACAACATCAAGTATACCAATGAATCCATGGTAATATACATCACAGAAAGAATAAAAACATCTGGGAAAAACAAGCCCCAACCTATACTCACATTCCCATTTTTTCGTGAAAAACCAGAACTGTGCCTGGTCTCTACAATATTGGAATATTTGAAAAGAACAGATGATATTCGCCCACTTAATGAGGAGAATCTCATACTGACCATTAAAAAACCGATACATGCAGCTTCTTGCCAAACTATCAGTCACTGGATAAAAAAATTTCTAGCTGAATGTGGTATAGATACGGGTATATATTCATCTTATTCATCAAGACATGCTTCCACATCTGCAGCTTTACGGGGCGGTTTTAATATAGAATCCATCAGGAAAGCTGCAGGGTGGACAGAGAGGTCCAAGGTATTTACTAAATTTTATAATAAACCTATCTTACCAAATCCAGGAGAATTTGCAAAAAGCGTTTTAAGAGGTTCGGGCCTACCAATAGCGGACCAATTGAAACATTCAAATATATAATAGATGAATTATATTTTATGTTGTAGTAGATATTAGGTATGAAATATATATATATGTATATATTTGGAAAAATGTACCTAATACTGTATTGTCCAAAATTGGACATATTGGTCACAATATTTTTATCATTATATGGTGTTTACTTAATTATTCAGAGTTTTGTATGATGTTTGATAAATAAATTCGTTGAGCTAGATTGCTTGATAGTCTTTAAACATCTACTGGGTGTTTATAATCTGAGACGAGACTGTGAAATATAATTGAATGATCAATCGACTTACCTGTAAGGAAGAGTGATCCCAATTATATGAACAGTCTCGTCGAAAGATTATAAACTTCCCTCCCTCTGTACCCAACCCTTAGCAATCTAGATGATATTTTCAACTAGTGAGGAATTTCTAGTCAAAGAAATGGGAAGAGCAAAAAGTGATAACTGAAAGAAGTTGTTCACTTTTTTACTTCGGACGTCGTAGTTGCAGTGCAGCGCTCTAGCACTACTGGGTGTTTATAATCTTTCGACGAGACTGTTCATATAATTGGGATCACTCTTCCTTACAGGTGAGTCGATTGATCATTCAATTATGTTTTAAAATAGTCAGTTTATGATTGTTTTTTTTATTACCTGTGGACTTTATTCTAATATAGAAATTTAATAGTACAAGAAATACGTACTCTCGTTAACAGTGACAATGAGTAATATTTTGAGAAGTCTTGACAAGGCTTACAGAAATCAATTTTTAAAGGACAATTTTTAATATTCTATCCAATACCTTCTTTTGTGGCTAAATTTTCAAAAAGTTCACAAGAACAGTTTTCAAGGGCATGTATATATTACAAAAAAAAATAGTATCAAGCATTTTTAAGTTGCCAAATGAATCATTATTGGCATTTGGATAATCCCTGTGAAAACTGTTTGAGTCAGCTTGTGCATGCCATATTTCGATTCGAATATATTTTTCACTTGTGTTTTTTTTAAACGAAACGAAATAATTCTTTATGTTAAATTGAGGTTGATGTAGTCGTTTACTTCTCCTTTGAGATAATTGAATTGACGTGTAGTTGTTGAATCAAAATCAAGGCAGTTTGTTCCTTCGGAATTATCCAAATAGCTAATTGCAAACATTTTTTTAAATGTCCTTTAAAATTGTATGGGTGCAGAATTTCCGCAATTTCCACTTTACTGCCTGATTTTACCGAAAAAAAATTCTCAACAGGCCTGATTCATTCTTCTTGTATGAATTTTGTTTTCCTTTATAACATCCCACATTTGCAAAAAGGCCGAGATTGACAATTCCCACCCAAAAATAAATTACATCCCTTTGGTTATATTTTTGATTCGTTAGACAACAAAGTGATTCATAGAACGCCAACATATCTTTAAGAAATTGAATTTGTGTATCTGTCCCCATGCATGAAAGTCCTATTGAATGATTATGCCTTGTGGACTTTTGATGAATTGAATAGATCAAAGAAATTATCAATTTTTTCTATGAATTCAACTATCTTGAAGTCTGCTAATGGGAGTTTTTTGAAAGATAAACAAGCATTTGTTTCTGCCAGTGGCGCAGCCAGGGGGGGGCTTTGGGGCTGCAGCCTCCCCCAAGCAAGTCACCAAAGTCACCACTATCGTTTAAAATCTATTGACCCGCCAACAGAGAGAAAGTTAAACATCTGAGAGTTTAATTGATGATTTTTAGTTTTTTATAAGTATTTTTAGAATCACTTTTTGTGTTGCTTGTCCTGTTTTTGTAGTTACGTAAGTTTATATTATATTAAAAAAAAGGTTTTCAAAAAACATGTGTTACTTTATTGCATATTTACTGAACTACCTCTGACTTAGAAATGAATAATGAAATAATGAAAGTGAGAGTTGTTATTATATGATCCATGTCTTGTTCAGCGGGCAGCCACCCCAAACTGAAATCCTGGCTGCGCCACTGGTTTCTGCAGAAACAGTGGCACTGAACACTTGAGCTGCATATGTTGCTCTCATTTTCTGAAAATTGACTGGAAAAATAATGGTATTTCATAAATAAAGAAGTACTCAAACATGTTTGCAGTTTCCTATAGGAGCCCAGAAATCGTTTCAATGAAAAATAAAACACGCGAAATTTATATACTTCTGGAAACTGAATACTTTTAGTACCCTTGACAACTATGTAAGTTTGTGTGCAAATCTATTGCGCAACCCGAATTTGTTTCCCCTGCGCTTATTCTATCTTGTACACAAGATGGCGGCGAGTGAGCGAACTGATTCTTTTAGCTATAAACATATGATTAAACAAGGCATAACGACATTTGTCTTGTCAGTGCCATCTTACAGTTCAGACACGCGAAGTATTTGACTTTATATGAACCTTAATACTTAAAGTCAAGGAAATGTCACCTTGATTTATAATTTTAATATCTTATTACTATCAGTAATCACAGTAATCAGTATAGAACTCTTGTCTATGGTTAATATAGGTAATAGTGGTGTGCTAATACTTCAATTTATTCAATTTTTCTTTTTAAACTTTGGAGATTCAATATGTATCACGGTTCACTCACACACCTTGGGAAATTGCCCAAAACAGAATTGAAGAAATTTTTGGATTCTTTTGACACAGTATTAAGCGATTGTGATGGTGTATTATGGTTGGAGAATGAACCCATTGAAGGGTCTGTTGAAGTCGTCAATCAATTGAGAGAAGCTGGGAAGAAAATAATGTTTGTTACAAATAATTCTACTAAAATCAGGGACGAGTTTGTAACCAAAGCAAAGAGGATGGGTTTCATCATAGAAAAGGTATACAACAGAGGTCAAACGTTACAATCCAAATTTCATAATTATAATTTTGCAGATGTCTGGGCTGCTATTCTTGACCGTTCGCAATAGTAATGTGTACGAGTAGCGTCACAGTCTGATTTTCTCTTCATGTCGTTTCAACGCTATCATTAACTCAGAATGAAACGATACGAGCACTCGTTCGTATTGCGAATGGTCAAGAATAGGACCCCTGAACTCAAATTCTTTTCTTTTATGTCTGAAGCACCTTTAACTTATTACTTACTAAGCACCTTTAAGTTATTACTTACTGCATGTTAAAAAGGGAATTTAAAAACCTTCTAAACAAGGGTATCACACAATTTGCTAGGATCAACGTTTGTCAAATATAAATGACTACCTATTAAACACCCAAAAGCTTGTTTAATGAAAAATTAATATACTTTTTAAATAAGGTGTCATATCCTATTGCTCCATCTGATTTTTTGTCAGATTGCGTCTCTTGCACCATTCAATGAGTGGAAGTGATTCCATGATAATTATTCCCTCTGTTTCACTCAGTGCATTTTGCCTTTACCCTGTAAGGTTGATAGGTTAGCAGGGGAAAGGGCATTTAAGTACACAGTGTCTAACAGTGACATATTGATTACCTGCTTCATGACTAACTTACCTATTTTATGCAACCAAAAATGGTAGTGTATTTTCACGAAAGTTTGCAGGATGAAATTATTTCAACAGCATATCTTACGGTGAGCTATTTGAAGAGTACTGGATTTACTAAGAAGGCATATGTAATTGGATCGAAAGGACTTGCACAAGAATTAGAATCTGCTGGTTTCAAACACCTAGGAATTGGGGTAAGATTATTGATTTTGTTGACAAAACTGTTTTTCTTGAAAAAATCTTCAATTTTAACAAATTCAAGGTATTCTTACTAGTAAATCTTGTAGCACAAACTGATTGTGACTTTATGTTCTCACGAGAAATAAAACTATTATTTCTTCACTAGCTCACACAAGTCTCTGACTTCTTAGGGTTGCTCGTAAGGGTGCAGCCGGTTGACGGGTATAAAAATTTTAACAAAAAATTTTTCCCAATCAATAGCGATGCTGCTTTCAGAATTACAGTAAAATAATTCTTGGTTTAAATTGGCCTAATACATGTTTTCGGTCGTTTCCAGAAATATAATTTTTGTATTCATACCATCTTGGAATTTTTCTAGGATAACTACTTAAGTAGCGTTTTTTCATCAAATCTTTAAAAAATCTCGAATTCAAACGCAATATGACCTCGTCCAGTGACGTTTGTGACCTTTCATTACCTATCTTGATTTCCGAGAAAATTGCTATAACTTTTTTCATTTGCAATGAGCATGAATTCTGTTTTATATCCATTAATTTAAGTAAATCCCCACAACACCATTCTTATATTCAGTTTACTACATAATTTATACTTTGCTTCAAAAGCTCCGTGTCTGTGGAAGGAAAGTATATCAGAGTGTCATCAGCAAATATAGTATATTACGTTACGAGTGCGGAAAGTAACATTTTTCACACGCGTGGAAAATATTGAGGCACGAGGAGTAGATCAAAATCAGAATTAGACGCAAAATTGATTATAACTACAAATATGAAATATTCTATAATGAGATGTATATCTTACAAATTAGTATGTAGCAATTATTTAGCGTTGATAAAGCCAAGTGACTTTTTGAACTTGCAATCGGTAGTGCGCGGGATCGAATCCCACCGGTTATTTTATTTTGAAGCTGAAAAAAATTACACTTCTCAAATAGGTTGTTTTTGTCCTCAAATATTATAAATTTGATTGCTTGAAGCGGAAAATCTAAACAGAAATTACGCAATTGACAGCTTATCGACACGCGTGCGATTTACTTTCCGCACATGAGCGTAAAATACTTTCCGCACGTGTGTGGGTATAGGCCCACTTCCGTGTGTTTCTACAGTGTGTGATATACGACACTTTCCTATGTGGTCGTAGAAAAAATAATGTTATGGTTTGATACTACTTCAACTATGTCATCAATATCAAGAACAATAGTGGGCCGAGAATACTACCCTGAGGAACCCCAAAACCATATTCAATTTCCTCAGATAATACATTTATATGACTTATTATGTAGTTGGCAATGAATATATAAAAGAAAATTGAAAATAGCATGCAATACATAGGGTATTGTTTTCTCTTTAACTTACTAGTAAGTGACAGTTTATATTTATACTTTGCAGCAAGATATTCTTCAGAATAACCTAGCCCAGACAATAGAAAATTATCAACCTGATCCAGATGTTGGTGCAGTGATAGTGGGCTTTGATGAACATTTCTCCTATATCAAAATGCTCAAAGCTGCCTCCTATCTTAACAAACCATCTTGCTTATTTATAGCAACGAACACAGATGAGCGATTTCCAATGAATTCTGATTTGGTGGTACCTGGTACTGGTGCCATAGTTAGGGCTGTAGAAACTGTAGCACAGAGAGACGCTATCGTTGTGGGAAAGCCAAATGCCTATATAGCACAGGCTTTAATTAATGAACATGGAGTCGATCCAAAGAGAACTTTAATGATTGGTGACAGGTAAGTTGGAAAAAATGTAAAGTTTTTTGATTGGGGCGAATATCTTGGATATTATCAATTTGCACAACGTTCCTTGGGCCCAAATAATTCATAACAAATAATAGAATACTCCCTCCTCCTAGAATGTCTCCAAAGGCCTTTGCGGAAAGACAGCTAATATAATTATTTGCCTTGGCGCTTTGGGGCAACTTATTGATTTTTGGTAGCATTCACTTTTCAGCTATAGAAAAATCCTGATAACCTACATATTTTTCTATTAATCCTGCATCATAATAATAAAAAAATGATGCAAAATCATCTAGAACAAAACATTCTGTGCTAGAAAGGTAACCACGTCAATTTTCAGTTTTATCAAAGGTAATAAATATCAGGAGTGCTTAAAATTTTATCGATAATTTTTAATTTTCCTCGAAAACTCTTTGGCAAAAATATGAAAACAAACCGACTGATAAAACTACGAGTCTTAAGCCGTAGACACAATGTAAGTTTTATGTAATAAGTTTTAAGCTTCGGGATTTTGGATATCAATTTTTGAAATAAAACAAGACGCAAAACCCTATTGATAAATGAAGCTTGAATTTTACCAACAAGATTGTTTATGAAGCGTGATCAGAATAATAATGGCAATAAAAACATAAAACTTCCATTGTGTTTCAGCCTTATGCCTAAAAACCCTGGTGTGCCGACACTGCCGACTCATACCTGTAAAACTGTAGACAAAAACGCTGGACATTCGCTAGCTTGATTATGAGAAAACAAATGAAATCGTGGTCTGTTTTCCAAATATCCCGCGATACTTGCGATATTTTCATGAACTGATGTTTCAAGTATTGCGTAGGAGCATGAAATGAATAAAACAACATAATCAATCAAATTTACGGACTTATTATATTATTTTTGTTTTGCTGAAATGCATTTTACTGGAATAATTAATAATAACATATTTCACATAAAAGAATTGAAATTCAGCTGCATGGAAATTCACCATTAGAACCTGTCAATCTTGTGCCTATCTGATATCTGCCCAAGCATTTCGCAAGTATCTGCGCAACTGTATCCGATTTTTTTTCAAAAGGTTCTTTCAGTAATAATTTTGTCGCTTTTTCTGAGTTCACAATTGCTTTTCAGAAGATATATGTGTGATGAGCTGGTTACAATGTTCTTGCACTATTTTGAAAACTGTTGATGTTATTTAATAGTGAAGATATTTCTTTTTTGTGCAATTTTTTTCGACAGAAAATTAATATTTTTTGGATGATCTAACAACACTGAAAAGATTTTACGAAAACGAAAGGTAAAATAATGAAAACGTTAACAAGCTTGATGATATATACAGAATTGATAGATTTCAGTAGAAGTGATGATTTTTATTTACTTTATCAGGGATCACAACTTTGAACTTATGGAAGATTTAAAGAAAGAGTAGGGTATAACAACACGCACTCAGTTGATTCACTTGAAAAAATGTTTACCATAAAGCATTGTTAATTAGATCATGGAGAATTTAGAAATAAAATGTAAGTTTCAAATTGGTTTCAGAGTATGTTACAGATTCTAAGTGGTGACTTTAATGAATTATTATTCGTTTTTCAAGATTTTATCCACACAAAAAGAATAATGGTCAAATTATTTATATTAATGGTCTATTTTAGTTCACTACGAAATATTTCATTCTGCCACAACTATTTTGACTTTCAAACGGTATTTAGTTAGATTATTTTAGAAAAATAACACAATTTGTGTGGTGTTGTTTTTCCAAAAAATTTGATCTTCCACTCCGAGTATGGACACTATTTTACTTTAGAATGATATTTAAAAAGTTTATTGACATTCCGTAAAATTCAATTAACAGCAATCACAATCACTATATCCCTGGAATATTGACACGAGGACCAGGTGCCATCTCTGGATCCGATTACAGAAACAGACCACGATTTCATTTGTTTTGTCTTCAAAAAATTCTAAACAAAATCTAATCAGTCGACACACCGGGGTTTTCAGGCATCTTATACGAGTCCTTTGGTTTTGACAGTTCAAAGGTAAAGAACGTTTTATCGGGGGTAATATAAAAAGACCTCGTTTATCAGGCAAGAATTCCGCTCCACAACACTTCCCGATAGGCAATCCGATTGGACCAATCAAAACTCTATTTTAGTTGCGCCTGCGTGATGTGCAATGTAATTTTAAATTATGTTGAGGAATGAACATTTTCCAAAATAATTTCCAATATTTCATCTTATCTACTATTGACTGCATATTTGCACTTAGTAACCAGTACTTGAGAGCTATATTTAAGATATAAACTTCACACTATGTGTAAAAATGTATCAATTTTTCCTTCCTCAACTTAACCTAAAATTACATTGCACACCACGCGGGCAACTAAAATAGAGTTTTGATTGGTCCATTCGGATTGCCTATCGGGAAGTGTTGTGGATAGGAATTCTTGCGTTTATCAGCGAATAAATTTTTCAATTTCAACGAAAACGATTTTGTTTTGAATAAAACCCGAGAGCTTTTGAGAGTTGGTCCTCATTTTGACAATGCTCTTGACATACAAAACATTTGTAATTCACGTTGTTCTTCTAGAATTGCATTTAGTTCATTCACGCAATTTCCTAAAGAACGGATATTCTGTGATATTGATATGAGTTTCAGTACATGACAAATCTGCTTTGAACTGTTTCCAGTTTTTTAATGTGAACTTGGGTATAAAGGCACCTGCCCCCGGACTCCGATGATTATAAATGTTTTATAGAATCTAAATGTGACGTCATATTCGAAATATCCGTACTATGCTTCCCATTTCTAACGTTCGAATATGACGTCACATTCTCGATACATTTCGATGCTATGAAACATTTCTAATCATTAGAGTCCCAGTGCTGAGCATATTCAGGATGAGAGCTTACCTCTGTGAACCATAGAATTCTACTTTCAAATTAGTGAGAAGACGTTATGGTTCAATTCATCGGAGGTACAGAGATATAACTGTAGACAATATAATTCTACGTTATGTGGAATCCCACCCCAGAACTACATTTGCAATAATCCTATCAAACATGAATTGTAAATGCTTATTGAAACTGATGAACAAATATCCGTTGTGATATTAGCCATGCAAGTTATTATTGTCTGTTAAATATTTGCTTCATATTTCACTCAGTTAAATTTAATAATTTTTTTTATAATTATTAAATCAGTTTTTGTTGTAGGTGCAACACAGATATTCTATTGGGTACAAGATGTGGTTTCCAAACCTTTTTGGTACTAACAGGAGTGACTACTTTGGAAGAAGTGGCGCAATGGAAAAAGTCGTCTAAAAAGGATGAGAGAGACCTAGTACCAGATGTATATTTAGAAAAATTGGGAGATTTATTACCACTACTTTCCTAAATTAATTGTTTTCTATTTTAGCTAATTCATATTTTATTCATCTACTACAAGACAGTGGATTCATGTCCAAAACAGTTTACGTTTACTTTGTATGGTCTGGAAAAAATCCTACCAAACATTATTTTATTTGTGACACTGTTTGAACATTCCTCCTGAATATGGTACTAAGTGTTGTATTGATATTTATTTACTGCCCTGGGGATTTACATGTTTTAGAACCATGTTCATTTTAATTATGGATTAAATGTGTTCTCTGGTTAACTTGTTCAATTCAATTTATTACTTACACAGGTATAAATCCTACACATTTTGAATACATGCCCTAAAACTAATCTTCAGCCTACTTAGAAAAATATACCCTGTGTATCCATTCGACTGCGCAAAAATTTGAAATTTGCTTCATTACATATTGAGTTTGTAATTTTTAAAAATAACAAACGGGAAGGCAACTAAACTAACAAATTACAACAAATTTTCGCAATGTTTCCCTTTCACCTTCTGGCAAAAAAGTCTATTTTTAGTTTCTGCTCTGACGCTTTGCTAATTTTTTCGAGTAATTGTTGCACGCACTTCCGTAATTCGCGCTCGCCACTCCTGAATACAGTGACACTGAGTCTTGTATACTTCAGATTCTAAATAACCCAATAAAAAGAAATCTAAACTGGTTAGATCTGGTGAACTTGGAGGCCTGATCCATCGTTCTGCATGAATAGTATTCAAATAATTCCTCACAGCAACTGCAAAAATAAGGGGCTCAAACATTATTTTCGGCAGTTGCCACTTATCAGTGGATCTGTCACTGTTTCCAGTATTTCCAAATAAAGGGTATCAATCAGATTTTCCTCAATGAATAACTGATCTATAACGTAGTCAACCACACAATATTTTGTGGAAACCGAGTATGAGTTTCGCGAAAAAAGTGAGGATTCATCACTGGAACAAATGTGTTTCAAAATGCTGGAATTTTGCATGATTAATAGATACAATTTCACAAAATTCTAGACGACGGTCTGGATCATCGTCAGTTCATAAACCATCTTGGGATGACATTAATTTTTTTTTCAGAACTCAATACAGTTATTTGCGAACCTTCGTAATTCAAGGCAAGGGTTTTACTCGATTCACAAATTCGCCCACAATGTCCACTCGTTGTAACTTGCCCAGTGGTTGATCGCCCAGAACTTTTTTTTTATTATAGTATATGTAACTGCAGTTTCACAAATTGAAACTCCAAAAGGACTGAACCTGTGCAATAATAATTCAAATTAAAGTATTTGCTAACGGTTTTTTCATTCCTACAATTGTGAAAATAAAAATGTTCTAAGTTTCTTTTGTGTATTTTTTATGTAATATTTTCATCTTCAACGAAGTATAATAAAAAATATGGTTCATTACACGTTCAGAAATGATTTTTCCGTGCTTGCATGACTTCCCACGTTCGGCTTCGCCTCAGACGAGAATTTGTCAATCCCGCACGGAAATATCCCTATTTCCAAACTCGTAATTAAATATACTGTTACGTTATTTGCTAAATAATAAGCAGAGCACAATACTAAACTGTTACTCAATTGCTGTTGTCTGATTTTCAACAGAAACAATAATTTTATGATTTTAAAGAATTTATTTCTGAAAGTTCTGATCACAGCATGCACGCATATCTTCTAGAGTTTGAACATGAAACACACCCTGCTTGCAATGATCTCTGATATCCCACGTTAAAAATTCAGTAGTTAATATAGAAATGGAATCAGTGCTTTTCTATTCTCGGGAAATTTTTCAAATGTTTCTTGATACCACCAATGGCTCAGTAGAATTGTTTCAACCTGAAATCATGAATAAAATGTTTACATATAAAAAGTGAAACATATTTTACATACCTGATTGGAAAGCACCCAAGTAAATACAAAAAACCATGTAATATTATACCAGAGCAGAATTGTTATAGAAAGATACATTAAAATTTCAGCAGTTTGGTGTGGAGCTGAAAGATGATCAAACCAGTCACCATGGGGTAGTTTATGATCACTTGTAACTATATTTCCTGTAATATCATAATTAGTGAGATTTTGCATAAATCTATGTAGTACACTTTCACAGACCAGCTGGACTAGGCATTAAAACGACCAATGACTTTTTTTTTGGTTCATACTTCAATATGGTATATTTTTTAACATATAATTAACATGTTATTTCACAGGGTTTTGTCTTTGAAGTAATTCTATTCATCACAAAATTACTAGTTATTGAAACCTTATTTTCGGTTGTATATGCTACCAATCAATCAACTTTTTTTTCCATGAAACATTACATGTTTATAGAAGGGATAAAAAAAATAATAAGGCCTAAAACTAACATAACTAAACATACATAGTTTACAATTATTTCAGTTTATTAATAATTGCAAATCTCATTTCTGTTTTGGCTCAGCCGAAATTATTATATAAGTAACTATTAAAAACTCCAAAATTCATATTTTTTGGAATATCTTGAAAACCATTTTTTGGGTAAATTTTATACTTCCATTGAATGGCCCTTACGTAAGTTGTTTCAGATTTTCAAACAGGAAATGACACAATATGCTGTAGATTCAGCCCAAGTATTTTTAAATTATTAATAAGGATACAAAACTTCGTTTAGACTTCATAAAATACTAATGTAAAGATTTACCAAAATCATGTAAGCAAATTTTTAACACGTAATTTTCTCAAAATTTTACTTTGGACAAATTGGCGAGACATGTATTTTTAACATAAAAAATTACAACAACGAAAATGTATGAACATATAAATAAGTAACTAATTGAAAAAATAAGTTATAAAAAAAATATATCAATATCTAAATAAATAACTAGTTGAAAGCTACTGCTGAGGTTATTAAGATATTAATATTTGTTGACTATATATTCTAAAATTTTAAAATTCCGGGCTTCGCAAATTTGTAAGATATTTTATATATAATTTCAATTCACATATTTGGAGTTTTTTTATTTTTCCTGTATATTACAAGAACTAAGGAGGCTAGATCAGAATTTTTTTATTCACATAATTGATCTCTGAATTACGCTACTTTCCTCCATTCATCTATCCACCTCAATACCGAGATACCAATGCTTTGACTCGAATTTAAATAGTCCTGTATATCACAGATCAAATTATAATTGGAATGCATGGATTATTAACAAAAGAAATAATATTGGTGAAATCGAAAAGTCACTGATATGT
This sequence comes from Chrysolina americana, assembly GCA_958502065.1. Taxonomy (NCBI): domain Eukaryota; kingdom Metazoa; phylum Arthropoda; class Insecta; order Coleoptera; family Chrysomelidae; genus Chrysolina; species Chrysolina americana. Next base: position 32,603,666 of record OY293415.1, on the reverse strand, counting down.
TTATCGATTAGAAATTTGTTGTTAGTAATTGTGAGCGTAAAAATGTCACCTTTTTTATTCTTCCTCAAATCAGCCAAAATTTCAGTTGTCACATGTTGATGCCACCATGCCCAAATAAATAATAAAATTGCAAAAATATCAACATATGATAATGCGGAAAGGTTCAAACTTGTTGTTGCATATGGAGCTGAAACAGATGAACAAAACTTATTTAAATAAGTATGTACAAAGTACCCTTATTTGGCTTTAAAATAATTCTGGACTAAATTCTATGATGTACATATTGATAATAAATTGGTTCATATGAGTAATATTTACTTCGTAGTTAAATTACGAATAAATCTGTAAAAACGTTAGTTTTGAAAAAGATATTATTGACCGATATATTTAAAATATACAAAAGTTGAACTCAAATTATGATAATATTTGCACATAAAACTACCAGCCTAAAAAATTCATACTGACTTACAATTTGTAGCAAAATTGGGAGCTTCAGAAATTATTGCTAAAGCAGATCCTGGATAATGTAACATTCCAGTAATGTAGTGGGCGACATTAATCCTGCTATTCGTCCCAAACACAGATACAAAATGTGTATCATAAAATCTTCTGAATGTTTGCAAATTGAGTAATACTATAGATATATATACTTTTGTTGCAGAAGCTGAAAAAAATTCCAGTAGACGAAAAATGTATTCTCAAATGAAGTATTGCAGTTTTTTATCGCCTTTCTTGAAAAACTGCTAATTGTGCAAAAAATTCTCAACTTTGGGTACTCGACACTTTAGCAATAGCTGTTGCTCCAAAAAAGAGTAAGAAATTGAAGACAGACTATCAAGCCCAAGTGTTTCAGAGGTGTGCCAAAAAAAATATTTTGGGCACACTTATTGAGAATTTGTCATTAAGAAATTAAAACTCGAAAAGGGGTGTGCATGTTGCCAATATGTTCTAGTTTGATTAACACCTCTGAAAAACTAGAATGAATACAACTATTTCTAGACATTTTTGTTTCTGTAATCAGGCCTGGAGAGAAGTGTGGGCATATGTCCTGGGACTCACGAAACAATAAAAATTATGAATTGAGATGAAAATTATTTGCTTAAAATATGCATATGTTCGTTTGACAGCTATGCTTTGTATGAATCATTCCTGAAGCCAGTATTTTCTCCAGACACCTGATATCAATACACAACTGGTAACTCAAGGTAATGTTTATTGGATGGATGGAACATTTAATTTACATCCCACAGATGAAAATAGACATCACTACAGAATTATTATACCATTAGGTATGTGATTACAAACAGTCAAATGTCATTCCACATCACGAATCTGAATTTTGAATTATTGTGAATTTGAATTGTCAATAATGGTGTTTTGAGTTATTACAAAAAAATGAAATATAAATGTAAATTGGGTGCTCAAAAGATGAAGGAGAAGTTTGATAAATAAGATAGAACTTGAAAAGGACAACAAAGTTTGTTCCTGTAATGTGATATTATGTATGCGTAATTAACTGGGTCCTTTGCATATTCTGTTGAGTTTATTACATTTAGGTTTCCAGGGTGATGGGGAATATTATTATTATGAACTTGTCTTGAAACTTGATGTGAGAATACGAAGTAAATTACTTTAAAACAGTTCCAAAATTTGATTCTAATTGTGGAACCGCAGAATCACTCAAAAGTCTAGAACCAGAACCGTCAAATGGTAGATTAGATTAGATAGTTAAGGGATTCTGTGCTACAAGCCCCTACTTCACGACCTTTTCAGATATATTCCCATCCCATCGGGATTCCTAAAGAAATAAACTTCCATCTATTTAATGAATACAAATTTCTTCTTCTTTCAATCAACAAGCCAAGGTCTTCAACTGAATTGAATTAAAACACAAGTCTGATGTCATGAATGGCAGGGGTTTCAGCTTTGTACTCTGCCCTGGGCAATACGCCGACTCTCTGGCCGTGAATCAAATACTTCATAAAAAGCTGAAATCAAGTATGCAGTATGTATTTATAAACTAGAATAATTAGGTGAATCAAAAGTTGATAATTCAGTCAAAAACTCACTGTTAGATATTCTGTCCTTGCCACAAGTGATATCCAAGACATGTAAAAATCCTTCTGTAGGCTCTTTATTAAAAATATATACTAATGTAGCTTCATATAATGTATAAATGTATGCAATAAGAGCAACCCAATAAAACTGCTTGAAGAATGATTTGGGTAGTTCAATGACTCCAGGAACATTTTCTTTACATGCAAATTTTCCATATCGGAAACATTTATTGAAGAATAGAGGCAAATGATTTTGGAAGCAATTTAAGATACTTGAAGAAATGATTATCGCGGTTGTGAAAAATGAAAACATGAGCAAAATTAAATTCATTTCATTAACAGTTAGTTACGCATTTATTTTTGAATCCCTGTACTAATCCTTATTGTGAAACATTCACTCGACTTGTTAAAATGAGCCTATGTACTACAAACTACGAAACTACATAAAACGCCCGTACACTTTTAAATAAGACAATAACAATGTTCAACTTTCTCCTTTCTACATCCTCATTTCTCAACTTTCTCCGTGAATGTCTGAAGCCGCAGACACAATGGGAAGTTTCATCTAATTACTTTTAAGTTTTTAGATTTAGGATATCAATTTCGGAAATATAAAGTTTGAATTTTACCAACCAATATTATTGTTTATGGAACGTGAGCAGAACGATGACATCAATCCAGTGCTGCCTGCTAGAGATGGGCGATATACATCGATGTTTTTAAAACATCGATGATGATCATTCGATGATCCGATGTTTTGGTATCGATGTCGCAAAATGAAACATCGATGTTCAACATCGATGGTTGAATACCATCGAATTTCAACATCGGTCATAAACCAGACGAAGATGCAATCAAAAAATATTGTACGTATTACTGACCAGAGAAATGAGACCAAAGAGTGACTTTTCCAAGTATTTTTAAAATTTTTGGTCTGATTTTTATCTTGAATTCATTACGATTTTTATTTTGTATCATTGAAGAATTAGTATTTTTGTAAATATATACCAGTAGCTCTAAAATTTATACCTATTCAAAATACCATCTGTCAAGAGTCAAAAAACAATGAAAACATCGATGTTAAAAAACCATCGATGTTGCAAGACCGATGTTTGCAAAATATCGATGGTGAGTTTCGATAGTATCGTCGATGTTATGTTTCGATGTCCCATCTCTACAGTGCCTGCTGCCGCGAGTACAGTAAATCATATACAGTAGTCCTACTCAGCGTCGGAACCTTTGATGTTGGTGTCCAGGAGTTTCGTTTTTTATAATGCTGACGTCAATGACAGTAATGACATTTCTCCCTACTACAATCCCAACCACAGCGTATATACACTGCTCGACATAACAACGATTGATATAAACTGCTCGAACAAATTCAGATGATGGAATTCTCGTTAGGCATATGGGTAATTGAAAAAAATTGTATTGCGTAGTAATTAAATAACCCAGGGCATTTGAAAAATTATAAAATATAAGTCAAAGAGATTCGGAGAATTAATGGATATGGCAGATGTTGATATTCGGATGTAACAAAATGCATTGCTATTTGAATAAGAAAAAAAAAAGGATGTGAACGAGTTTATTTGTAAATCATTGTCCGATTTCATTCAAAATTGGTTTGTAGTAGTTTTTTGGGCCAAATACGTAGCATATTTGTTTTTTGTAGAAAATACCCAGGAATTATCACATTTAAAATATCACGACATGTTTCGCTAAAACATTAGCTTTATCAAATTGAATTTTCTACAAATTACTATGGATCTTCATCAAGTAACGGCCGAATCAATCGGAAATTTAAAAGGAAAAGCATATTTGTTTGTTAATTTGAGAATTTAAGATGGCGAACGAGGGTATGCTGATTCGATTATATTCAAAATTAATCATTCATCAGGGTCGCAACTACAAAAACTACCTTAATTTCACTCAACACTCGTTTTGCCAACAAAGTTAACATCATCAGTTTTACTCAACGCGCGTTAAGTGAAATTGACGTAGTTGGTTTGTAGGGGGTTTCTATTTTACTTGAATTGTTTTTGTAGTAAAATCTTAATTTTCATGAAAAATTCAAGATGTTGAACAATTATTGTGATCAGTTTCAATTCTATATTGTTAACAAGGACTGGTTGGGGTAGGAAATGAAAAAAATCACAAAGAAAAAATATATCTTGATTTTTGTAAGAAAATTGTATCTCTGATCGACAACAAAACTGCAGTTTCTATAATTTTTTTATTGAATTTGTCACGACAGGGAGAGAGAGATTATGGAAATTCAACTGCGGTACCTAAAGCGTACTGATTGAATTTCTAGTTTCGCTACGCTTCGATAAGAAGTATCAATCTCAACAGTCAATCTTCCACTTTTTTTCCTTTTAACAATAATAATAACTATTTCCTCTTCAGTGGATTTGAATAAAAGTTCATTTCAAATTTCAAAAGTATTTATTTCAATGTCAAATTTCTCATCATTTAAACATAATCAAACTTATGAATTTGAAATGTAGTAAGTGATAAAATCAATTTTAGTATTCAGAAGAATAAAATCATCATAATTTTAATAAATCTTATTCTAACAAAAAATTCATATGTACCTATATATTGTATAGCCCTAGTATCAATAAATTTAACTGTAGTAGATTAGGCGAAACTTTTGAAATGCGACAACCATGTAAGAATTGCGCTCATTCTCAAACTCGTCGTTTGCGCAGAGCTGGGATACGAGCTCTTGGCGATGCGTATTGAAAATTCAAGCCAGAATTTGGCTGGAGTAGGAGTACTGTATATGCGTCACTGTGCCGCGAGTGTTTTTAAGTTAAGTGTATTGTATCGCAAATCTTTCAAAAATAGTACCTAAAAAGTACCGCAACCATAAACATCTGTCAAGTGTCAAAATGAAAAAAGGACGGATGTATATTTGAAAATGCGCATATTTGCTTTTAAAATCCTTTGTTAGTGCCGATTGGGTGGGAGTGAATGTACTTCTCACTTTATTTTATACTTCATCAGTCACTTTCAAATAAGACGTTTGACATTTGACAAATATCACATATACTTCATGTTCTGATTCAACGATTATACCACAGTAAAGAATATACAGTACTCCTACTCCAGCCAAATTCTGGCTTGAATTTTCAATACGCATCGCCAAGAGCTCGTATCCCAGCTCTGCGCAAACGACGAGTTTGAGAATTAGCGCAATTCTTACTTGGTTGTCGGATTTCAAAAGTTTCGCCTAATCTACTGTAGTCACATAAGGGGGATTCTAGGTATCGATAGAATTTGCTGAAATTTTAGTATTTTACACCGAATGTATGTAAGATTAATAATTGCATGCTATGTGACCGCGATAACAATTGCATTAGTAGATATACAGGGTGTAGTAGAAAATGAAAGGGGGATTCTAGGTATCTTTGAAGTTGCTGAAATATTAGTATGTTACACCGAAGGTATATTCGATTAATAATTGTATATGCTACGCGACCGCGATAATATTTGCATTAGTTGATATACAGAGTGTAATAGGAAATAGAAGGGGGTTTCTGGGTATCGAAAAAGACTGCTGAAATCTTAGTATGTTATACCTGAGGTAAATGAGAGCAATAAATTCTACACGAACACGATAGCGATTAGTTGATTTACAGAGTATAATAGAAAATATACGGAGATTTCAAGGTATCATTAGAATTACTGATTTCAGTATGTTACACCTGACGTATAGATTCACTTTTGCTGCATTCGTCGATATACAGTATTTAAATATTATTATATTATATTATTTAGATTTATATTAATCCGAACAGACATTGTCACATTTAAATTTTTGTTCTTGTATATACTGCTTTGGCATTAAGGTAACTTTGGTGATATCAACGATCATAACTAGAGAATAAAATCATTTGGTATACAACCTATGCAACAATGTGAAAAACTCTCATCCCAGTTTATATTCACTCGAAGAAAGTTGATTTAGTGAAATATATTTAATTTCATTTCTATTAGATAACAAAATCCGGTTTGAAATCATACCCCAGAATTTCAATGAAACATCTTCACTGGATACCTTCGGTCTGGGGGCTGATTTGTGTTTTTCAATAAATATGCTATGTCCAATCATTTTCTACGTTATATCGACGAATTCAGTTACCGTCGTGCTCTCGTCTACTATACGTTGTAACATATTGAAATCCGCAAATTCTATCGATATCTAGAAATCTCCTTTTATTTTATATTACACTCTGTATATTAACTAATTGCTATAGTATTCGCATAAGATGCATTTATTACTCCCATTCACCTTGGGTGTAACATACTGAAATTTCAGCAGATTCTTTCGATACCCAGAAACCCCCTTCTATTTCCTCTGTTACTCCCTGTATATCTAAGAATGCAATTGTTATAGGGTTCGCGCAGCATGCATTCATAATTATCATTTACTCAAGGTATAACATACTGGGATTTCAGCAGATTCTTTCGATACCCAGAAAGCCCCTTCAATTTCCTATTACACAGTGTGTGATCAACTAAAGCAATTGTTATCGCGGTCACGTAGCATGCAATTAATAATCTAAATAAGGTACATTTAGTGTAACATACTAAAATTTTAGCAAATTCTATCGATACCTAGAATATCTCTTATATATGTGTGCCTAATCCATTTATTGATACTAGGGCTATACAATACATAGATATGCATTTTTTGTTAGAATAAGATTTATTAAAATTATGATGATTTAATTTTTTTGAAAACTAAAATTGACTTTATCACTTACTACATTTCAAATTCATGAGTTTGATTATGTTTAAATGAGGAATTTGATATTAAAATAAATACTTTTAAAATTTGAAATGAACTTTTATTCAAATTTACTGAAAAGGAAATAGTTATTATTATTGTAATAAGGCAAAAAAGTGGTAGATGAACTGTTGAGGTTGATTGTTCATATCCAAGCGTAGTGACACTATATAGAAATTCAATCAGTGTATTCAATACGCTTATATAGGTACTGAGCTGAATTTCCATAAACTCTTTCTCTCTGTCGTGACAAATTCAATAAAAAAATATATAGAAACTGCAGTTGTTGATTGAAATGATTACTATAGAAATGTGTATGTTAAACAAAGTATGACATTGTAAAATATAGTAAATGTTAGAAAAAAGATAGACAGAGAAAGAATCATACTGTTTCAAAATTTTAGCATTTTAACTTCTATTTCTTGAAAGGAGTAACTAAAATTATTTTTATATATTTTTGTTGGAAATATGTAATTGTCGTGTTTTATTTAATACAATTTTCTTATCAGAATAAGTTAAATGATCAGTTGCCTCTTAGAGGCCCAAATTAATATCTTGTTATCGATCAGAGATACAATTTTCTTACAAAAATCAAGATATATATATTTTTTCTTTGTCCACAACCAGTCCTTGTTAACAATATATATAGAATATAAAATGATCACAATAATTATTCAACATCTTGAATTTTTCATGAAAATTAAGATCTTACCACAAAAACTATGAAGTACCTCAAATGAAGTAATACATATTTGGAAACTGTGGTGTGAATACAAGGTAAAATAGAAACCTCCTACAAACCAACTACGTCAATTTCACTTAACGCGCGTTGAGTAAAACTGAAACTTTCAACTCCTGACGATGTGAACTTTGTTGGCAAAACGAGTGTTGAGTGAAATTATCGTAGTTTTTATAGTTGCGATCCTGATGAATGATCAATTTTGAATATAAAAGAATCAGCACCCTCGTTTGCCATCTTGAATTCTGAAATTAACAAACAAATATGCTACGTATTTGGTCCCAAAAAATAGTACAAACCTATTTTCAATGGAATCGGACAATGATCCACAGAACTCGTTCCCCCCTTTATTTCTTTTTTTCTTATTCAAATAGCAATGCATTTTTTGTTACATCCGAATATCAACATCTGCCAAATTCATTAATTCTCAGAATGTCTTTGACTTATATTTTATTATTTTTCAAATGCTCTGGGTTAACTAAATACTACGCAATATATTTTTTTTTCAATTACTCTTATATGCCTAACGAGAATTGTAGTAGGGAGAAATTTCATTAGCAGGGTTGCCAATTCGAAATTGTTAAATTATACGCCGGTTATAACAAAATTATACGATTTTATACACGTATTGGTCTTGCAAAAATGACAGTTTTTTGACAACGATTCAGCTGATGACGTCGTAATAACCCGAATATACTCTAGTAATCGAATACAAAATAAAAACAATCTACCCATCTACTATAAAAGCTACTGAAAGAGAGTATAATATTTACAGTTGCCTCTTCATATCTAGCAATGATAGTTGAGATTATATTATATTGGGTATAACGGTTTGGCGCATGTGAATTTCATTGTTTCAATTTGAAATTTTATTATGTAATAAAACTAGCCCATTATTTGGAAATGTATAGACATAACACTTTTCATGTTCTACGCACTGCATAAAAACCGATTCCAGAATAACTTTTATGACAGAAAGTATGTCCGACTAGTAAATATATAAGAATCAAAATGACTTTTGGATTCTATGGCACTACACTCCACTACTATCTAGGAGTGAAATCGACAATCGGTCATTCAAAATTCAACACATTTTTACAATAATGTACATTTTCTCGAAATTATACGGAATTATACGACAGTTTTGAGGGTTAGAAAATTATACACGCCGAAGCCAAAAGATATGAAAATCGTATAATTATACACTGATTGGCAACACTGCGATTAGTGTCATTGACGTCAGCATTATAAAAAACGAAACTCCTGGACACCAACATCAAAGGTTCCGACGCTGAGTCGGACTACTTGTATATGCTTTACTGTGATTATACACTACAGGATTCTCCGTAAGAGAACCTACCGATTTCTGGTTAGAATCACAGCCATGATGTTATTCATTCGGCGAATACTGCAGAGTTTGCAAAAAGTACCGAATGAAGTGCTTTTTGCTCCACGTAGTATTTTCGTAACAAATACGACAAATAGTACCGAAAACAGTACAATTATACCTAAACGGCAGCACTACATCAATCCCAGTTTCCTGTTGAAACTGTTCAAATCAAATTCAAAGGAAATCTAAAATCATATTTTTAATTTGTCCTTGTCTAAAACTTTAAAATAAAAAAAAATAAAATGCTTCTCCTTCTTATATTGGGCCTTTTCCTAACAGAAAGTTGGCCAGCTCATTATTATTTGACGTACTTGGAGTCTGAGTCGAACCACAGATTAGAGAACATACAGATAGGAAGCTCCGCCGCATTTCTTTGATGTTTTAATTGCCGACTCTATGACCTCGGACCTTTAAATTGGTGTGCACCCATGTTGCCAGTTCTGTAACGAAAATATCGGGCACGGTGTTGCCTGTGCATGGGACATATAAATTTGATTTGTCAATTGTCATTAGTGTCAGAAATTACGATCATATTACGATTGTTATGAATAAGAAATATATAAAATTGTGCATATTTGCTGTCATCGATTTTATGGTGTTTTGAACTATATTTCTGGCAGAAATATACATTTAGAAAATGACTAAATGTTATGCTAATGTAAAATGCATTCTTTTCCAAGATTTGGTTAAACGTGTTCTACAGTTAGAAAATTGCACATGTAAATATGCTTCAGGATAGATTGGTTGTGAGAACTTGTTTGGGGCTGCAGGTCTCTTGTGATTTGACAAAATTACTAATATTATTTTTAATCACAACTTTTATCAAAGTAAACTGTTACAAAGATTTCATGAATGGGTTAAAAGTTTGTAACAATGTAAGAAATTTGCAAATCTTTGTAGTTTAACTATTTGATTTTTATCCGAATCATCCAAAAAATGAATACTTAAATTACCCATTCTTCGATATATCATTAAATGCCTTTTACAAACTTAGTCTAGAACAAAGCAGTTTTCTACAGTTTGGTGAACAATTTTCTATGCAGAAAGAAAACAAATATTTACAAAAATAAGTTCTTTATTACTTCGAAATCAATCCATACATTCTGAATATCTATTGCAAGTTCATCAAAATAGCTAATTTTCTGTTTTTGAAGCACAGTTCTGAAGCTAATATTGCTATTTTTCATTTTATAATATATTCTCAACCGTAAAAATAATTTTATGAGGTACACATAGAGAAAGTTTTCGCAGGGGTGGTAGAATTTTGGGAGACTTTTATATTATGTATAGTTTATACAGTGTGTCCCAGCTAAAACTTGTCACCCCCCTATTATCCGAACTCATGAAAAAAATTGAAAATCGCTCAGACCCGTCGATTTTTATTTCAAGGGGGAACACTTTCACCAAATACACCATCATTGTGTTGTCAACCCCCTCAACTCCAGCACCCCCTACTTCAGAATTTTCAATGGGACTACTATACTTGTGATACATCATTTTGAAGGGAATTCAATCCCAAATACATCGGTGTACTGAAATTGAGGATTGAGGAAGTGTTGTTGAAGTTTTAATGAAAACTAACTTTTATCCAGATATTTTAATTTTTCATCACCTCAAATGTTAGCGTTGTAAGAAAGGTTCACTGTGGGTACGCCACTGTATTGAAAAATAATATGCTGTCAGAAATAATAGTTTCGAAGGTGAGACAGACGTTTTTATGAAAAAAAAAAATGCCCTCATGTGTTTTTGTATACGCATATCTTTGTTTACGCCTTGGTAATTGATATATTCGAGTCACTGCATTCAACAATTTGAAAACATTCGAAAATGGTTTATACTGTACAAGAGAGAATATCCATTGTAGCTGCGTATTTTGAAAATGGACGATGTGCTAGAGCTATGGCTCGAAGTTTCAATGAATGTCATCCAGAAAACACCACATCATATCAGTACGTGCTTCAATTGATGAATAAGTTCTTGGAGTCGGGATCAGTGCTGAATAAAAAACATGAACAAGAGAAGCCTATGAGAAATGAAGGGGTCGCTGTTGCAGTTGTAGGACATGCAGTGATGGACAACATTCAATCGTTAAGACAACTTGAGACTATTTCTGGAGTTTCGAAAAGCAGCGTACATCGAATTCTGAAAGACGCAAAATTCCATCCTTATAAAATGCAGAATGTACAAGAATTAAATGAAGATGATCCTGACAGACGTACAGAGTTTTGTGAAATCATGAGTCAATTATTGATTGGTGATAATAATTACCTCTACAATGTGTGCTTTTCTGACGAATCTTTTTATTTAAATGGACATGTGAACAGGCACAACTGCAGATACTGGAGTGACGTAAATCCCCATTGGTACAGGGAAACTCATTCACAAACTCCCCTGAAATCGAATGTTTGGGCTGGTATTCTGGGAGACCATATTGTAGGTCCATATTTTATTGATGGTAACCTCAACGGACAAACGTATCTTGAACTTCTTGATACAACTGTGAACCCCAGAATCACTCAGTTACTTGAAGACGATGATAGGTTACTTGACGGTCAGCTCACCTTTCAACAAGATGGAGCTCCTCCACATTTTGTTGCACCTATACGTCAATTTTTAGATGACAATTTCACAGGGCGATGGATTGGAAGGCGAGGACCAATAGAATGGCCGGCTAGATCTCCTGATTTATCACCATTAGACATTTGAAATCCAAAGTTTATATTACCCAGCCAACTTCTCTTGATGATCTACGCAGGACAATTGTTGTGGAGTGTCGTGCAGTGACTCCAGAAATGTTGAGCAATGTGCGAAGAAATTTCGAAGATCGCTTATACTTCTGTATGGAACTGAATGGTTCACATTTTGAACCTTTCATACGATGATAACATGTTAGGTGATGAAAAATAAAAATATCTGGAAAAAATTAGTTTTCATGAAAACTTCAACAACACTTGATCGATCCTCAATTTCAGTACACCGATGTATTTGGGATTGAATTCCCTTCAAAATGATGTATCACAAGTATAGTAGTCCCATTGAAAATTCTGAAGTAGGGGGTGCTGGGGTTGAGGGGGTTGACAACACAATGATGGTGTATTTGGTGAAAGTGTTTCCCCTTGAAATACAAATCGACGGGTCTGAGCGATTTTCCATTTTTTACATGAGTTCGGATATTAGGGGGGTGACAAGTTTTAGCTGGGACACACTGTATATGTTTGGCAAAATTATTTGTTATAAATGTTCCAATGTTTAAAAAATATATATTTTTCAATTGTTAAATGAAATGGTTAAAGGTTTCATATCTTTCGTTATTTGTGCTTCAACTGATGACTGAAATGATGGCTGTACATGAAGGCATTCTACTGTTGAAAGTGTACTGGTATCAGAGGTGGAAGGAATTGTGATATCCTGCAATACTTTTATCTTCTTGGATGGTATATGACTATCAACATTTATATAATGCTCTCTTCTCCTGGAAGTGCTTGGTACACTTGCAAAATCAGTATGATCTGTAAAAAAGGTTTTAGTATGTAATGAAAATACAAAAACAGTGTTTCTGCCATTTATATGAAATAGGTTTCCAACAAAATGAAATAGTGATAAATATAAAAAATATAAAAAAATATTGACTCTTCGAACTTTTTTTTATACAAAACATCTTGAAAATTTTCCTTTTTCAATACTTCATTTTGATTTGCCATTATCACTAATGAATTCAAACAGTTGAGACATTGATAAACAAAGACAATTTTGGAATTCAAACCCAATTTGCCTTAAATAAAAAGTCTTATCAACTTCTATTCGAGCTAAAACATTAATTTTTATTCCTTCGGCAATGATAACATTTTCTTCGGGATCATGGTTAGGCTATCTTCGGAATTGATTTTCAAGACGATTAATTTCTCGCTGAAAACTGTCTATCAGGATATATCGGTCGGCATAAAGGTTTCTAGCCGCAACGGCATTTTTTCTACATTCCCCATAAATAATTATTAACATGTCCACTTTTTCATCCCTTGTATACATGTGCGGCATTTTGAACAGAATCAACAAAATATGGAAAGATTTCCAATACACAATAAAATAACCGATAATCCAACAAATTTTTATTTGACAATCTGAAGGAATAGTTTAATTGTTTTTAAAGCCTCCTTAGTATCTTCTTAACACAAAATTAGAACAAAATAATTGTATTTTCCTATTTTCTTTTGACTGTTATTTTGATTGCTTTTATCGCACATTTTATCACCAGGTATGAATAAATTCCTTATTAATAGTAGAGGTATTAATAAATTGTACTACAGTACCAAATATGGTTCCATTTGAAAAAGTTGAGGTTTATCCCAAAATCAATTATGATGAACTTTACTTGTTCATAAAATACGCAATTTGGTATTTTTTACGGAATATCGATTTTTTTAGCTTTAGACTGGAACAAATCGGAACCATCATGGCACACCTAAGTAAATGGAAAAATAAAAATTGAATTATCAAAAATTTTGACGTTCGAAATGTCACTTATGTGGTATCAGTGGATTCAGAAAATTATGCAGATTTCAGAAATGTAATAATATACAGGGTGTTCTATTCAAAAACCGAAAGTTGGTATCACTTCCGGCGAAAACGGAAACGAAAAAAAAATATTTGTAGGTCAAAAAGTGTAGATTATTATGTTTATATGGGATACCCCAAATATCAATCGATTACCTTCCAAATTAACGGTGAAACGGAGGGTGTACCCGTGATCCTGTTACACCCGGTATAATTCAGATACTTATTTCTAATAATAACCACACGGAAATTTAAGTTTAAATTGTTGTTGTTGTTTAAAATTGTTTTTTCCGTTAACCAGCTGTCATCCCCCTACGAACGACAGCCCTCAGAAGTCGAAACTTGTGCGAGCTAAGGATTAACGAGGTCTTACCTTTTAACGTGCGATTCCTAATTTCCAAGTTTCTTTAAAAACCGTTTACTTAATTCAGATATTGGGTTGTGAGCATAAACTTCTCATTTTTTAGTGTAGAGTTGAGAGTAAGATGAGATGAAAAAACGAGTTACACAATTTTCGAGAAAATCGAATTTGGAGCAAATTTCTGGAGCCCTCCGTATAATTTTTTTAAAAAGCACTCTTTATGACTTTTCCAGTCGGAAACGCTCTGCTATGATGTATATAAATTATATTTCTGCACGAAACACGAATTGTTTCCTCTAAGTAAATTGGTACGTGCAGTAAAATATCCGTCCGTTTAATTTCTTCTACTTTCATCGATGTATATGTAATATTTTTCCGTCGACTAGATATTTTTTACGAATTAAGAATACATGTGTCTGATACCTTGTTCACAGTGGTCGAGAATACCTATATGTTCGTAGAATTGGTCCGCAACAGTTGGGTGGTATATTGCAATATTTGTCCAATATGCTTGTTCGTATCAAATGACGTATAGGTAACTGATATCCAAAGACGCCCCTTGAAAATGATGCGAGTTCATAAATTCTGTGGAATACCTCCCATTTATCCAGTATCCTCTTTAACGCCGTTAAGAAAATGTTTTAATTGAAATAATGAGTGTCAACGCGTTACTATTTTTGATAGTTTATTTAAGTTTCGGAAATGCTAGAAAGAATTATGATTTGAGGTGAGTATTACTCATTTCAATACTTTTTATGCTTATTAGTTTTAGTTAAATTCTTTAATTCACTCGTGTATGGGTGGTTATAACAGGTACATAATACAATAAGTTGAATGTCGGATTCTTGACAACGCATCTACTTGCCTAGTTCCTACGTGCGTACTTGAATAATCATATTTTCGTGGAAAAAGAATAGAATAGAAAATGTTTGCTATGATTTTTGGTTCAATTTGTATAGGTACAATGTACGAGGCTGAGATCAAAAATGATATTCAAAGAATATCTACACCATATGCAACGACGCCTGTAACAGGTTCTGTGAAATCATTATCCCTTCTTTTACAGAAGCGTCTAAGGGCCACATCTTTTTTTTTATATTTTCCGACTTCAAACTCTGAATTTCCGACTTTATAGTCGGAATTTTGTTCTTTCGGCTTCAAAGTCGAAAATTCCATTGTTTTATTGGTCTGATATGGAAGCATTTAGTGCTTACGAATATGAAAACTCTTATGAAATTTCATGGAAACAAATAATTTCGACCACAGTCGAAAATACTGTTCTCTCCACACATTTCCACAAAGTGGAAAAGTGAGCCAAATATCTGAAAACAACTACGGACATTGACTTACATCTGTCATCCATTTGTGCGACGTTCCTCATGACACATCAATTGCGAGTGCTAACTTGCTAACTGCTAAAGTGCTAACTGATTGAATTCATTGAATAGTATCCTTCATTTGGTTAGACATTACCACCTATTATACATCAGAGCTGGGTAATTACAGGTGTACTTCAATATTAGTATATTACGTAACAAGAGTTGTAAGTAAGTTGAGAAAATATTCGGATACAATTATAATATTTTGTTCAAGAAATTGACAATTAAATGACATGACATTTATTTTCATAGCATGCTACTTAAGAAAAGAAAACGTGTCCTATTTTTAAAGAAATTGTATAATGTGCTGCCTACATTTAGGGGCATCAGTCTTTCAATCCTAAATATATCTCGCTAATGCTAAAAGTTTTTATGTTTTTCAATTGACTAAATTTGTGTAAATAGACCAAATAAAGTCTTACGTAAATAAAAATTTTATTGTAATTGAATTAAACCAAAAAGTTTAAGTTTTCTTCTCAAAACGCACGTGTATGTTATGAGATCTCATTACGTGCTTGTTATTGTTATTAGTATATTACGTAACAAGAGTTGTAAGTAACCCATTACGCACGAAATGAAAAAGTTTATATATAAGTTTATATAAATTTCATGAGTGCGTAATGGGCTTACAACTCGTGTAACGTACTATACTTTTTCTACGCCCATTCATTTTCTTCCATTAAATAAAAAACATCGCAATCATTTAAACTTTATTACAATAGTTGTTAATTGAATTGAGAAAATGTTCGGATACAATTATATTTTGTTCAAGAAATTGACAATATAAATAACATGACATTTATTTTCATAGCATGCTACTTAAGAAAACGTGTCCTATTTTTGAAGAAATTGCATAACGTGCTGCCTACATTTAAGGGCATCACTCTTTATGTTTTTTAATTGACTAAATTTGTGTAAATAGACCAAATAAAGTAATTCAATTAAATCAAGAAATTTAAGTTTTCTTCTCAAAACGCACGTGCATGTTATGAGATCTCATTACGTAAATGTTATTGTTAAATGTCATTTACAAGGAATGTTGACAGTGCGATTTTTGACGTTTACAGACATGGGCGTAGAAAAATGTCATTTACAAGGAATGTTGACAGTGCGATTTTTGACGTTTACAGACATGGCCGTAAAAAAAATAATTTCAACAACAAAGTACTTGTTCAAGAAAGGAACGGATTACAGTTACAAAGTACATGTCTTACAAAAAGGAATTACTAATTACTTTTATAAATTATAATAAAATTAAGGAACCGTAACATTCGAAAATTTTTAATAATGAAAAGTGTTCAACTGAATGGTGAATCCCAGTACAAATATATCGAGAAACTGATTTCAATAGGTATTTTTAAGAAATCAAATTGAAAATTTGAATACCTGTGTAAGCACAAAATCAATAAAAAAGTAAAAAATAGAGTATTTAAAAAACGGTATAGGAAACTAATAATAATAAAACAAACATTTAAGACTTTATATATTCACTCAGAGCAAAAAAGTTACATCAAAAGTTTAAGAACTTTTTTATTATAAGCATCCCACACAAATCGATCGTCATTAGAAACACTCGTTTAAAAGTAATTGTAATTAGAAAAAGTAATTGTACTTATATAAAAATGTAATTGTAATGGGTAACTGTAATTGAAAAAGTAATTGTCCTTATGAGAAGTAATTGTAATTAGATTATATGAATAATATAATTACAACTTACAATTACTGCACAGATTTTGCTGCAATTACAATTCCAAATTAGTTTAAAAAAAGTACTTTAATACAATTACACATTACACGAAAAAAAAAGTTATTGTAATTATTAATTACTTTTTAACTAGGAATTTCCCAGCTCTGCTATACATGCATGTTTCAGGGTTCTATCCTCTGTCGTCTTTTTAAAGCGAGTATAATAATATAATAATAATACTCCCTCCTACTAAGGCATAGCCCGTTGGGTAGAGGACAGCTATTATCATTAATTGTAGGGCGCTCCGGGGCGACTCACTGATGTTTTGGTGGTGTATTCACTTTTGAGCTGTAGAAAAGCTCGAAAAGCCTACAGCACCACGCCGGTTGGTCGGTGCGCACTCCAAGCAAGCACCAGAAGTTTGGATAAGCAACTCACATCACACTTGCTTTACAAAGTATGTGGCCGCATAAGCGGGACTGCTGTAATTGAGAAAAAAGATTATCGCGTACTGAGGCCTCGAAACTCTGTCCGATGCGAGCCAGAATAAGTTCCACAACCGGAGTTCTTTAACCACTGAGCTACCGGTCATCCGGTATCATAAAAATTGAAACAAGTAATTTCAACTACAATCGAAAACATCCTTCTCTGGAAGAATAAGACAAATACCTGACAAAAAAACGACTTTCCCATATGGACATTGAACTATACAACTGGCATTCATTGGAATGCATATTCAATAGCTCTATTACAATTAGCACTTGCAATTGTACCGGTGAGGAACGTTGAACAATTGGAGGACAGATGTACCTAATTCAATGAAGTTCCGACTTCAAAGTCGAAATTTCCACAGTAACGATTGAGGTACTGGTCCCAGTATCTTTGGTGGTCAGAGACAACCTTGAATAAATGGCGAATTATCGTAGTTGACTCTACTGATCATATCGCGCCAGGAGTTTAAGAAGTTTGGAACGTTTTACGCCTCGTTAGAAGTGAAACGCGGCAGGCGACT
Organism: Chrysolina americana; assembly: GCA_958502065.1. Taxonomy (NCBI): domain Eukaryota; kingdom Metazoa; phylum Arthropoda; class Insecta; order Coleoptera; family Chrysomelidae; genus Chrysolina; species Chrysolina americana. The sequence goes on along the minus strand of OY293415.1, from coordinate 32,585,695 downwards.
GTGGAAACCTCATGTTCGATGTTGGAGCGGAGCGACTGAGCATCACTTCAGTCACATCCGTCTTAATTCTCCGAGCCATGGTGAAGAAATTTGACAACAAGGTAAAAGCGCCCTTCCGTGCGACAGCATTAGTCATCATATTAGTCGTATTGAGGAATAGTTCTAGTTGTTAAAGAAGTCATTCTAGGGTGAATGAATGAACGTACGATTCATGTGAAAAGGTTTACGAAATATTGGTAAAAATGTAGTGTTCGATTTATCAGTGAAAGTGTATCAAAAGCACATCAAAAATAGTTAGTGTTAAACTCAAATGTGATTGTGAGGTTACCTACGTATACTAATTTGTGCTTTTGGAGGAAATTTCTACTTCATTTATGCCAATTAATATGCCTACTCGTTGTTGTGTAAGTCGAATTACTATTCTCAATAAAACCATATCTCAGTATTTTATTTCCCGGGAGAAGAGGAATTGCGAAAGAGAAGTATTTCTGCATTACCTCTTCAGAATTGGAGCCCATCTCAAAGGTGTGTTGTATGTTGTATGTGTGATTCATTTTCATGATACCTATATACTGATATCATCAGCTATGAAACATTTCCTCTACGAGATGGATCCATAAAAAAATGATCGAAGTTGATAAAAACTATAGTTTCTTCAATTTTTCCGAATTTACTAAAATGTTTTTCGAAACCTGCAACATTGTTGAGAACTAACCCCGATGACAGAAGTTAGAAATGTTTAGATGTTCATAATAATTTAGTAGAAGAGTTTGAATAATCAGATATCATCCACAGTTACGACCAATTAGTTAGGGAATATGCCGAAAAAATAAAATTTTATAATTGGAAAGTTCATCATACTGATATAGTAGCTGAACTTTATTTCTATATCTATTAGGTTTGTAATCAGATGTTTTACTATCCGATATTTAGAATGAACTAAGAATAATTTCGCAAATTATAATATTGAATGAGATACAGGTCCAAATTTACCTTGATAATAATAAGTTCAAATGGATTCTCACTATTAATTTGATATTGAGTAGGTAGTCATAACTTGAAAATATTTTGGTAAGGTTAGGTTCGGAAGCAACTCAAATCAGACCGATGCAAATATGATTAATAGTTTGATGGATAAAAATATACTATATTTGGAAAAAGCCCGTACACTATCTTGTGAGAATAGCGACCAACATTCACATTCAGTCACACATTCATTGCCTTTTGAGAGAAATGTAAGAGAAGTTGTTAATATTATTATTTATTATTGGTTTCCTTTTAGTTCAGGTACACTACAATACAATAGGACACTATTATTATTTGTTCATTGTTTATCCATTTATAAGTATATTATTTTATTTTTGTTGTTTTTTCTCTGTGTGGTAGACAGAATTTTATTTTATATTGTTTTAGAATAACATATATTTTATCGTGGAAAAATAGGGCTACTGATGAAATACCCACAAAAATAAAAAGTAATGCAACACAGTAGTGTACATGAGTGTCGTGGAAACCTACCATTTATTCATTTGAAACAATTTACCTGATTTTTGCACAATTGGTATATCTATCTCCTAATAACATATTTTTTTCATGAGTCAGATATCAAATGAAAAATTTGAAAAAATCAGGGATAATCTTTGTGGTTTTGACTCTCATCAGAAAAAAAATAAAAAAAAAACTTTCGAAATGTGAATTTTAAGGCATGGAAAAACCGACCTTGACAGTTTTTCCGTTTCTAAGAAATTGAATAAATTGCGATTCCCGTTTGCGATGAAGAAAAATAAACGACCATATCAATCGGTGTTTTTTTCTCTACAAATTCACTCTCTTATGTTTTTTTTCTAGTTATTCAAATAAGCCGAGAAATTGACATTATCGAATAATAAATAGGTCGGTCGTCAAATTGATTACAGCGCGGTGTTGTCGATTTCCTCACCACGGCTCGGAGATTAAGACGGATGTGCTTTAGTAGTCAAGAAAAACTATATCAATGGTTAAAGTGCAAAACCTCGTAAGTCGATTTTTATAACTTTTACTGGAGGAGCAAAAACAATTAAGGTCTTCATCTTCAGTCTGGCAAATAAGTTTTACAAGGTTTTGATAGGTGGCGCCACGTGTCCCTGAAATTAATAATGAACTTACGAGCTTTTGTAGGCTTAAAGATTATGAATATCTATTTGCCACATAAAAGATTAAATGGGAGAAAATCGTTTTGCACTTTAACCATCGATATGTTAAGGGTAAAAGGGTTCACTTAAGTATGCCAGTCATTATATAACTGGCCAAACGGCTGCTTGAATATCAGATCAGCAATCGTCACGAAGAATGGATTACCATGAAGAAATATGAAATGTTTCAACTAAGAAAAATGTCATTAGTCAGCTGATGCTCCCTCAAGAACTATTGTCAGAAGTCTTTGTTTAACTGAGCGAGATTAGGAAGTCCAAATTCGAAAGAATTGCCCGTCGCGGTAGGGTTACCAACAGGCTAACCGCTCTAAGTTATCGACATAGTTCATCCACTATAGTTCTCTTCTAGACGGGGTTCAATTCTGATAGTTCATGGTTTCTGAACCTCAGTATGGATAACAAAAACAACAATTCTGTTTGTTATCGTTAAATTTTGTATTGTATTTGTTCATAGATTCGTGAGACACTAACATACTTTTCCTTTACAGGCCCCGTATATCCGTAATCGATGGTCACCTTCAAATTATAGCACCAGCAGATAAAAATATTACATTCATTACGACTGGTAGTGCATCGGGAGTTTCCATAAATCACATTGATGTGCTCACAACTCTCAGTAATGTAAGTGAAATTAATTCCACAACGTCAACTATGAATATTGTAATTTTTGTAGAGAAAATTAACAGATGATGACATCATATTGCTCAGATATAAGATGAAAAGCTATTCCTTTATCAGTTCACTTTACGTCAAGCTGATTCGATCTACTAATGTAGAAGGAATCGAAATGATACTCGTAGAGCACAATTAATAAACACTTATATTTTACTACTATGTCACACTTTGTCTTCTCTCAATCCCATCAACTAACGAACGACATCATATTGCTCAGATATAAGATGAAAAGCTATTTCTTTATCAGTTCACTTTACGTCAAGCTGATTCGATCTACTAATGTAGAAGGAATCGAAATGATACTCGTAGAGCACAATTAATAAACACTTATATTTTACTACTATGTCACACTTTGTCTTCTCTCAATCCCATCAACTAACGAACTACCTATCTATTTAATTCAACCTTATGCCCCTTTTATCCAATTATATATTGTAACGATTTCGAGACCGGCCCAGAGACCGGCCCAGATCTAATTAATTATGCACCCTCGTTCAACTACAACTGCATATCTGCTAGCGTACGGATCGCCGAGAACAAGCTTGAATAAATTGATTGTTCGATACTATTCGAAGAGCCATCTAGATGAAATGTTCTATACTCCTGAATATTCGAGAGCCGTGAATGGAAACTGCTTGGGAGTATATAAGCGGGACAGGCAGAATGGAGAACAGTTACAGTTCCAGAGTTCGCTGATAGATAGCCACAGTAGAAATAAATTGAAATAGTGAATAATCGTTGTAAATAGTGTTATAAATAAATTAGGAAAATTAGTTAGTGCAGTTTTACTACATTTGTTGTCAGAAGTCAGATGTTTAAAATAAACAAGTGTTAAAGTGTTCGTCGCGTTGAAAAACTGATAGACATTTATAGCGCCTAATAGACAGTTAGTGAGTGACCCGTTGAACATTTGAGTGCAAAGTGGACAGTTTTGCGCGTCGCGAGACAATAAACTGAAAACTTTTTGTGTGAAATAAATAATAGACTGATATTTCGGCAAAGACAATAAGAGACAAAATGTTTCCGAGAAGAGTTCACCTAGTTGACCTTAAAGTTAGTGAATTAAAGCAAGAGTTAGAGGAGCGTGAGTTAGAAACAACTGGAAAGAAGGCCGTATTCCAGAAAAGACTTGAAGATGGACTGATTGAAGAAGGAGAAGACCCCGAAACGTTCTTATTCGAAGTTTCTGGAATTGATTTGAGTTCCATAATGAATAAACTCGAGGAAACCACGAAATCCTTGGAAGATAAATTTCTCGAAAATTCGAATAGTTTGAAGGAGGAACTTCAACAAAATTCCGTAAGTCTGAAAGAACTTCAACAAAATTCGGTGAGTCTGGAGGAGAAACTTCTAGAAAATTCTGTTAGCCTGAAAGAAGAACTTCTAGAAAATTCGAATTGTCTAAAAGAGGAACTTCAAGAAAATGTGAAGAGCCTGAAAGAAAAGCTTCACGAAAATTCGAAAAATTTAGAAGTGAAGCTTCTAGAAAACTCGGAGAATTTGAGAGAAGAGCTTCTAGAAAATTCGAGAAGTTTGAAAGAAGAAGTTTGCAGTGTGGCGAATCGGTTGGAAGAAAGAATGGGAACTGTTGAAACAGAGATGGAGAAAATAAAAGATGGAATCGAGACAGAAATCGGCAGGATAAAGGAAAAATTCAGTGAATTAGAAAAGCGAATAGATTCTGCGCACACCCCAGAAACTTACAACAAAAACTCAAGGGTGGACCTGAGTATGAACTTGGACGAAGTTCAGAAGGACATCAAAAATCTCAAGGTCAGTGCTGAACCTGGAAAGCTCTCATTGAAACCGCCTCAGTTCGACGGAAATACTCCATGGTCAAACTACCACCGACAATTCGAAGCTGCTGCCAAAGCAAATGGATGGAATGCTGGGGAAAAAGCTTTAGCATTGACACTGGCATTGCGTGGCGAAGCAACACATATTTTACAAACGATCACCGCCCAACAACAGAAAGACTATGAACAGCTGGTAAAACACTTGGAACTTCGCTATGGCCAAGCCCACCTTGAACACGTATATCACTCACAGCTGAAGAACCGATGCCAGAAACCAAGCGAGTCGTTCAAGAATTTGAAGCAGATATTGCACGCTTGGTTCGTCTTGCGTACCCAGCTACACCGGAAAATGTAATGGAGCGACTAGCGGTCCAAGCATTTTTGGATGGACTTCGTGACCAGGAAACCCGGCAAGCCCTAACACTAGCTCGCCCCGCACATCTCGTGGATGTATTGGCACGCGCTCTGGAATTCGAAGCAGCAAAGCAATCCTGCAAAAGCCAGAGTAGAGTCCGGATGATCGAGGAAGACCCACAGCCACAGGAGCCCGCTAATATCGAGGCTGTCATGAGAAAATTAATAAAGGAAGTCTTGCCTGAAAGGAAACAAATAAGGTGCTGGAATTGCGGGAAAATTGGGCATGTGCGTAGCAAATGCCCAACTTTCAAAGAAGCGACACCGACACAGGAAAACTAAAGAAGGTCGATGAGGAGGGGAAGTCGTCGGCCTGTATCCAGCAAGCCCCAAATAACAATGCATATGTCGCTGTCCTTCAACGACAGAACAAAGGTGTTTTTGTAGACGGTCTCATCAACAACGAACCTCGTGCCATGCTGCTTGATACAGGTGCGACTAGGACAATCCTTGGACCTACATTTGCCAAAACACCGGCAAGAATTGAATCGTCGAATTGGAAGCTACGCACAGCAACTGGAGAGCCGGCAACTGTGTATGGTGAACTTCCAATTGAACTGACTTTGGGCAGCACTAAAGTGAAACATCGGGCTCTTGTAGCGGATATCGAGGATGATGCAATTATAGGTATGGACATCATGAATTCCAGAGGATTCGAACTGAATTTTAAAGACGGCGTCCTTCGTGTGAACGGAGAAGAGCTGGTACTTCATGGGAGAAATGAAGAAATGGTTCGAATTCTGCTGGCTGAAGACGTAAGCGTACCGGAGAGGGCTGAAACCATTTTGGAGGCTCGCCTGGATGGAGGTGCGAGCAGTGGAAACATGGTGATGTTCGAGCCCAAGCTACATGATGAGAAAATTGGACAAGGAATTGCACTAGGAAAAACCTTGTTGCGTGCTGATAAATTTGTGCCAGTAAGGGTAATGGATGTCAATTATTACCTGGTGACCTTGAAGAAGGGAACGATTTTGGGGCACTGCTCGTCAATTTCCTCTGTAATCAGGAGTGTACGTGGCACTGTTAGCCAAGCCAGTAACATGCCAGCAGAATTGGAGAAGTTGGTTGCTATCTCGTCTAAGGACATGGGGCCAGCACAGAAGCCTAAATTGAGAGAACTAGTCAGGAAATATCAGGACATCTTCGATACCGGACTAGGCAGAGGCGGTAGAACAAAGATCGAGAAAAGACAGCTTTTACCATCGGCTCCGGATTATGGCAGTTTACAGTTATGCCGTTCGGCCTCTGCAATGCTCCAGCCACGTTCGAAAGATTGATAGAGATGGTTTTGAAAGGACTATCATGGAAGACGTGTCTGGTGTATCTCGACGACATTATTGTGGTTGGCAGGTCATTCGAGGACCATGTAAAAAACTTGGAAGAGGTATTTCAGCGACTGAGAAGTTCCGGACTGAAACTGAGCCCCAAGAAATGTCATCTGTTTCAAAAAGAAGTACGTTATCTCGGCCACGTTGTCTCAGGGAAAGAAGTGGCAGTAGATGAGCAGAAGATCAAAGCTGTTAAGGAATGGCCCGTTCCGAAAGACATTCACCAGCTTCGAAGTTTTCTTGGCTTGTGCACTTACTATCGCCGATACGTGCTGGGATTTGCTAACATCGCAAAACCACTGACCAGGCTCACGGAAGGACAAACAAAGTTCCAGTGATCGGATGAATGCCAAGATTCATTCAGGAAGTTGAAAGGAGCTTTGATCAACGCACCAATCCTGAGCTACCCCCTTCCAGACGGGAAATTCATTCTGGACACGGACGCCAGTAACGTGGGAATTGGAGCTGTCCTGTCTCAGATCCAAGAAGGACAAGAGAAGGTCATCGGTTACTTCAGCAAGACCCTCAGTAAACCGGAGCGGAATTACTGTGTCACCAGGCGGGAACTGTTGGCTGTTGTCAAGGGAGTTGAGCACTTCTACAAGTACGTGTATGGACGAAGATTTCTACTGAGAACTGACCATGCAGCTCTCAAATGGCTCCCACAGTTTAAGAATCCCGAGGGTCAAGTGGCACGCTGGATTGAGAGGCTCCAGGAATTCGACTTTGAGATCGAACATCGGGCGGGGACCAGCCATAAGAATGCGGATGCCCTATCGCGAAGACCATGTCCAGACGACTGTTCGCACTGCCGACGAACAGAGGAAAAGGAGTCGACACTCTACAGAACCACGGCGGTCGATGATAACTGGAATGACCACAAGATCCAGAAAGACCAAGAGAAAGATCCAGATCTTGGTTTAGTCATCGGCTGGAAGAAGAGTGAGCGAAGACCGTCGTGGCAGGAAATAGCCAGTTGTTCTCCAGTCGTCAAAACTTACTTTGCCCAATGGAACTCTTTCACCTTAGACAATGGAGTCTTGTGTTGGAGTCGGAGGATGGCGGGGAAGAAAGACGTCAGGTAGTAGTTCCCAGGAGCAGAAGACAGGAAGTGCTCCGAGAAATCCATGATGGGGTCACCGGAGGACATCTGGGAGTGACGAAGACCCTCCAGAAAGTTAGGCAACGGTTCTACTGGGCCAATTCTCAAGCTGACGTCAAGGACTGGTGCAGAAAATGTGCTGTATGCGCTGCCAGTAATGGGCCTCGAACAAGACTTAAGGCCCCGATGCGCCAGTACAATGTGGGCAGCCCATTCGAAAGGATCGCCATTGACATCGCTGGCCCGTTCCCACAATCTGAACACGGGAACAAGTACATCCTTGTGGCGATGGATTACTTCAGCAAGTGGGCCGAAGCCTATGCCCTGCCCAACCAAGAAGCCATCACCGTTGCCAACGTCTTGGTGAAGGAGTGGATTTGTCGATTCGGTGTCCCGTTAGAGCTGCATTCGGATCAAGGCAGGAATTTCGAGTCAAACCTGTTCCAGGAGATGTGTCAGATGCTGAACATCCGTAAAACGAGGACCACAGCTCTACATCCGCAGTCCGATGGAATGGTGGAGCGGATGAATAAGACGATAAACCGCCACCTGTCCAAGGTAGTCTCTGACCACCAGAAGGATTGGGACCAGTACCTCCATCTGTTCCTGATGGCGTAACGTTCCGCAGTTCATGAGTCAACCGGCCAAACCCCTCCTAGTGTTATAATGGGCCGAGAGCTGCGACTTCCATGTGACTTGAAGTTTTGGACGCCACCAGGACAAGACACTGCGGGAGATGACTACGTCAGCAAACTGCGACAGAGAATGGACGACATCCATGAACGGGTCTGTTTGAACATCCAGAGTGCCAGCGACAGAATGAAGGAGACCTACGACATCAAGGCGGATGCTGGTGGATATCAGACAGGTGACCTTGTCTGGCTATACAACTCTAAACGGCGCCGTGGACTATCACCGAAACTTCGGAACTCGTGGGAAGGTCCATATAAGATCATGAAAAGGATAAACGACCTCGTCTACCGCATATATAAGCCACCACGAGGAAAACCTAGGGTAGTCCACTTCAATAGGTTGTCCCCTTACGCCGGAAACCACGATCAAATCCGCACCGTCAGATCACCGGAGGACGAAATGACGTTTCAGAGGTTCATGTCCCTGTACTCGAACGGACAGAAAGTTCAATATGGGGTAACACCCGAGAGGAGTCACGAGATCTTTTCAAGGTGCATGCCAATTACGCGTTAGCTCACTGTGTGGCAGAAGATCTCCAAATGTCCAGAGGCATTGCAGTAGTTTTCTCCAAGAAGTTCGGTCGAATCCAGGAACTGAGAGAACAGAACCCGGAAGTTGGAGGGGTGTTACAGCTGAGGAAAGGCCAGAGAAACATCTATTATCTGGTTACCAAGAAGCGTTCTCGTGATAAGCCGTCTTATGAAGATGTTTGGAAGAGCCTTACGAGATTGAGAGACACGATGCTGGACCAGAATATTGTAGACCTGGCAATCCCAAAATTGGCCTGTGGGCTTGATCGGCTGGACTGGAGAGTTATAAGAAGCATGTTGGAGACAATATTCAGATCCAGCGGCATCAACATTCTGGTGTGCTGCAACCATCTTCCTCGACCCAAATTGAAGACTGTGGAGTGCTACTTCCATCGAACGTCCAGGTGCAGATATGGAGAATCTTGCAGATATCTTCACACTCCAAGAATGACGCTTCGGGGCGAAACGTCTTTAAGAAGGGGGCAATGTAACGATTTCGAGACCGGCCCAGAGACCGGCCCTGATCTAATCAATTATGCACCCTCGTTCAACTACAACTGCATATCTGCTAGCGTACGGATCGCCGAGAACAAGCTGGAATAAATCAATTGTTCGATACTATTCGAAGAGCCATCTAGATGAAATGTTCTATACTCCTGAATATTCGAGAGCCGTGAATGGAAACTGCTTGGGAGTATATAAGCGGGACAGGCAGAATGGAGAACAGTTACAGTTCCAGAGTTCGCTGATAGATAGCCACAGTAGAAATAAATTGAAATAGTGAATAATCGTTGTAAATAGTGTTATAAATAAATTAGGAAAATTAGTTAGTGCAGTTTTACTACAATATCATGCAGTCGGTTTGAATCGGCTGCATTTCTTCTTCTTCGATTAGTTTTTTGAATTTCTGACTCCCAGGTCAGGTAAATATGAAAAAATTGTTTTTATAATTTCACACAAAAAATTCTTGGCTTTATTCGTTAAACGACGATGTATTTCCTGTCATATACGTCAATGGTTCCTAGTTAAATAGGTCTGTGTCATTCACCAGGTTTAATAGTTTATTCACTAGGTGTTTTCGGATTCGTGCATATTTCTAGGTTGGTCTGTACGAATATTCTTGAGCGCTTCTGTTGTGCATCGCTTCACAATCGAAGATGATGTGAGAGGCTGTTTCCTCTTCGTCACCACGAAGTCTGCACGGTTTCTCTGTTTATTCCCATAGTGTGTAGGTGTTTCCTATAATTGTGCGTATCTTGAATCTGTTTAGATAGAAAGTGTCAGCTGTGTTTGGCTTGAGTGCCTCGCCATGGCTGCTGTGTCGATGCCCTTCGATTTGGTCCCAATATGTTTGGTGTTTTGTTTTATTCCACTCATTTATTAGGTTTCCGCACCAGGTTTTGCTAATTCCAAACACTGGTTCTGGACCTGTGAATGATAATTCGGATGCACGTCTTGCAACTTGGACTACTTTTTTATTACCTTCTATTCCCCTATGTCCAGGCACCCACACCAAGTGTTACCTTGTTGTGTTCTGCTAGTTCATTGAGGCTCTGAAGGCATTCCCAAACCTGCTTTGACTTAATCTGTACTGAATTTAGAGCCTTTATTGCGCTCTGGTCAGTGGCGTAGCTAACTTTCATCGAGCCCTCCCGCAGGAACCTGCTTTGCGCCGCTACCCGCTAACCCATAAATTTTTAATAAACTCAAATTTATAAACTGATCGAAATTTCCCTATGAAAAAACATACCCTCCTTTAAACGCAAGGCAAAATTTTCTGGTTTCCTTGCGCCCCTGTCAACCTAGCTAAGCCACTGGCTCTGGCTGTATAATGTAGATGTGTTTTCTTTTATACCCACTATCTGATTTCATCTGTATGCATGTCCTTATGGCAAGTGTCTCAATTTGGAATACTATGGTGTCATTGCCAAGTGGCAGTATAACGTTCCTTTTTGGCCCCACTCCATGTATTCCTACTCCAGTTCCTACCTCTGTTTTTAAGTCATCTGTTTACCAGATTGTTTTCAGATGATAGTGATTCTACTCCCGAGTTCCATTCGTCCCACTTGAGCTGTGTTCTGATTGGTTTTTCGTATCAGTTTTGGGGTAGCATGTAGTCTGATAGTTCGGTAATGTTTACTTCATGAATGATTTTGGTGTGCCAAGTTTGTGGTTGAGATCTTCAATTACCTGTCTGTATGCACTCATCCTCGCCTCTCTCATGACTGTGATGTCCAGAGGTGGAAGGTTTAGGATGATTTCCATAGTAGCGGTCGGAGTGCTGCTCATAGCGCTCATGATACACAGGCAAGCTAGCCTCTGGAGTAGCTAACTTTCAGCGAGCCCTCCCACAGGAACCTGCTTTGCGCCGCTACCTGCTAACCCATAAATTTTTAATAAACTCAAATTTATAAACTGATCGAAATTTCCCTATGAAAAAACATACCCTCCTTTAAACGCAAGGCAAAATTTTCTGGTTTCCTTGCTCCCCTGTCAACCTTGCGCCCCCCTGCGCCGCGGGGGTTGCGGGGGTGCTAGCTAAGCCACTGGCTCTGGCTGTATAATGTAGATGTGTTTTCTTTTATACCCACTATCTGATTTCATCTGTATGCATGTCCTTATGGCAAGTGTCTCAATTTGGAATACTATGGAGTTATTGCCAAGTGGCAGTATAACGTTCATTTTTGGCCCCACTCCATGTATTCCTACTCCAGTTCCTACCTCTGTTTTTAAGTCATCTGTTTATCAGATTGTTTTCAGATGATAGTGATTCTACTCCCGAGTTCCATTCGTCCCACTTGAGCTGTGTTCTGATTGGTTTTTCGTATCAGTTTTGAGGTAGCATGTAGTCTGATAGTTCGGTAATGTTTACTTCATGAATGATTTTGGTGTGCCCAGTTTGTGGTTGAGATCTTCAATAACCTGTCTGTATGCACTCATCCTCGCCTCTCCCATGACTGTGATGTCCAGAGGTGGAAGGTTTAGGATGATTTCCATAGTAGCGGTCGGAGTGCTGCTCATAGCGCTCATGATACACAGGCAAGCGAGCCTCTGGAGTTCACCGAGGTTGAGTTTTCCTGTCTTTGGGCCACCACAGCAGCGAGTGTATAGCCAGTTCATGACTTTCGGTTTCAGTCCCCATGTTTTTCCAAAAGCTCTTCTGCACATCATGAATGATGATTTGCTTTTGTTGATTACATGTTGCAGATGCATGCTATTTGACATGATGAGCTACTTGTAGTGTTTCGCCAAAGAATTTAGGTAGTTGTATTCCCCCCAGAATTATTTTGCTTGTGAAGGGAATGAGTGTGGTTTTGCTGGGGTTTGCCCTCAGTCATTCTCTTTTGCGCCAATCCTTATGTCATCCGCAAAACCTTGGGTATAGTATCCTTAAATAAAGATTCCAGTAGTTCGTCAACTACCGTATCCCACTAGGGGTAATAAAATCCTGCCCTGTGGGGTGTTCCTCTGGCAATTTCTAGCTGCGCGGAGTTTTCGAACATCTTGGTCTGGTTGGGCCTTCCGATTTTGGAGCATTGAGAGTATCCATCTGCAGGTGGTTTCGTCAACGCTCTCCTTCTGGTCGCTGAGACCAAGCATTTGGGGGTACTCATTTTCCCTGCTAGAACAGTTACATGTATGTTGGAGGATCACAAAAACCATGATAAAACCTTATATTATGCCTCATATTTCAGGTTCTTTTCAGTTTTTTGGCAGCCGTTAATCAATAAAATGTGGTTAAATCTTTTTCTAAAATTTTTGAGAACTTTCTATCGCGGCTATCCGAGATTTTGGTATAATTTGAGGGTACCGATTTTCCTTCAGACAATCCTTTATGGGTGTGTTAGGATCGCAAAAAAACATGATTGCCATCTTAATTGGTAGCTTATCCAAGATGGCAGAAGTTGACTTTATGAAACGGTCATATCTCTGGAAGTACTTGACCCATTTATAATAATGTAACGATTTCGAGACCGGCCCCGAGACCGGCCCTGATCTTATTAATTATGCACCCTCGTTCAACTACAACTGCATATCTGCTGGCGTAAGCATCGCCGAGAACAAGCTGGAATAATCGATTGTTCGATACTATTCGAAGAGCCATCTAGATGAAATGTTCTATACTCCTGAATATTCGAGAGCCGTGAATGGAAACTGCTTGGGAGTATATAAGCGGGACAGGCAGAATGGAGAGTTAGTTACAGTTCCAGAGTTCGCTGATAGATAGCCACAGTAGAAATAAATTGAAATAGTAAATGTTTTAGTGAATAATCGTTGTGAATAGTGTTTCAAATAAATTAGGAAAATTAGTAAGTGCAGTTTTACTACATTTGGTGTCAGAAGTGGGATGTTTGAAATAAACAAGTGTTAAAAAGTGTTCGTCGCGTTGAAAAATTGATAGACATTTATCGCGCCTAATAACAGTTAGTGAGTGACCCGTTGAACATTTGAGTGCAAAGTTTTCAGTTTATTGTCCCGCGACGCGCAAAACTGTCCACTTTGCACTCAAATGTTCAACGGGTCACTCACTAACTGTCTATTAGGCGCGATAAATGTCTATCAATTTTTCAACGCGACGAACACTTTTTAACACTTGTTTATTTCAAACATCCGACTTCTGACAACAAATGTAGTAAAACTGCACTTACTAATTTTCCCAATTTATTTGAAACACTGCAAACTTCTTCTTTCAAGCTTCTCGAATTTTCTAGAAGCTCTTCTCTCAAATTCTCCGAGCTTTCTAGAAGCTTCACTTCTAAATTTTTCGAATTTTCGTGAAGCTTTTCTTCTAGATTTTTCGAAAGTTCTTCTTTCAGAGTATTCGAAATTTCTACAAAATTCAAAGAGTCTGGAGGAAAAGCTTCTAGAAAACTCGGTCAGCCTGAAAGAAGAACTTCTAGAAAATTCGAATACTCTGAAAGAAGAACTTTCGAAAAATCTAGAAGAAAAGCTTCACGAAAATTCGAAAAATTTAGAAATTCTGTGAGTTTGAAGGAGGAACTTCAACAAAATTCGGTGAGTCTGGAAGATAAATTTCTTCAAAACTCGAAATATCTAGAAGAAAAGATTCACGAGAATTCGAAAAATCTGGAAGAAAAACTTCAAGAAAAGCTTCTAGAAATCTCTGAAGGCCTAAAAAGAGAACTTTGTGGTGTGGCAAATCGACTGGAAGGAAGAATAGGAGCCATTGAGAAAGAGGTGGATAAAATAAAAGATGATATTGAGGATGAGATGAAAAAGATAAAGGAAACGCTCCACGATGAAATAAAAGATGGAATCGAGACAGAAATCGGCAGGATAGAGGAAAAATTCAGTGAATTAGAAAAGCGAATAGATTCTGCGCACACCCCAGAAACTAACAACAAAAACTCAAGGGTGGACCTGAGTATGAACTTGGACGAAGTTCAGAAGGACATCAAAAATCTCAAGGTCAGTGCTGAACCTGGAAAGCTCTCATTGAAACCGCCTCAGTTCGACGGAAATACTCCATGGTCAAACTACCACCGACAATTCGAAGCTGCTGCCAAAGCAAATGGATGGAATGCTGGGGAAAAAGCTTTAGCATTGACACTGGCATTGCGTGGCGAAGCAACAAATATTTTACAAACGCTCACCGCCCAACAACAGGAAGACTATGAACAGCTGGTAAAACACTTGGAACTTCGCTGAAAAACCGATGCCAGAAATCAAGCGAGTCGTTGCAAGAATTTGAAGCAGATATTGCATGCTTGGTTCGTCTTGCGTATCCAGCTATACCGGAAAATGTAATGGAGCGACTAGCGGTCCAAGCATTTTTGGATGGACTTCGTGACCAGGAAATCCGGCAAGCCCTAACACTAGCTCGCCCCGCACATCTCGTGGATGCATTGGCACGCGCTCTGGAATTCGAAGCAGCAAAGCAATCCTGCAAAAGCCAGAGTAGAGTCCGGATGATCGAGGAAGACCCACAGCCACATGAGCCCGCTAATATCGAGGCTGTGATGCGAAAAGTGCTGAAGGAAGTTGTGCCTGAGAGAAGACTGATAAGATGCCGAAATTGTAAAGAACTTGGGCACGTGCGTAGCAAATGTCCGACATTGAAAAAATCGATATCAACGATGAAGGTCAAGAAGGAGCAATCGTCAGCCCGTACCCAACAAGCCCCAGTTAACAATGCATATGTCGCTGTACTTCAAAGACAAGACAAAGGAGTCTTCGTAGACGGTCTCATCAACAACGAGCCTCGCACCATGCTCCTTGATACGGGTGCGACTAGGACAATCCTTGGACCTACATTTGCCAAAACACCGGCAAGAATCGAATCGTCGAATTGGAAGCTACGCACAGCAACAGGAGAGCCGGCAACTATGTATGGTAAACTTCCAATTGAACTGACTTTGGGCAGCACTACAGTGAAACACCGGGCTCTAGTAGCGGATATCGAGGACGTGGTAATAATCGAAATGGACATCATGAATTCCAGAGGATTCGAGCTGAATTTTAAAGACGGCGTCCTTCGTGTGAACGGAGAAGAGCTGGTACTTCATGGGAGAAATGAAGAAATGGTTCGAGTTCTGCTGGCTGAAGACGTAAGCGTACCGGAGAGGGCTGAAATCATTTTGGAGGCTCGCCTGGATGGAGGTGCGAGCAGTGGAAATGTGCAGAACCACGGCGATCGATGATAACTGGAATGACCACAAGATCCAGAAAGACCAAGAGAAAGATCCAGATCTTGGTTTAGTCATCGGCTGGAAGAAGAGTGATCGAAGACCGTCGTGGCAGGAAATGGCCAGTTGTTCTCTAGTCGTTAAAACTTACTGGGCCCAATGGAACTCTTTCACCTTAGACAATGGAGTCTTGAAGCGTGTGTTGGAGTCGGAGGATGGCGGGGAAGAAAGACGTCAGGTAGTAGTTCCCAGGAGCAGAAGACAGGAAGTGCTTCGAGAAATCCATGATGGGGTCACCGGAGGACATCTGGGAGTGACGAAGACCCTCCAGAAAGTTAGGCAACGGTTCTACTGGGCCAATTGTCAAGCTGACGTCAAGGACTGGTGTAGAAAATGTACTGTATGCGCTGCCAGTAATGGGCCTCGAACAAGACCTAAGGCCCCGATGCGCCAGTACAATGTGGGCAGCCCATTCGAAAGGATCGCCATTGACATCACTGGCCCGTTCCCACAATCTGAACAAGGGAACAAGTACATCCTTGTGGCGATGGATTACTTCAGCAAGTGGACCGAAGCCTATGCCCTGCCCAACCAAGAAGCCATCACCGTTGCCGACGTCTTGGTGAAGGAGTGGATTTGTCGATTCGGTGTCCCGTTAGAACTGCATTCGGATCAAGGCAGGAATTTCGAGTCAAACCTGTTCCAGGAGATGTGTCAGATGCTGAACATCCGGAAAACGAGGACCACAGCTCTACATCCGCAGTCTGATGGAATGGTGGAGCGGATGAATAAGACGATAAACCACCACCTGTCCAAGGTAGTCTCTGACCACCAGAAGGATTGGGACCAGTACCTCCATCTGTTCCTGATGGCGTATCGGTCCGCAGTTCATGAGTCAACCGGCCAAACCCCTGCAAGTGTTATTATGGGCCGAGAGCTGCGACTTCCATGTGACCTGAAGTTTGGGACGCCACCAGGACAAGACACTGCGGGAGATGACTACGTCAGCAAACTGCGACAGAGAATGGACGACATCCATGAACGGGTCCGTTTGAACATCCAGAGTGCCAGCGACAGAATGAAGGAGACCTACGACATCAAGGCGGATGCTGGTGGATATCAGACAGGTGACCTTGTCTGGCTATACAACCCTAAACGTCGCCGTGGACTGTCACCGAAACTTCGGAACTCGTGGGAAGGTCCATATAAGATCATGAAAAGGATAAACGACCTCGTCTACCGCATATATAAGCCACCACGAGGAAAACCTAGGGTAGTCCACTTCAATAGGTTATCCCCTTACGCCGGAAACCACGACCAAGTCCGCACCGTCAGATCACCGGAGGACGAAATGACATTTCAGAGGTTCATGTCCCTGTACTCGAACGGACAGAAAGTTCAATATGGGGTAACCCGAGAGGAGTCACGAGATCTTTTCAAGGTGCCTGCCAATTACGCATTAGCTCACTGTGTGGCAGAAGATTTCCAAATGTCCAGAGGCATTGCAGTAGTTTTCTCCAAGAAGTTCGGTCGAATCCAGGAACTGAGAGAACAGAACCCGGAAGTTGGAGGAGTGTTACAGCTGAGGAAAGGCCAGAGAAACATCTACTATCTGGTTACCAAGAAGCGTTCTCGTGATAAGCCGTCTTATGAAGATGTTTGGAAGAGCCTTACGAGATTGAGAGACACGATGCTGGACCAGAATATTGTAGACCTGGCAATCCCAAAATTGGCCTGTGGGCTTGATCGGCTGGACTGGAGAGTTATAAAAAGCATGTTGGAGACAATATTCAGATCCAGCGGCATCAACATTCTGGTGTGCTCCAACCATCTTTCTCGACCCAAAATGAAGACTGTGGAGTGCTACTTCCATCGAACGTCCAGGTGCAGATATGGAGAATCTTGCAGATATCTTCACACTCCAAGAATGACGTTTCGGGGCGAAACGTCTTTAAGAAGGGGGCAATGTAACGATTTCGAGACCAGCCCCGAGACCGGCCCTGATCTTATTAATTATGCACCCTCGTTCAACTACAACTGCATATCTGCTGGCGTACGCATCGCCGAGAACAAGCTGGAATAATCGATTGTTCGATACTATTCGAAGAGCCATCTAGATGAAATGTTCTATACTCCTGAATATTCGAGAGCCGTGAATGGAAACTGCTTGGGAGTATATAAGCGGGACAGGCAGAATGGAGAGTTAGTTACAGTTCCAGAGTTCGCTGATAGATAGCCACAGTAGAATTAAATTGAAATAGTAAATGTTTTAGTGAATAATCGTTGTAAATAGTGTTTCAAATAAATTAGGAAAATTAGTAAGTGCAGTTTTACTACAATAATAATTTGTTTCACTCAAATGAAAGCTTGTAATGTGCCTCATATGTGAGGTTTCCGACAGTTTGTCGATGTTTGCTGCCGTTAATTAATAAAACATGGAAAGTTATATTTTTGACCACGGTATATAACTACAAAGGCACATCACCTCAAATGTGAGGTTTGCTTCCGTTTATTGATAAAACATAGATTAATAATTCTACTATGAACTTTTGAATAAAATGACTTTCACGGTTTCGTAGATTTTTGACGAAGGTGTATAACTTCTGATAAAATTGATAATCTCCTTCCGAGTATAGTAACTCTGTTCAAAATTTCAACGAAACTTGAATGTATTAGAAATTATGCATTTTAAAAATTCGGTTTGCACTCGTGTGCAAACCCAATTTTTTTAAAGAATTCATAATTACGCAAAAATGCTTTGTTCTGTAGTCCTTGTTAAAGAGACATGTGGGTTCTTTTTCTTGATGCTTCCAGCTCTTTGGTCCAGAATTGGACCGAGCTGTTTTGCTTCCTTTTGGTTAGAGGGCTTCTTTGGAATAAAGAGATTCTCGCATCCTGACAGCCTCATATTTTTTACCAATTTTATTGTCCAAAGTTTTTTGTTTTTCTCGATGATTCTTCTTCAATCAATATTTTTTACACTGTCCAAATTTACCAAATTTCAGTGCAACTAGCTGGGGAACTGGTCCAAATTCAGTGGACACTGAGAAACAGATTTTAACTCCAGTAGCGAATAAAATAAGATATTTGATTTATATTCGATATTATAAATTCTTTGTTATTTCAGGCTCACAATGCAACTAAACTCACAGAGAGGTATTATCGCACCCTTTCTACCTACAGCGATAGATTAGAAGCACTAGAACAAAGGGCCATCGAACCTATTGTGCTCAGCACTTCTACAAATTCGACTCAGGTCGTGTCAAGAGTATCATTTCAAAGAGTCAACCGTAGAGTTCGCACGATTGGTCAAAGACTTCTCATCATTGAACGTTTGCTTTACAAAGATGAATGTTCTAGCAACCCTTGTCAAAACGGAGGGACGTGTCAAGATATGTTCAATAACTTTCTGTGTCGATGTCCGGATGGATGGGAGGTTTGTATTCATGAATAATTTAAAATGTACAGTTAATAGAGCTGCAAAAAAATTTAAAATGATAATAGAAAAGGCGGTGAATGCTATCAGAAGAATTCATTGAATTTTTTTATCATATCTAGGGAAAACACTTTTGAATCTAATCAGTAATATTCCCAAGCCTAGAGTTCGAATGAAAGTATAGGCAACACGCACATGCATATTTTGCTCGACAGAATAGAATATCTGCAAAGTGATGGATAAGAAATAGTTATTATCCTAACAAGTACGGAAAGATTATCATTCCCACATGTCACTGCCGTTACCCGAACGACGCAAAGCGCCAGATTTTTAAGTTATCGCATCCTTCTGTTGAGGCTGATTCAGATACATGCGTGCCCAACTGCCAAGCAGGGTTTTTGAAGCACGGGAAGTTTAAACGCCTTTTTCTCACGTTTCTATCACAAGATCATATTTTAGTTGGTTCTGTAAGAATTTTGTCAATGCTGGAGTAATGCTATTTGAGCTTTTCAAATAATCCCAATGTATTTTTCACTGCTTTCAAGGCAGATTCCGGAGTGAACCAAGAATTACGGCCTTGCATTCTTCTGGCTAGGTTTTCTGCCGCATCACGGCAAGCCGGGTTTAATTTTCAGATTCGAGAGCAGCGTGACCACCATTCCACCATTTTGACAGAATATCAGAGACTAGATCTCGATATTTAGTCCGTTTTATCTCCTCTTTTCCGACGATGTTTGTTTCGCCAGGAGCCAAAAACTCTATGACGAAAATTGTCCTACTTTGATGGTCGAGGAGGACTACATATCAGGCTTATTGGCTTGTATTTGCCTGAGGGTAATGAATGAGTAGTTCAAATAGATTCGGCACTTCTCATTCTCCACAACGCGGCTGCTCCATTCCAAAACACAGTATCCAACATTTTTTCAGAAAATGAAATTTCAATATTTTTAGATATACTGTGTTTAGGCGCATCTTTCAACCCGACCTGTTCGTTGATAGCAGTACTAATTTCAGAGATAGACATGCTCCTAATCTAGTTTGTGCAACCTCTTCAACGCCAAACAAAAACACTAAAACTCGTTTTTCTCTCAATTTTGTTTTTTTCACATACTGGGTTTTGGAATGGAGCAGCCGCACGGACTCAATATCTCCCGGAGCATAGGGCAACACCGGTGTGTCGTCAATGCCGTACGAGTGTCGTAGGTGATAGAACAACACTCGTAGTGCCGCGTTATGCCTGCTGAGACCACATAAGCTGGACCAGCTGACAGCAAATGCATTATGGTCTCAGCTGCTCCACGAAACGCTCTGAATCTAGTGTCAGGGACCTCTTTACCCATCACGCGACTACGGCAGACGAGGGTGTTGAAGACACCATCTTGGCAGGCCATTATGAATCACTCGGTTTCCGACTTCAGCCCACGTAACCTGAGAAAAGCGAAGGTCAGGTTTCTGGGTAATCCAAGGTCTTCAATGTTCTTGAAGCTGAAGGAGCTTCTCACTCTCCGCAGCTTTGACGTGGGCTTTTTGCTGAACGGGTTCCAACTCGGTGACAGAGTTTGGGTTCGTCCGTTCAGTGTCGAATACGGACGATTTAGGATGCAAGCTCCTATGCAGATGCATGCATCATCTTGCGAGTTTTTACATCGTTGTTGTACTAGTTGTCACAGCTCTTCCTGAGTCCATTTCATTTTTCCAAAAAAAGTGAAGTAGAATCGGAACGGCAAGCATATTAGTCGCAGCAACTTCGTTCTTCCCCGACAGTTGTGATGACCAGATCTGTCAGATTTTATGCTGATACTTGCCGCGGAGAGAGTTTTTAACAGTGGTTGTCTCTTGAGTGTGTCGTTCCGCATCTAGATAGGTATACGTCTCTCCGGCGTCCAGATGATGTGGGATGCTTCTGTCCACGAGCCGAACGTCCTTTCCGAATTGCTCGCATCGTCCTCTTTTGAGATGAACACTCCATTCCGATAGCATGCGTGTACTCTTGCACCATCCTCAAGGACTGATGAAGATCCTTTTTCCTGGAGACATATAATTTGAGGTCATCCATGTAAAACAGATGAGTGACCTCATGCCTCCGGTTGCTGGGGGCGCCGCAGTTGTATCCGCGGGTTTTCCGTAGTGCAACGGACAAGTCTCCTTGAAAGACGCCCCTTCTAAAGATAACCTCTGCTCTGGTTTGACTCTGACTTGACCAGATGTTATGGTGAAGCGAGTACTCCAGAGCAGCATCAGCTGTTCAATGCATCTCACCCTTTGGTCGGATGAGCTCATGCTATATCGATCTAGGTCATTGAAGGGTTACGCTTTTACTGCACGAAGCCCTGCAAGATGCATCTGTCGATCAGCAGGTTCTCCTTGCAGCCAGCGACTCCCTCCTTTGAGCCTTTTTGCTCATATATCCGTTCATACACCAGCTTAACTGCGGAGAGTATTCGCATGTACAAGATGCGGGAAAACACCTCATAACATGCGTTCATTAGAATGGGTATTATTTTGTAATTTTTAATGCTGGTGTTGAAAGAAATAAGTATTATTTATATGTATATGTATATTTCATATTGCACTATTCATTTGTTATTATTGATAATATTTGAACAATTTGTATCAGGGTGAAAACTGCAATGAGGATGTCAATGAATGCGCCAGATTTGCCGGAACTGATTTGGGCTGTCAAAATGGAGCTACTTGTGTCAACAAACTTGGAACATATGAGTGAGTGAGTCCGGTAAATATCTAAATATTTTATAACGGTTGGTATTAATTTTTTTAGGTGTATTTGTATCGGAGGATTCATTGGCTTGCACTGTACTAAACGAAAAGGCGATTGTTTTTCAGGCGGCACTGAACTATGTGGTCATGGAACTTGTGTGTCACAAAATAATGCACTGGGTTATAAATGTATTTGTGACCAGGTGAAAAATTCTTCTTTTTTTAAAATTTGTTGATTATGATCATGTTTGCTTTCAAGAATTATGCCGTTGTCTTGCGATCCGTTTCGTTCCTCAAATCTTCCGTTTCTTATCTCTTGATGCTCATATTTTGAAGTGCTCCAGACCAATGGAGCTTCTGATAAAGATATTCTTGTATTTGTAGGGATGGACAACCGATGGAACAAATCAGGCATGTACAATAGATGTAAACGAATGTAAGTTAAATCATCCGCCATGTTCAGTAAGTCCACATGTGGAGTGTATCAACGTGCCAGGCTCATTTTATTGCGCTCCTTGTCCTTCAGGTAAAAACCAAATTTGATTTCACGAAAAATATGTTATTTTTTCAATGATTTTAGGCTTTGTTGGCAATGGCTATCATTGTTCTGACATAGATGAGTGTACTACCAACAACGGAGGTTGTAGTGTGAATCCCACGGTTTTGTGTATAAATACTCATGTAAGTTATTCATGACCAGATTTACGTTGTCGTATTTTCCTTGTCAAAGTAATCGATTGTGTGGTGTAGGAATGTTATACTTAGATCTTGATATTTCTGTCTTAAGATCTCGAGAATACTAAACATGTCAATAGGCGGTTTTGAGGGAATTTGAAAATGATCGATATTCCTTAGGAACATTTTCACACCATGTTTAGAGCAATTTCTACTGAAAAGTTTACGACAAAAGTTCACAAATAGTCTGTTTTACTGTGGGGAAGTAGATATGGAGCACATTTCGAACACCAAAACTATAACTGAAATTTTTGTTTTTATGTATTTAATCATTTAAACAAAATGAGTATGGTTATAAAGGTCTCTTACGCCCCTTTCAAACCAAATATTAATTGCCATTTGAAGTTATTGGTCACAATAGAACTGCGACGTCTTTCACGATGACTTCGTCACCTGTAACCAAAAAAAAGTTGTTACATTCCAAGTTCAAGTATAACCGTTTAAAATATAAAGGAGGGAAGGGGGACTTTTTGCTAGCACTGTATATATTTCGAAATATTATTGAATATTTACCACCTATATTCAGATTTTTTGTGATGTTCATCAAATCATAATGGATATTACTAGTCCATCAGCCTTTTGCAATTATCATTATATCTAATTTACTTATATTGATATTTTTATTTCAAGGGATCTAGGATATGTGGTCTATGTCCACCAGGTTACTCAGGGGATGGAGTGACTTGTTCTTATTTAGGAGTTTGCAATGTAAATAATGGTGGTTGTCATAATTTGGCAACTTGTAGAGATAACCAACGTAAGTAAATTTGAACGAACCCATATATAATAGTTATTTATTATGAAAAATAGTGAGCAACCTGTGCCTTCACCATTTCACTGACATTTCAACAGCAAATTATTCTTTCACTGTCAAACACACACTGCTGTCAATTGGATTATTTGTAGAAGAATCTTTGAAAATGGGTGATTCAAATGATAGTTTCCTCTCGATTTGAAGGGTGAATGAAGTTTTGTATTTTGAATCAAATAGCATCCTTGCGTCTTTTTCTTATAAATTTCAATCATGCTAAACTTTCATAAACTCTACATTTGAATTTCATTATAGTACTAGGACTTTTTGAACGTCATTATGGTCCTAGGATGTCATATTATGATATGCCAGCAGATAAATAAAATGATATTATTATTATTATTAGATGGATGCACATGCAATCGTTTCAAAAATTTCGTTGATTTCCAAATACTGAAAAATCGAAATGAACAAGGGAGAGTCATTTATATGAATGAATGGTTTTCGGGCTTTGGGGCCGTGGTCGAGTCACCTCCGTGGAAGTGGTTTGATTGGACGTTTCGCACACAAGTGCGGTGAGCATCTTCCGCTTGGAAGTTGTCTTCTCGAGGAGCGACGTTTTGATTTAGTTGGGTCACCTCAGGTGACTCACCTGCCCAGACGGGATGTTGTCTTCTTCCACCTGACTGATTACGGTCTCCCTCAAATTATCTACCGTGCCGAATGTGGTGTTATGATGGCTTTGTTTTGGTGTTTTTTTTTATTGTTTCTGTTTTTGCATATTTCTCCTACTTCTCCGTTAAGGCAGGCATGGTAGTGTTCAACTGAGAAACGGACAATATTTTCTGCAGGACTAGAAAGTATGAATCAAAAACAATAAAATTTAATCTGAACAAAAGATGTTATTTATTGAGACCATTGTATCATTTCATTATTTTATTTGAATTGAAGCTTATCTGAAAAAAAAATAACACGACCGCGACCATTCGCATCTGTCACTGATAGTTTTGAAATCTATGTTATTTAGATCGATTATGGAATATATTTATTCCGTACCTTGTTATGGAATGAAAATACTTGCAAAACATATAAATATAAACATATAAACGTTTCCGAGTGAATATTCTAACTCAAGAGTTAAAAATGATTTCTTTATTGATTGTGGGGAAATGACATTTACTTGTGCACGTTCCCGGACTCTTCATGCCGTTCAGTAATGTCAGTTTTCCCTACTGAGTATGTGAAATATTGTTATCTAATACTGTTATGATTCATATTTCAAGGAATAAGTTCATCATACGTAGAATGCATTTGTCCTTCCGGATATGTCGGCAATGGAATAGGACCAAACGGATGTGTACGATATTCTGGCCCACTTCATCCATGCTCTTCTAGTCCCTGTAAAAATGGAGAATGCTCTTTAAACAACTCCACTGGTGATTACACTTGCACTTGCAGAATGGGATATACTGGTCGTAATTGTGATATGATTCGACGAGATCCATGTAGTCCAAATCCTTGTTTGAATGAGGGCGAATGCCAAAATGTTGATAATTCTCCCACTTGCAAATGTAAGACTGGGTTTGTAGGAAGATTTTGTCAGATCCAAAGGCAAGGTGAGTGATCCTAGACACTGCTTGGTAAGGTATTTAAAAAATGTCATCGTGGTTTTAGCCTGTGGTGGACACATGAGAGGTGAAAACGGTACGATCAAGTATCCCAGCGATGAGTTTGAAGACTATAGTCGTCGTGCAAATTGTGCTTGGACGATAAACTCGGGTAATTCGTCCAAGGTTCTGAATATCACCATTAAACGTTTCGATATTGAAAACACTCCTGGATGTCAGTTAGACTGGTTGGAGGTAAGTATCCAATGGATGAATTAGACTCAACATCATTGAATGCGCAATTTTCAGATACATGATGGACCAAATACAGCGGCACCAACTATGGGAAGATTTTGTGGCAAAACACTTCCATTGGGAGGAAATTTCTCATCTACACATAACTCCGTTTACCTTTGGTTCAGGTCCAATAATGATATTTCTGGAAGAGGATTCGAGCTTACATGGAACGCAATAGATCCGAGTAAGAACCAATTTATAAACAACCCAAATTTTCAACTCAAGGTATTATGCCCCGACAGAATTATACGAGCTTGTTCATTTTCAGAATGTGGAGGAACAATATCAAAGTCTTCACATGGATCTATACAATCACCTGGTGCACCAGGAAACTACCCGTTGAATCGGTATGTCATTATTATAATATTAATTATCAAATCTTCCATTTTCCAACCAAACAAAAATGCAATTTAGCTGAAACAAATTGATCAATTTTTCATTGTGCAGATTTTTAATCATCTCATTTCAGTCAGAAGAGGAGTGAAGTGCAACCCTCAGAATTTAAATTGCAGGATGAGTTGAATATTGCATGATTTCTATCTTTTGTTAAAATCTCCATATGGAGACATATATTTAATAGAGAACAATTATTTTCCTAGCTGATGCTCTTACATATATCTGTGCAAAGGATATTATGGGAACGTAGTTGCAAGTGGCTTCTATATCAACGAGCAGAAACCCAGTTGACGTGGTGGGATATTGTTTTGTTGTTATTGTTGATATTAAAATAAACAGCACATTAATATTGCCATTTTGTCCCCGCTATGAATCTGAAAATATTCACTATTCGACGTTTCGTCTCTTGGCCACCATCATCAACTTCATTTTCTCTTATGGGCGTCATATTTAACTGTTACAAATCAAAATTGAGTTTTTCATTCTGATTCCAAAGATGTAGACTTAATATGTGATACTTTGATATGTCACAACCTCCGTCAAAAACTCTTGTTAAATGAGTTGATTCGTTGTTACGCTATTATCTATCACATAGTCACGTCTGCTGTCACAATTTCAAAGTGATAATAAACGTAAAATGTTTTTTCAAACCGAGGAAAACGGGATATGATGAAACTGTTTTATAAATCAGACAGTAATACTGAAAGAACTGCAGAAATGTATCTGCAACTATACCCAAAGAGAATATAGCCAGCTAGAACAATATTCAAAAAATTAGATAGAAACCTTATCGAGTATGGTAGTTTCACAAGAACTAAAAATAAATATAGGAATCGATTTGATGAATATAAGAGAAACAATATTAAAAATGCGGTAATAAAATATTATTTTTTTTTACTTGTCTGTTTTTTAGATAAATATGAATCCGTCAGCTTCAACACATAACGTTGGTGCGCCACAAATAATTGTTGCAGAAGAAATGGTCTGCAATGCTAAAAAATTCATATTTGCCAAAAATTATACCCAGGTGATCCTGAACGGAGATTGACTTACTAATGAATAGAAACGATTTTCCTCAATTTCTCTCAAAGGTCATTTGGACGGATGAGAGCACTTTCACTAATTGTGGTAATAATAATGAGCACATCTGGAGTCAGAACAATCCCAGAGAGTTAAGAGCAGTTAGGACACAAATACGGTTCAGTTTGAACATATGGGCTGGAATTTATGGAGATCAAATCCTTGGCCCTTATTTTTTTATTGGAACACTCAATGGAGAAACTTATCTGGAGATTCTCCGAGGCTCTTTTAAGGATTATCTAGATATTTTACCTATCGTGGATTTAATCAATATTGATTTCAACATGATGGTGTCCCTCCACATAATACCAGGGCAGTATGTGAATACCTAAAAAAAAGATTTCCAGATAGGTGGATTGGAAATAATGGGCATGTGAAATGGCAAGCAAGGCCGTTTGACGTTACAGTAATTGACACTTTTTTGTGGGGCACATTAAAAAACCGGGTTTATGGCCAACAACAAGAGAAGGGGAATAGTAAGGGCTGTAGAAGGAAGAAGGCAGAAATTATGAGCAGTTGCTTTGATGTTTTAAATTTTATGTTCGTCAGTGTTGTGTTATTTCGTTCGTTCATTTGAAGTTAGAGACAGATATTTTCAATAAAGTTCATTAAAAACTAGTTTAATCAGATTATACATTCTACGTAATTATTACTTTGATGATAACAGCAGACGTGACAGATAATGGGGTTTCTGTGCTGTTTACGAGCTCCGTCAGAACCGGCTTTAGGAGAATTCGTCACATTGCCCCCTTCTTAAATATATTTCGTCCCGAAATGTCATCCTTGTGCCGATATTTGCATGATTCTCCATATCTGCACCTTGCTGTTTGATGGAAGTAGCACTCTACCGTCTTCAGGTTTGGTTGTGGACGATGATTACAGCATACCAAAATCCTGACGCCGGTGGATTGGAATATCGTCTCCAACATGCTCCTTATGACTCTCCAGTCCAGTCCGTCGAGCCCGCAGGACAATTTTGGGATAGCCAGGTCCACGAGATTCTGCTCCACCATCATGTCCCTTAATTTCGCAAGGCTATTCCATACGTCTTCATAGGACGGTTTGTCTCGAGACTGCTTCTTGGTGACTAGATAGAAGATGCTTCTCTGGCCTTTCCGCAACTGTAGCACCTCTCCAACTTCTGGGTTTTGTTGCCGTAGTTCATGGAGACGACCGTACTTCTTGGAGAACACCACAGCGATGCCTCTGGACATTTGAAGATCTTATGCTACACTGTGGGCTGGCGCGTAATCGGCAGGCACCTTAAAAAGGTCTCGTGGTTCCTCTCGAGTCACCCCATGTTGAACTTTTTGTCCATTTGAGTACAAGGACATGAATTTCTGGAACGTCATCGCATCCTCCGGCGGTCTGAGGGTGCGGACTTGGTCGTGGTTTCCAGCGTAAGGGGCCAATCTATTGAAATGGACTACTCTGGGTTTTCCTCTAGGTGGTTTTTGAATTCGGTAGACCACGTCATTTATCCTCTTCAAGATCTTATAAGGGCCTTTCCATGAGTTCCGCAATTTTGGTGATAGGCCACGATGACGCTTGGGGTTGTACAGCCAAACCAGGTCACCAACCTCAAATCCTCCGGCATCGGCCTTGATAGGTCTCTTTCATTCGGTCGCTGGCACTCTGGATGTTCAAACGGACTCTTTCGTGGATGTCTTCCATTCTCTGCCAAAGTTTCCTCTCCCGCAGTGTCTTGTCCTGGTGGCATCCCAAACTTCAGGTCACATGGTAGTCGCAGCTCTCGGCCCATAATAATACTAGCAGGGGTTTGGCCGGTCAACTCGTGTACTGCAGAACGATATGACATCAGGAACAAATGGAGATACTGGTTCCAGTCTCTTTGGTGATCAGAGACTACCTTGGATAAGTGGCGGTTCATCGTTCTGTTCATCCGCTCCACCATTCCATCAGACTGAGGATGTAAAGCCGTAGTTCGCGTCTTCCGGATGTTCAGCATTTGACACAATTCCTGAAACAAGTTGAACTCTGAATGCAGTTCCAGTGGGACACAAAATCGACCAATCCACTCCTTCACCAAGACGTCGGCGACGGTTATGGCTTCCTGGTTGGGCAGGGCATAGGCCCACTTGCTGAAGTAGTCCATTGCCACGAGGATGTATTTGTTCCCGTGGTCAGATTCTGGAAACGGTCCGGCAATATCGATAGCGATTCTTTCAAATGGGCTACCAACGTTGTACTGACGCATTGGGGCCTTAGGTGGCGTTCGAGGTCCATTACTTGCGGCGCATACAGCGCACTTTCGGCACCAGTCTTGAACGTCTGCCTGACAATTGGCCCAGTAAAACCGTTGCCTCACTTCCTGGAGAGTTTTCGTCACTCCCAGATGTCCTCCGGCGACCCCATCATGAATTTCTAGAAGCACTTCCGGTCTTCTGCTTCTGGGCACAACTGTCTAACGTCTTTCTTCTCCACCATCCTCGGACTCCAACACACGCTTTAGAACTCCGTTGTCCAGAGTAAGGGAGTTCCATTGAGCCCAGTAGGACTTGATGGCTGGCGAGTATCCTGCTACTTCCTGCCAAGTCGGTCTTCGGTTACTCCTCTTCCAGCCGATAACTAAGCCAAGATCTGGATCTTACTCTTGGTCTTTCTGGAGCTTGCTGTCATTCCAGTTATCATCTACCGCCGTTGTTCTACAAACTGCCGCCTCTTTCTCCTCTGCTCGTCGGCAATGTGAGCAGTCATCTGGACATGGCCTTCGCGATAAGGCATCTGCATTCCTATGGCTGGTCCCTGCTCGATGTTCTATGTCGAAGTCGAATTCTTGGAATCTCTCAATCCAACGTGCCACCTGACCCTCAGGATTTTTTAACTGTAGAAGCCACTTGAGGGCCAGCAGCTCCCGTCGGGTGACACAGTAATTTCGCTCCGGTTTACTGAATTTTCCGTTCGGAAGAGGGTAACTTAGTATTGGCGCGTTGATTTATGCCCTCTTCAGCTTCCTGAACGAATCTTGGCATTCTTCGGACCACTCGAACTTTGTCTGTCCTTCCGTGAGCCTGGTCAATGGTTTGGCGATGTTAGCAAACCCTAGTACGTAATGACGGTAGTAGGTACATAGGCCAAGAAAAGTCCGAAGCTGATGGATATCTTTGGGAATGGGCCAGTCTTTAACAGCTTTAATTTTCTGGTCATCTACTGCTACTCCTTCCCCAGAGACAATGTGGCCAAGATTGTTTTGTCGTTGAAGAACAGCGACATTGCTCCTTCTTGACCTTCATCGTTGGTGTCGATTTTTTCAATGTTGGACATTTGCTACGCACGTGCCCAAGTTCTCTACAATTTCGGCATCGTATCAGTCTTCTCTCAGGCATAATTTCCTTCAGCACTTTTCTCACGACAGCCTCGATATTAGCGGGCTCCTGTGGATCTTCCTCGATCATCCGGACTCTTCTCTGGCTTTTGCAGTATTGCTTCGCATCCTCGAACTCCAGGGCGCGTGCCAGTGCATCTACGAGGTGGGTTGGTCGAGCTAATGTCAGTGCTTACCGGGTTTCTTGGTCACGAAGTCCATCTAAGAATGCCTGTAATCGCTCCATAACATTTTCTGGTGTAGCTGGATAAGCAAGACGAACCAAGCGTGCAATATCAGCTTCGAATTCTTGCAGTGATTCGCTTGATTTCTGACAACGATTTTTCAGCTGTGAATGGTACACGTGTTTTAAGTGGAATTGGCCATACCGTAGTTCTAGATGTTTGATTAGCTGTTCATAGTCCTCCTGCTCTTGGGCGGTAAGGGTTTGTAAAATATTCGTTGCTTCTCCTCGCAACGCCAGTGTTAGTGCTACAGCTTTATCACCTGCATTCCATCCGTTCTCCTTGGCCGCAGCTTCGAATTGTCGGCGGTAATTTGTCCATGGAGCTTTTCCGTCGAACTGTGGTGGCTTCATGCAAAGTTTCCCTGCTTCAGGGCTGATCTTGAAGTCTTTTATCTTTTCTTGGGTTTCATCCAGATTTGAGCTTATGTCCAGCAACGAATTTTTGTTCACAGTTTCCGTGGTGTGGACGGTTTCCATTTGATTTTCCAACTTACTGATTTTCTCTCTCATTTTGTTGATTTCTGCCTCTACTCCGCCTTTCAATTTTCCCATTTCCTTTTCGATTTCATCTTTGATGTTCTCTATCTCTGTTTCAACGGTCCTCATTCTCTTTTCTAAACGATTTGCCACTCCAGAAAGTTCTTCTTTTAGGCTATTTGAGTTTTCTAGCAGCTTTTCTTCCAGATTTTTCGAATTTTTGTGAAGCTTTTCTTACTAGATTTGTCGAATTTTCTTCCAGACTCTTTGAACTTTGAAGAAATTTATCTTCCAGACTCACCGAATGTTGTTGAAGTTCCTCCTTCAAACTATTCGAATTTTACAGAAATGTATGTTCCAAGTTTATCGAAGTTTGTTGGAGTTCGTCTTGCAGAGTTTCTTCGAGTTTATTCATAATTGAACTCAAGTCGATTCCTGAGACTTCGAATAAAAATATTTCGGGGTCTTCTCCTTCTTCAATCAGTCAATCTGAAAGTCTTTTCTGGAGCGTTGCCTTTCTACCCGTTGTATCCAACTCTCTTTCTTCCAGCTGTTCTTTCAACTCCGACACCTTTAAATCGGCTAAAAGAGAACTCTCCTTGAAAACATTTTGTATTTCAATGTCTTTGAACGGAATATTAGTCTATTTCACACAAACAGTTCATCAGTTTATTCTCCCGTGGTACGCAAAACACTGTCCACTTTGCACACTTCTACGGGCCACCAGTTTATTTCGCGCTCAAAACGTCTCACTCCGCGACACAGAGATTGGCCGTCAATCTAAAGTTCACTGCGCAACAAATCACTTTCGTCCCGATCACAGGTCTGTTTCGTGCGAAAGAAATTCAATTGTCCTCTGCAAAGCACTTATTTTATCTTCACATCCACTTCTGTACACCAATTGTAGTAAAACTGCACTAACAAATTTTGGTAATTTATTTACACACGTCTTAATCAATAATTTATATCACAAGTCACTATTTTAATTTATCTTTACTGACACTCTCTATTATTCAAATATCGTACTTCGGCTGATTCCAAAAACTGTCGTCTCGCCGTGGAGATTTCTTTATATAGCGTGACTTAAATACTCAGGTGTATAACTCGTGCTGTACTAAACTAATTTTTCTAATTTATTTAAAACACTATTTAAACAATTATTACACTAAAACATTAACTTCAATAACTATTTCAATTTATTTCTACTGTGGCTATCTATCAGCGAACTCCCGAACTATATTGGTTACTCTCTGTGACTGTCTCTGACTATGACTATCTCGCCATCTGATACCCAATGGCTTATATACTAGTATTTACAGTTCTCGGCCATTCGAGCCTTTCGGGCGAGTTCTAAGATGTCCCCAGAATCTTCGTTAGAAGGTTCGCGATACTTCAACGTGATTTCATTGTTTGTCAGCGGAGAACTTGTTTACATTTCGAGTTAACGATGATCAGGGCCGGACTCAAGGCCGGTGTCGAAATCGTTACAATATGTTCGTTTTCCTGAATTTTGATCAATAAATTCGCAAAAATCATTCCATCTCTGATCGCCACGTACTCTTAAATTCTGAACTAATGAGAATGAAAACGGATGGAACTTGTGTTTTTTTTAATTCTCTGTTTTCATCACAGGTATTCCCAAATCTCTTTCTGCACCTGCTAAACAATTATTAACAAGTTGAAGTGACGGGATAAGATAAATGCTTTTGATATAATTATGCTTTAACGAATATTGTTTGTTGACACTTAAGCATTTGTTTCCTGTCGATTCTTCCAAAAAAAGTTAAAGTGACGGGATAAGATAAATGCTTTTGATATAATTATGCTTTAACGAATATTGTTTGTTGACACTTAAGCATTTATTTCCTGTCGATTCTTCCAAAAAACCCTCATGATAGTTCAGTTATATCTAATAACTACACGGAAATGTTAGTTTTTCCAAGTTTCGACAAAACCCGTTTAATTTAGATATTATTGAATGAATATTATTATTATATTACCATAAACATTGATCATTACGGGCGTGCCGTGCGCTGTAGAGCACTTGTCTCTTAACCTAAGGGTCATGGGTTCGATTCCCAGCATGATCATCGGTCTCGTGCATGGTATCACACGTTAAAAGGTAAGGGCTGCGTCTTCCCTAGCTCGGACAAGTCTTTCGAAGACTTGAGCAGTGGCACACCCAGAATGATATTTTGGGGGGGGGCACACGGATCTAAAATTGCGCCGCAGGCGATTTTGTTTCTGGTCAAGGTTATATGTATTTCAGAATAGCGATAGAATGCTATTTATTTTTTCAATTCGCTTATAAACTGTGAGAGAAATAGCGGTTTGTCTGTAGGAGTTCGGGGGGGGGGGATGTGCCCCCGTGCCCCTCCCCTTGGGTGCGCCGCTGCTTCTGAGGGTTGTACTCTTAAGGGTGTGCAGCTGGTTGACGGAAATAACAATAAAAATATGTCACACGACTTGTTAAATGTCGAGAACGTATTTTACGGCTCAATGGTACGTGCCTACGTATAGAAATAGAAATCAGTTTTCCCAGCTCAGCACAAATTTCTATTTTGTGCTGATTTCGTCATGAATACTTCTTTTATTTGAATTAGGTATGATGAAGGTTGTATGGATAAAAGAAAAGTCGAATTTTAATTCTGGTTAAGTAATTCTTAGTTCTGCAATCGCAATTTTGCTCCAATTCAACTAGCAACGTATGAATTCATTTCAACTAACAAATAGAAAAGAATAAAAGCTTCCACTTCACACAAAACAGTTGATAGCACGTGTCGAAACAATTGTGAGCAATTTTGCAGTATATGTTCTGTGTGAACTGAAAGTTTAATTTCCCTTCTATTTATTAACGAAAACCATCTTGAAATGTTACAGTGACTGTTACTGGAGTCTAATGGCGCCTTTTGAAAAGAGGTTTATGTTTCATTTCTTCTCATTGGATATTGGTGAAAACCCAGATTGCAATCATGATTACCTCAAAGTAAGTCTGCAAATATAGGTTTTTGATATTTCTTTAATACCATGGTTCATCCAACTAACAAGTAGAAAACTGTGTTCTGAATGATATCAGTAATTTGGGAAAATTGAAAAAAATATGTAATTATGTCACAACCAATTCAAAACCCCCGAATGAATGAACGCGGCTCTCAGATGATCTGTTTTTTATAGTGGATAATAAAAATAAAAAATAATCAACATATATTCTGAAAGATTGGAAAATAATGTTGGAGTGAAACTGTTCCAATGCCTGAAAAAAAATTATTCTCCACGGTTGCAAGTCACGACGGCGATGTTTCGATTGTTCATATTTACGATCGTATTCAAGTGAGTACAACGAAACGGAAAAATGAGGTAAATATCAGGCAACAACTTATTTCTTTCACGAACATGTAATTTCCCAATTGATAGTCACATCATTTCTTCAAACTTAAATAAGGGCAGCTTCAAGGGATACACACACACACAGGGCTGTTTCAGCGCCATAAATGGTTGAATAAAGGCCAGTTCTCACCACACACTTTTACTTTTACCGATAATTCTTCTCAAGAATGTATTCTTCAGAACCGTTCTCATTCTTGGACCTGAAATTAGTTTTATGACCAGCATTCTTGAGTCTCCAACGGTTTCATTGTCCACAGCCAGAGTTGAAGTTCACGATCATGGAGTAAACTATAATTCAAGCTCTCATTAACTCTCCTAGTCAAGCTTCTTTCATCACCGAAGAATGTGGAAAGCGCCTAAAATTACCAAGATTTTCCTCCAATCTTTCCATTCGTGGTTTGGGTAATATGTTCTCATTCACTTCCTCTCATCTTTATTGTTTGGTACGTCCCGTTGGAGCTGTTCAATCCACCATTCAGGTGAAAGCCAATGTAATCCCAAATATATCGTCTCGCTTACTGAAAAAATTGGTTTCACTAGAAAGATATTCAATGCCCAGACCTATTGATATGCTGCTCGTCAGTGGCGCACTCAGAAAATAATTATGCGGGGGCTGACCGGGGGTCCCTGGGCCAACCTACGAAAAACTTTTTGAAAATTCCTTAGAATAACCGGTATTTTAAGGCATTACTTTAAACATTACAAAGCAAGCGCGCGCGAGAAATGTTCCTTTGCGGAGTTTGGCATATATGAAATACGTTTTATTTATTTTTTAGTGCATTTCTTAGGAATAGAAATGCAGCAATGCAGAATGCAGCTATTTATTTCGTATAGTTGTAGTGAAATGTAACTCCCGCAAACCAGTATTCCGTATGCGATGTGTCCACTATTGGCGGATTCAAAAATAAAAAAACAGAATGTAATTTTTGAATTTTTTTTCTTGTCTTGAGGGGGGGCTACAGGTACAGGTAAGACCTTGTTAATCCTTGGCTCGCACAAGTTTCGTCTTCTGAGGGCTGTCGTTCGTAGGGGGGCGACAGAAAAGGTTTTTGATCCACACGCATGGACTAAAAAATAGAGAGTTAGTCTCTTATAATCAGACTAGGAGAATGTAAAAAAATTCTTACAGGAAAGCACATTTTTAGGTATTTGTTCTTACGTGAATATTTACTTTTCACTCCCGAAAATATGTTTTATTTGCCACATCATATGAACCGTGTCAAAGCTGGTTGGTAATCAGATTATAGGTGAATATGGATCAGACGCATCAACATAATGCATGAAAAGCAGGGTTGTCACTATGGTACGGAAGTTAGAGGTGCTGTTACTATTGTACCCTGTTACTTTGTCCCCGGTCTACCCTACTCCCTTCAATGATTCGATACCCTATTTCGTTCACACCCGTTCGGCAGCTCTATGCTTCTTCTATTCATTGGAAATTTCATTGCCATCTCACTAAGTTTATAGACTTCTGTAACATAGTGAAGCAATACCTCGACAGCGATCATATGCATGGAACCTGTGCCTGTTCCATCTCCATATCGTTTGGTGTATTCTGGCCTAGCTTATGACAAAAAATAGTGCCTACCAAACATCGTTTCACCGATCTCATCATTCAGAAGATTCATT
This sequence comes from Chrysolina americana, assembly GCA_958502065.1. Lineage (NCBI taxonomy): Eukaryota > Metazoa > Arthropoda > Insecta > Coleoptera > Chrysomelidae > Chrysolina > Chrysolina americana. Next base: position 32,550,233 of record OY293415.1, on the reverse strand, counting down.
CCAAAAATGTTCACCCTTGTTTACATTACGAACAATCTAAACGTCGCGCGTCGTAACTTAAACCATAGAGAATTAAATTCACTCTTATTTACTTATGTCAAGCATATTTTTTTTCCATTTTCATACAAAAATATACCAGTAACTGTATATCAGCTGCAAATCAAATGAATATGTGAGTAATTTCATTCATTAACTCCGTTAGGAATTATTAACATTAGATTGTGTTCTAAAATAATTGAATAGGTACCTCATATATTATACTAATAGCTATTCATTTGTTCAAGTTTTACTACATGTTGGATGGCCGAGAAGAAAGTATTTTTGAGAAGTTTTGTAACAGTTCTAAACCAGCGCCTTTCTATTCACCTGGATCGAGAGTACTTATACGTTTTCATTCGGATGCTGAGAACACTCATCAAGGATTCCAAATCACCTATTCAGTAGTTGAAGGTAACTATTGGTTGTAATCGCAAAAAAGAAATCAGATCAGAGCTTCGAGTAGTACAAAGAGATTAATTGTGAAGAATATCTTTAGAGGACGTAGAAAAAGATGAGCTTCATTTGTTATTTTTCCTCAAATAGCTTACGGATATTCGGTTCAGCTCATGAAACGCACTAGTTTCAACAATAGTTAATTCTATCACGAATCTCTTCTGTCCTAGAGCAAACCAAAATGTTGATCAGTGAATCGATCAGCGTGAGCAATCTCACTGGGTATTTTCTCTTAAAAACTCTCTTAAAACTCACACAGCTTAATTACCTCATTTCGAGGTGAGAATATAAATGATAAAAAGGTCTTTCTTGTAAAAATTGACTAAAATTGTTATCTGTTTATCTAGCTCAAAACATTGTATTCCGTCTTCTATATTCGAAGTCCAGAGGGATAGAATGGATGCACGGCGTGCCGCCTCTCCTGCCCCCTTGGGGAGGGGGGGTTGTGCCAGGGGGTGTCTAGAGTCGCGGTTATACAACTCATGTCGGTGGTGGATAGCTTGATACAAGAGCCTCCTGCAAAGCTTATGCTTTGGTAATACTTGTAGTTACTGCTAGTGTCTAGGTTTGGGGCTGGTTATTGCGAGCTGTTCCCGAAAAAGGCTGTGGCAAAAAAACAGGTCAAGGTACTGGGAATTTCTTACTTCATACGGCTGGGTTCCTTACGAAACCGGTTCCTCCCATCTTTCCTGAAAGATGTCCAACGCTTGATAGATGAGCCCACCGAGCTTGTGTAATACTCGACGTTGATACTTTACTTTTATGGTAATAAAATTTGGAACTATTTCCAACGGGCTATCACCAAATGTTAAACCCCTTCCGTCGCAATATTTTATATTAATAGAAAAACTGGTTTTACCTGTATTATCTTATTTCTGCTTCTCTTGGCCTTCTTTGGAGTTTCACTGACTCTACAGGTGGTTGGAGAAAAAGTTTCTCTAGACCCAATTTTTCTAGTTTCCTTTTGAAAGGATCTTTTTAGGCTCAGCGCAAAACGAGATCAATATATAGGGCAGCTTGCTTTGTCACCACTCCGTAAAGACTAAATTAGCATGACCCGGAGAAGTCAGACTTGATGGTAAAATAATGGTTTAATTTTGGGTTTGATCTGATTTCGTCTGTCCGAATTATTATATAAGCCGGGTTCGGCTGTCCAGCAAACGGGACAGACTTTATTGTTACTAATACTTTGCTCAGCTATTGCAGAATTTCTTGATTCCTTTTTATCACTTGTTTTTCTGGGTTGATGCATATAAAATTATACACAACCTTTAACAAGACCCCCTTTAACAAGCCCGCCTCGTATTTCGCGTATCTTTCCGTTTCGAAATTTAGATTCACTCTTATCAAATCACCGAGCAACAATGAAACGAATTTCTTTGCATCAACAAAATATCATCATTTTAAATTTAAATATAAATTTAATGCCGGTACCAACCCCCTTCGTCTCCCGAAACTTTCAACTCGACGCCCGATCTACGACTCCTCTTTCCGTCTCTCCCAGCTGTCACCCAAAAATCACTTCCCCCGTATCCGATTAATAGGCACGCCTCATCATTCGATTCTCGTCCGCAGTTATTCGTCAAAAATCTGACTTATCACTTTTCTGTCAATCTTTTTCCACTTAGTCCCTGCCCATATTATTATCGCTTCTGAAAAGTCCTTACTTTGCTCTATCTTCTTTGGGACCTAAGTCCAACTCAGGTTCTCAGACTTCCTACGCAGAATTTTCTTCCTATCAGCAGAAATCAAATTTTTCAACAAACGCAGACTTATCCCGAGGTAGTCTAAACATAAGTCTCGCTGGCGGCGATTATATTTACTGATTTTTCAGAACGGACATTTTTTCAATTGAATGGGCTTCCATATTCTACAATGTATACATACAACGGGTTTGTGTGTAATTATCTCGTCTAAGCCAGCTAAAATATTAGTCCAGGGGCAAATGACCACGGTTTATTACATTTGTGGGGCTCATTACAATGATCGAGTCGACGCCAGCATGGTCATGCAGCACATCCAGACGAATGTATCTTTAGTGATGATACGAAGTACTTTGATATAATGATTAAGGCTTTCACGATCCTCGCTTAATGTTTTGTATGGGATTTGGGTTTTCGGTCGTGTATCCATTTTTCTTGGCTTTTTACGTTTCGCTTACACGTGCGGTAGGCTTCTTCAGAAAATTACGAGTGTGAGTATTCTACTATCACTGAAGTGGTACTCTTGGTCTCAGATTATATATACACGATTTTTCACTAACAGAAGAAGTAATTTTGTCCACAGGTACGTTTCCAGGTACCGTAAGTATATGTTGGTTATTTTTCCCAGTTACGTTTGTTTGCGTAATTAAGTTTGAGGGGCCAGGTAAACATCTCGTTCTGTCTAAGATTGGGATCCAGGTATTGTTCAATTTGCAACAAAATTGAAGACTCCATAAAATTAAGGTATCGCACATTTGTCGAGACGTTTAGGGCTTTGTCATTGACCCTCAACTCCTGTAGAACTTCAGAATATTCAAATTTCTTTTAGAATTTGGTGGCTTCGGACTTGTCTTTGTCTTACCATCCCAATGCATTGACTCGTCTTTGAATAGCCCTGTATATTGGTCAAATTGGCCGGAAATTTTCTCAAAGAATCCATGAGCATGAGAGAGTAATTGATATGCATTTTCACTCGGACATTTTTGATGAATTGAATTCTTCTAGTTCTTTTGCTAATAAAGATTAGCGAAATATTGAGATATAGAACGAATGAGTTTTATTGGTAAACAGACCGCAAACCCGAGAAGTCCCCAGCTGATTTTGTAAAGTTCGGTCGAGAATACATCCCTACTATATATCTATATATATCTATATATATCTATATATATCTATATATATATATATATATATATATATATATATATATATATATATATATATATATATATATATATATATATATATATATATATATATATATATGAAAACTAAATGTTCGGGTTGAACCGCGTCTAGAATTTGTTGAAATTCGACGTTTCGGCTCCGATTTTGGAGCCATTTTCAAGAACTGAAATAGAAAGAAAATTAATGAAAGGTTAAAACGTAATTCTACGCTGAGGTCTCAATCTGCCTACTCCTCAGGTATAATTACGTTAGGTTTTTGTGACTTGACGTCGGGGTCTCAATCTGCCTACTCCCCATGTCTCGTCACTGGTTCTCTCTAAGGTCTCAATCTGCCTACTCCTTCGAGAGAACTGAGGAATTGTGGGTTGAGGAACTGTATTTATAGTGGACGTGGCTGTAATGGCCGTGTGCAATGTATTGGCGCGAGGTGAACTATGGGCGGGAACTGAATTGGCGCTAGATGAGCTGTGTGCGGGAACTTGGTTGGCGCTAAGTGAGCTGTGTGCGGGAACTGGGTTGGTGGGAAATGAGTTTATGCGTGCAATGAGAGGCTTCCAGGTATTGGGAAGTCTACGTCCGTCGTCGCGAGTGTTGAGGCAATTGGGGCGCTTCTCTATCTCAAGGGCTTCTCGGATGATCCTGGTTTGCAGAGTTTTCTCGGTGGAAATTGTTTTTGTGTTTTTGAAGTCTATTTTGTGACCTGTGTCTTCTCGATGTTTATAAAGTGCGGAAGTGGAAGATGCCTGACGCACAGCAAGTTCGTGTTCGTAGACTCTGGAATTTACTCGTCTGTTAGTCTGGCCAATATAAGTTCTCGGGCAGTCTGAACATGGTATTTCATATATACCTTGAGAATCGTTTGGTATTGTGCCCTTGGGAGATCTGAGGAATTTGGATATTTGGTTGTTGGCCGTGAATATTGTTTTTATCTCGTGTTTTCTCAAGATATAACTGATTTTGTCTGTCACACCTTTGATGTATGGTAGGAAAGCTTTGTGTGGCTGAATACTCTCTAGTGGATCATTTGTTTTTGGAGGACGGGTCAGTTGATGGCGGATAGACTTGTCGATTAGCGAATTGTTGTAACCATTTTGAAGTAAGGCTGATTTCAGTTTGTCCAGCTCTTGTGGTCTATTCTGGTTGTCGGTAAGCTGAATTGATCTGTATATCAGGGAGTTCAATACGGAGTTTGTTTGTGCTGGATGGTGATGAGAGTTTGCGTGTAGGTATCGGTTGGTGTGGGTCTATTTCCTGTGTACTGTGTGGGTGAAAGAGTTATTCGATTTCGTGATGAGAACGTCCAGGAAAGCTAGGGAGTTGTTCATTTCGGTCTCCACTGTAAATTTCATGTTGGGATGGATATCGTTTAGGCGATCTAAGAACGTGTTTAAGATTTCGTAACCATGAGGCCATATGACGAAAATGTCGTCAACGTATCTGAACCAGCAAGTAGGCTTGTGGTCAAATGCTTCTACAGCCCTGGTTTCGAAGTCTTCCATGAAAAGGTTTGCAAGGACTGGAGAAAGGGGGGAACCCAGTCCTTGCAAACCTTTTCATGGAAGACTTCGAAACCAGGGCTGTAGAAGCATTTGACCACAAGCCTACTTGCTGGTTCAGATACCTTGACGACATTTTCGTCATATGGCCTCATGGTTACGAAATCTTAAACACGTTCTTAGATCACCTAAACGATATCCATCCCAACATGAAATTTACAATGGAGACCGAAATGAACAACTCCCTAGCTTTCCTGGACGTTCCCATCACGAAATCCAATAACTCTTTCCATTACAGCCACGTCCACTATAAATACAGTTCCTCAACCCACAAATCCTCAGTTCTCTCGAAGGAGTAGGCAGATTGAGACCTTAGAGAGAACCAGTGACGAGACATGGGGAGTAGGCAGATTGAGACCCCGACGTCAAGTCACAAAAACCTATCGTAATTATACCTGAGGAGTAGGCAGATTGAGACCTCAGCGTAGAATTACGTTTCAACCATTTATTAATTTTCTTATTTTCTTTCTTTTTCAGTTCTTGAAAATGGCTCCAAAATCGGAGCCGAAACGTCGAATTTCAACAAATTCTAGACGCGGTTCAACCCGAACTTTTAGTTTTCAAATATCTGACCGCGGAAAACCTATCTGAATTTGTTGAAATTCGACGTTTCGGCTCCGATTTTGGAGCCATTTTCAAGAACTGAAAAAGAAAGAAAATAAGAAAATTAATAAATGGTTGAAACGTAATTCTACGCTGAGGTCTCAATCTGCCTACTCCTCAGGTATAATTACGATAGGTTTTTGTGACTTGACGTCGGGGTCTCAATCTGCCTACTCCCCATGTCTCGTCACTGGTTCTCTCTAAGGTCTCAATCTGCCTACTCCTTCGAGAGAACTGAGGATTTGTGGGTTGAGGAACTGTATTTATAGTGGACGTGGCTGTAATGGAAAGAGTTATTGGATTTCGTGATGAGAACGTCCAGGAAAGCTAGGGAGTTGTTCATTTCGGTCTCCATTGTAAATTTCATGTTGGGATGGATATCGTTTAGGTGATCTAAGAACGTGTTTAAGATTTCGTAACCATGAGGCCATATGACGAAAATGTCGTCAAGGTATCTGAACCAGCAAGTAGGCTTGTGGTCAAATGCTTCTACAGCCCTGGTTTCGAAGTCTTCCATGAAAAGGTTTGCAAGGACTGGGTTCCCCCCTTTCTCCAGTCCTTGCAAACCTTTTCATGGAAGACTTCGAAACCAGGGCTGTAGAAGCATTTGACCACAAGCCTACTTGCTGGTTCAGATACGTTGACGACATTTTCGTCATATGGCCTCATGGTTACGAAATCTTAAACACGTTCTTAGATCGCCTAAACGATATCCATCCCAACATGAAATTTACAGTGGAGACCGAAATGAACAACTCCCTAGCTTTCCTGGACGTTCTCATCACGAAATCGAATAACTCTTTCACCCACACAGTACACAGGAAATAGACCCACACCAACCGATACCTACACGCAAACTCTCATCACCATCCAGCACAAACAAACTCCGTATTGAACTCCCTGATATACAGATCAATTCAGCTTACCGACAACCAGAATAGACCACAAGAGCTGGACAAACTGAAATCAGCCTTACTTCAAAATGGTTACAACAATTCGCTAATCGACAAGTCTATCCGCCATCAACTGACCCGTCCTCCAAAAACAAATGATCCACTAGAGAGTATTCAGCCACACAAAGCTTTCCTACCATACATCAAAGGTGTGACAGACAAAATCAGTTATATCTTGAGAAAACACGAGATAAAAACAATATTCACGGCCAACAACCAAATATCCAAATTCCTCAGATCTCCCAAGGGCACAATACCAAACGATTCTCAAGGTATATATGAAATACCATGTTCAGACTGCCCGAGAACTTATATTGGCCAGACTAACAGACGAGTAAATTCCAGAGTCTACGAACACGAACTTGCTGTGCGTCAGGCATCTTCCACTTCCGCACTTTATAAACATCGAGAAGACACAGGTCACAAAATAGACTTCAAAAACACAAAAACAATTTCCACCGAGAAAACTCTGCAAACCAGGATCATCCGAGAAGCCCTTGAGATAGAGAAGCGCCCCAATTGCCTCAACACTCGCGACGACGGACGTAGACTTCCCAATACCTGGAAGCCTCTCATTGCACGCATAAACTCATTTCCCACCAACCCAGTTCCCGCACACAGCTCACTTAGCGCCAACCAAGTTCCCGCACACAGCTCATCTAGCGCCAATTCAGTTCCCGCCCATAGTTCACCTCGCGCCAATACATTGCACACGGCCATTACAGCCACGTCCACTATAAATACAGTTCCTCAACCCACAATTCCTCAGTTCTCTCGAAGGAGTAGGCAGATTGAGACCTTAGAGAGAACCAGTGACGAGACATGGGGAGTAGGCAGATTGAGACCCCGACGTCAAGTCACAAAAACCTAACGTAATTATACCTGAGGAGTAGGCAGATTGAGACCTCAGCGTAGAATTACGTTTTAACCTTTCATTAATTTTCTTTCTATTTCAGTTCTTGAAAATGGCTCCAAAATCGGAGCCGAAACGTCGAATTTCAACAAATTCTAGACGCGGTTCAACCCGAACATTTAGTTTTCATATATATATATATATATATATATATATATATATAGATATATATAGATATATATAGATATATATAGATATATAGTAGGGATGTATTCTCGACCGAACTTTACAAAATCAGCTGGGGACTTCTCGGGTTTGCGGTCTGTTTACCAATAAAACTCATTCGTTCTATATCTCAATATTTCGCTAATCTTTATTAGCTTCTTCAGGAGAGAAAAGCTGCAAAAACATGTTAGGAATTTTGAAAAATCAAACCAAAAATTATACAACTGTTCCATTTACAATCATAGAGTCGGTAATCCTATTGTGTTCATTAGTGTTCTGGGGAGCTGCGAAATATTCATCAACACCAACTAGGTAATATCCATTACTAACTGAAACTTTAGCTCTGGGGCACCGGCTTATATATCTCTAGTGTATCTATCGATCCTGAAAATGTCATGATTTTTCGTCGAAAATTACAGAAGATACGAGAATTTAAACACACTGTATAATCTTTCATGAACAAATTAAATTTGACTATTGTTCCTTCTTCAACGCCCTACTCTTTCATAGGTCTCAGATTTTCCAATTTCATTTTTTTTCCGATCGAGTTTCTGATCGTGTACAACAAACATATTCGACAAAAATAATTTTGATATGTTTAATTGTTCTAATTGAATGGTTACATATCATTCTCTAACAAGAGAGAGTGATCAATAAAACAAGAACAACAACCGTCTGCAGGATATCAGCTAGTATTCAACAGAAAACAACCACTGCCATTTACGATGGTTTACTTATATTTGTTGAATCCTTATGCTTTCTTCAACGGATAGTATGAATAATTCAAGTCTAATTAAAATGGGGAACCATTTATTTATTACAGGGGTTTCCGTTAAACATAGCCAAACACTTCATCGTGTATTTTACTTCTTATTGCGACGATTGGATTGCGGTCAGGTCCGCACCAATTATTTCATTGAAATATTTAGATATATCGATAAAGAGACAGAGAGTTGGTCGAATGAAAACCACTTTTCTTGTAATATCTATGATGCAAAAACACTTGAATGTGTAGTCAGGGATTATTTCAGTGAATTATTAGCACTAGTAGAAGACTATCTGCTTTCTTTTTTTGCTTACTTAAAACTAGTGTTTGTGAAATGTTCTCTATCACGCATATATTTTTCAGGAACACCAGGTTGTGGCGGAGTTTATACGGCAAGAGATGGTACTATCCAATCAATACCTGGAACATCTGATTTTAACCTGATTATTTGTCAATATAAAATCCAACAAAGTATTAATGCCAAAATTAAAATAACTTTTTTGAGTTTTGACCTAGGAGCTGGAAACGATTGCGATTTCAATTTTGTTGAGGTAGGTACTTATATTTTATAATAATTGCATTACTATTCACGAGAATCATCTCAATTAACTGCTAAACGAACCTCTGTATTTTGTTGGGGGTGGCAAAGTTTTAACATCATGCATAATTGTTTCTGATCTTCAACTGAAACTAGTTATTCTGTTGGAAAATAGTATTAGAATAAAACTTTTTCACGATGACCTAGTTCCATATCTACAAACAGGGACACTTCGTCAAAAAATTGGTATTCGTTATTTCCTATTTCAACTGCATTACGTGTTCTTACAGAAATTTAATGGCGTATTGCCATTTCAGCAATCTACGACACATTTGTTTTCTCTTCTACATCACTAAAAATCACAACGTTATTTACGTACTATTTCAATATTCCGCCGCCATCATCGAATATTACGTATGGGGTTTTGAAGAGGAAAGCTACACTCTAACGAAAAACTTTACAATTTTAGTAACCAAATGAATATTAAGGATGAAATCTGTTTGCATCACTTTTCGGCACGTGGCGGCCCCTTTCTTGAGTTCACGCTCGCTGTACCTACGATGTCATAAGCCTGTTGCCACCGTTGTCATGGTTTTGTCTATGTTTATTTTGTTCCTATTTTTCATCCGATACTTATAGGCCAAGCAATAGAGATATTGTCCTTGATAAAAATACTACCTGAAAGCCGCCTGTGCCATCCCGTGCAGGAAAGTCCGTAGTTTATTCCCACTATGTCCTCAACTCGAAAATGTCATATTTTAATTTGTTCTAAACAATAAACAACAAAAAATCGCGGTTTTTTAGATTTTTTATTGTAAAATGGAAACTATTGAAGCAGTGTTCACAGTGCAAAAAGATGAACTGTAGAGAATTGAATTCCGAAGAGAATGACGGATCAAGCAATCCGATCGGATAATTAGAACCGGAGAAAAGCGGGAAAAACCGGAAAATTGTGTTTTTTTTTGTTAAATTTATAACTCTGCCATTTCTTAATATTAAGAGCTGAAACTTTGCACGATAGTAGCTATTGACGTGCACTTTATGTGTGGAGAACCTGGATTCAGTCGGAATAATATGCAGGTCGATTCCTTATGTCTTTCCACATATGAAATGGAAATCTACGACACGCCAGCTTGGTCTTGACAAAAATTACATGGAAAAAACGAAAAAAAATTGGGATATTCTAAAAATTAAAAAGAAGGCGCTATAACTTCTAGTATGATAAGGTTATTCGAAAAATTCTTTCACTGTTAGAAAGGCCTATTAACGTACTTTGGAATGGGTCTCCAAAAATTTCCGAAAAAAAAAAAAAACATTTTCCGAAAATGTGCTTTATTTTGTCCTGAGATAAAATTTTCAATAAAATGTTAATGTTTCAACACGCTGAAAGTCACTCATGATTCACCCAACTAAAATTCTCTTTTCACAAAGAACTGCGCAATTTTCCCAGCTACATTTCATGTTGATTATGTATAGATCTATTATCGATAATAAACTGGCTAGAGCAATTTGAAAACGACGAATACAAGGACCGCATGACGTTTAGGTTTTAGGAATTTGACATTTCCGCGAACCGCGTTCCGCCTAGTGTCAAAAAATCCTCAAGCGTTATAGCTGTGCGCGTCGTTTTTGGTACACAAATTCATAGCGTCCGTTACAGTTTCATGTAAAATTTACCATTTTTAGTGCTGGAAAATTTATATATCTGCGTGAGATTTTGTAATACGTATTACCAGTGTCATGTAGTCGAATATAACAGAAGCATCAACATATGCTGCTGCTAGGTAAATACAATTTCAAGATTTGTTGTTAGAATATATGTTTTCCGTCGACCTCGTAATAACATGTCTATTTAATATGCTTCAATGCAAACGAAATCGACCATTAATGACCCCTATTAATGCCCAATTTGTCTTTAATGATCGATTTCTCTGTAAATGCATGATTTTGCGCGTTTCATGGCAACCAGACATCAACGGATTCAGATTTTATGTGTACTTTGACACATACTTTTCCAATCTAAATAATGAATATTGTAGTAAAACTGCACTAACTAATTTTCCTAATTTATTTATAACACTATTTACAACGATTATTCACTAAAACATTTACTATTTCAATTTATTTCTACTATGGATATCTATCAGCGAACTCTGGAACTGTAACTCCCTCTCCATTCTGACTGTCCCGCTTATATACTCCCAAGCAGTTTCCATTAACGACTCTCGAATATTCAGGAGTATAGAACATTTCATCTAGATGACTCTTCGAATAGTATCGAACAATCGATTTATTCCAGCTTGTTCTTGGCGATCCGTACGCCAGCAGATATGCAGTTGTAGTTGAACGAGGGTGCATAATTAATTAGATCAGGGCCGGTCTCGGGGCCGGTCTCGAAATCGTTACATTGCCCCCTTTTTAAAGACGTTTCGCCCCGAAACGTCATTCTTGGAGTGTGAAGATATCTGCAAGATTCTCCATATCTGCACCTGGACGTTCGATGGAAGTAGCGCTCCACAGTCTTCAATTTGGGTCGAGGAAGATGGTTGCAGCACACCAGAATGTTGATGCCGCTGGATCTGAATATCGTCTCCAACATGCTTCTTATAACTCTCCAGTCCAGCCGATCAAGCCCACAGGCCAATTTTGGGATTGCCAGGTCTACAATATTCTGGTCCAGCATCGTGTCTCTCAATCTCGTAAGGCTCTTCCAAACATCTTCATAAGACGGCTTATCACGAGAACGCTTCTTGGTAACCAGATAGTAGATGTTTCTCTGGCCTTTCCTCAGCTGTAACACCCCTCCAACTTCCGGGTTCTGTTCTCTCAGTTCCTGGATTCGACCGAACTTCTTGGAGAAAACTACTGCAATGCCTCTGGACATTTGGAGATCTTCTGCCACACAGTGAGCTAACGCGTAATTGGCAGGCACCTTGAAAAGATCTCGTGACTCCTCTCGGGTTACCCCATATTGATCTTTCTGTCAGTTCGAGTACAGGGACATGAACCTCTGAAACGTCATTTTGTCCTCCGGTGACCTGACGGTGCGGACTTGATCGTGGTTTCCGGCGTAAGGGGACAACCTATTGAAGTGGACTACCCTAGGTTTTCCTCGTGGTGGCTTATATATGCGGTAGACGAGGTCGTTTATCCTTTTCATGATCTTATATGGTCCTTCCCACGAGTTCCGAAGTTTCGGTGATAGTCCACGGCGACATTTAGGGTTGTATAGCCAGACAAGGTCACCTGTCTGATATCCACCAGCATCCGCCTTGATGTCGTAGGTCTCCTTCATTCTGTCGCTGGCACTCTGGATGTTCAGACGGACCCGTTCATGGATGTCGTCCATTCTCTGTCGCAGTTTGCTGACGTAGTCATCTCCCGCAGTGTCTTGTCCTGGTGGCGTCTCAAACTTCAGGTCACATGGAAGTCGCAGCTCTCGGCCCATAATAACACTTGGTGGTCAGAGACTACCTTGTACAGGTGGCGGTTTATCGTCTTATTCATCCGCTCCACCATTCCATCGGACTGCGGATGTAGAGCTGTGGTCCTCGTTTTCCGGATGTTCAGCATCTGACACATCTCCTGGAACAGGTTTGACTCGAAATTCCTGCCTTGATCCAAATGCAGTTCTAACGGGACACCGAATCGACAAATCCACTCCTTCACCAAGACGTCGGCAACCGTGATGGCTTCTTGGTTGGGCAGGGCATAGGCTTCGGCTCACTTGCTGAAGTAATCCATCGCCACAAGGATGTACTTGTTCCCGTGTTCAGATTGTGGGAACGGGCCAGCGATGTCAATGGCGATCCTTTCGAATGGGCTGCCCACATTGTACTGGCGCATCGGGGCCTTAGGTCTTGTTCGAGGCCCATTACTGGCAGCGCATACAGCACATTTTCTACACCAGTCCTTGACTTCAGCTTGACAATTGGCCCAGTAGAACCGTTGCCTAACTTTCTGGAGAGTCTTCGTCACTCCCAGATGTCCTCCTGTGACCCCATCATGGATTTCTCAGAGCACTTCCTGTCTTCTACTCCTGGGAACTACTACCTGACGTCTTTCTTCCCCGCCATCCTCCGACTCCAACACACGCTTCAAGACTCCATTGTCTAAGGTGAAAGAGTTCCATTGGGCCCAGTAAGTTTTAACGACTAGAGAACAACTGGCCATTTCCTGCCACGACGGTCTTCGATCACTCTTCTTCCAGCCGATGACTAAACCAAGATCTGGATCTGTCTCTTGGTCTTACTGGATCTTGTGGTCATTCCAGTTATCATCGACCGCCGTGGTTCTGCAGAGTATCGACTCCTTTTCCTCTGTTCGTCGGCAGTGCGAACAGTCGTCAGGACATGGTCTTCGCGATAGGGCATCCGCATTCTTATGGCTGGTCCCCGCCCGATGTTTGATCTCAAAGTCGAATTCCTGGAGCCTCTCAATCCAGCGTGCCACTTGACCCTCGGGATTCTTAAACTGTAGGAGCCATTAGGAATCTTCGTCCATACACGTACTTGTAGAAGTGTTCAACTCCCTTGACAACAGCCAACAGTTCCCGCCTGGTGACACAGTAATTCCGCTCTGGTTTACTGAGGGTCTTGCTGAAGTAACCGATGACCTTCTCTTGTCCTTCTTGGATCTGAGACAGGACAGCTCCAAGTCCCACGTTACTGGCGTCCGTGTCCAAAATGAATTTCCCGTCTGGAAGGGGGTAGCTCAGGATTGGTGCGTTGATCAAAGCTCCTTTCAACTTCCTGAATGAATCTTGGCATTCATCTGACCACTGGAACTTTGTTTGTCCTTCCGTGAGCCTGGTCAGTGGTTTTGCGATGTTAGCAAATTCCAGCACGTATCGGCGATAGTAAGTGCACAAGCCAAGAAAACTTCGAAGATGGTGAATGTCTTTCGGAACGGGCCATTCCTTAACAGCTTTGATCTTCTGCTCATCTACTGCCACTCCTTTCCCAGAGACAACGTGGCCGAGATAACGTACTTCTTTTTGAAACAGATGACATTTCTTGGGGCTCAGTTTCAGTCCGGAGCTTCTCAGTCGCTGAAATACCTCTTCCAAGTTATTTACATGGTCCTCGAATGATCTGGCTGGAGCATTGCAGAGGCCGAATGGCATAACTGTAAACTGCCATAATCCGGAGCCGATGGTAAAAGCTGTCTTTTCTCGATCTTCCTGGGCCAGTTCTAACTGCCAGTATCCGCTCTTCAAATCTAAGGTCGAGAAAATCGTAGATCCAGCTAGCGTGTCTAGCGTGTCGTCTATCCTTGGGAGAGGGTAGCTGTCCTTTTTCGTCACATTGTTTAGTTGACGGTAGTCTACGCAAAACCGTGTTGATCCATCTTTCTTCTTCACCAACACGACTGGAGAGGACCAGGGACTGTCGGAGGGCTCGATGACTCCGTCTTTCTCCATGTCGCAGACTATTTTGTCAGCCTCCTCCTTTTTGGCGAGAGGAAGTCTTCTGGCTGATTGACTGATTGGTCGGGCATTTCCAGTATCTATCTTGTGCTGAACCACCTTTGTTCTAACGCCTCTGCCTACTCCGGTATCGAAGATGTCCTGATACTTCCTGACTAGTTCTCTCAGTTTAGGCTTCTGTGCTGGCCCCATGTCCTTGGACGAGATAGCAATCAACTTCTCCAATTCTGCTGGCATGTTACTGGCTTGGCTAACAGTGCCGCGTACACTCCTAATCACAGAGGAAATTGACGAGCAGTGCCCCAAAATTGTTTCCTTCTTCAAGGTCACCGGGTAATAATTGACATTCATTACCCTCACTGGCACAAATTTATCAGCACGCAACAAGGTTTTTCCTAGTGCAATTCCTCGTCCAATTTTCTCATCATGTAGCTTGGGCTCGAACATCACCACGTTTCCACTGCTCGCACCTCCATCCAGGCGAGCCTCCAAAATGGTTTCAGCCCTCTCCGGTACGCTTACGTCTTCAGCCAGCAGAACTCGAACCATTTCTTCATTTCTCCCATGAAGTAACAGCTCTTCTCCGTTCACACGAAGGACGCCGTCTTTAAAATTCAGCTCGAATCCTCTAGAATTCATGATGTCCATTCCAATTATTACCTCGTCCTCGAAATCCGCTACTAGAGCCCGGTGTTTCACTGTAGTGCTGCCCAAAGTCAGTTCAATTGGAAGTTCACCATACACAGTTGCCGGCTCTCCTGTTGCTGTGCGTAGCTTCCAATTCGACGATTCAATTCTTGCCGGTGTTTTGGCAAAAGTAGGTCCAAGGATTGTCCTAGTCGCACCCGTATCAAGGAGCATGGTGCGAGGCTCGTTGTTAATGAGACCGTCTACAAAGACACCTTTGTCTTATCTTTGAAGTACAGCGACATATGCATTGTTAACTGGGGCTTGTTGGATACGGGCTGACGATTACTCCTTCTTGACCTTCATCGTTGATGTCGATTTTTTCAATGTTGGACATTTGCTACGCACGTGCCCAAGTTCTCTACAATTTCGGCATCGTATCAGTCTTCTCTCAGGCACAACTTCCTTCAGCAATTTTCGCATTACAGCTTCGATATTAGCGGGCTCCTGTGGCTGTGGATCTTCCTCGATCATCCGGACTCTACTCTGGCTTTTGCAGGATTGCTTTGCTGCTTCGAATTCCAGAGCGCGTGCCAATGCATCCACGAGATGTGCGGGGCGAGCTAGTATTAGGGCTTGCCGGGTTTCCTGGTCACGAAGTCCATCCAAAAATGCTTGGACCGCTAGTCGCTCCATTACATTTTCCGGTGTAGCTGGGTACGCAAGACGAACCAAGCGTGCAATATCTGCTTCAAATTCTTGCAACGATTCGCTTGATCAAGGTGGGCTTGGCCATAGCGAAGTTCCAAGTGTTTTACCAGCTGTTCATAGTCTTCCTGTTGTTGAGCGGTGAGCGTTTGTAAAATATTTGTTGCTTCGCCACGCAATGCTAGTGTCAATGCTAAAGCTTTTTCCCCAGCATTCCATCCATTTGCTTTGGCAGCAGCTTCGAATTGTCGGTGGTAGTTTGACCATGGAGTATTTCCGTCGAACTGAGGCGGTTTCAATGAGAGCTTTCCTGGTTCCGTACTGACCTTGAAATCTTTAATGTCTTTTTGAACTTCCTCCACGTTAGTACTCAGATCCGGCATTGAATTTCTGTTGAAAATTTCTGGGGTGTGCGCAGAATCCAGTCGCTTTTACAATTCACTGAATTTTTCATTTATTCTGCCGATTTCTGCCTCGATTCCGTCTTTTATTTCATCGTGGAGCGTTTCCTTGATTTTTTTGATTTCTTCCACCATGTCGTCTTTGACTTGGTCACTTATTGTTTCTTTCAATTCTTCCATTTCTGTCTCGACAGTTCCCATTCTTTCTTCCAACCGATTCGCCACACTGCAAACTTCTTCTTTCAAGCTTCTCGAATTTTCTAGAAGCTCTTCTCTCAAATTCTCCGAGTTTTCTAGAAGCTTCACTTCTAAATTTTTCGAATTTTCTTCAAGCTTTTCTTCTAGATTTTTCGAATTTTCGTGAAGCTTTTCTTCTAGATTTTTCGAATTTTCTAGAAGTTCCTCTTTCAGGCTGACAGAATTTTCTAGAAGCTTTTTCTCCAGACTGAATTTTGAAGAAATTTATCTTACAGACTCACCGAATTTTGTTGAAGTTTCTCCTTCAAACTCACAGAATTTTGTTGAAGTTCCTCCTTCAAACTGTTCGAATTTTCCAGAAATTTATCTTCCAAGGATTTCGTGGTCTCGTCGAGTTTATTCATTATGGAACTCAAATCAATTCCAGAAACTTCGAATAAGAACGTTTCGGGGTCTTCTCCTTCTTCAATCAGTCCATCTGCAAGTCTTTTCTGGAGTACGGCCTTCTTTCCAGTTGTTTCTAACTCACGCTCCTCTAACTCTTGATTTAATTCACTAACTTTAAGGTCAACTAGGTGAACTCTTCTCGGAAACATTTTGTATCTTATTGTCTTTGCCGAGATATCAGTCTATTATTTATTTCACACACAGTGTTCAGTTTATTGTCCCGCGACGCGAAAAACTGTCCACTTTGCACTCAAATGTTCAACGGGTCACTCACTGTTAGGCGCGATAAATGTCTATCAGTTTTTCAACGCGACGAACACTTTAACACTTATTTATTTTAAACATCCGACTTCTGACAACAAATGTAGTAAAACTGCACTAACTAATTTTCCTAATTTATTTATAACACTATTTACAACGATTATTCACTAAAACATTTACTATTTCAATTTATTTCTACTATGGCTATCTATCAGCGAACTCTGGAACTGTAACTCCCTCTCCATTCTGACTGTCCCGCTTATATACTCCCAAGCAGTTTCCATTAACGACTCTCGAATATTCAGGAGTATAGGACATTTCATCTAGATGACTCTTCGAATAGTATCGAACAATCGATTTATTCCAGCTTGTTCTTGGCGATCCGTACGCCAGCAGATATGCAGTTGTAGTTGAACGAGGGTGCATAATTAATTAGATCAGGGCCGGTCTCGGGGCCGGTCTCGAAATCGTTACAATATTGAAGATAATTTTATGTTGACACCGCCAGATGTTGCGGAAGCCGCTAAAATGGCAGCTTTAAGTTTATTGCCTGATAAAAGCAGAATAATCTATGAAAAAACCTACCTATACAGATTCCACATTCTGGTGCAGTGAGAAGAACATACTGCGCTATTCCGAATCAGTGCTGTTGGCATATTTCACGGATAATACAGAAAAATGCCCCATTGCAAGTTTGTGGCCAAAATATTCAATGCTGAAATCAACACTAATCGTGCAAGAAAACATTGATATTAGCAAGTACAGTAAACTGATCATGTGAAATACAAAGTTCTGGAGAAAACACACATACAAAAATTTATCGCTAATGCTCCTGACAACCTTTTTTTAATGACGAAGGTAAATATAAATAGAAGGTCGATAAAATTAATTATTTTCATTATTATGTATAGCAAGTAATTTTGAAAAATGTAGCAAATACTCAACTTATCAAGACGCGACATTTCATACATGAGCTCCGTCGTAGGCAACAAGAGTGAGGTCGACGGAAAAGTATTGTAATCAACTCCTATATTAAAATGCGATTAATGATATCGAACATTAACGCGCTCGCTTCGCTCACGCGTTAAAATATCTCGATCATTAATCGTTTTCATTAATACCCTAGTTGATTAAATAACTATTACTTATCTGAGTTGTATTTTTGATGAATGTGTTTTTATTCAGGCATGATAACGCATCTGAAAAAAAAGATGACGAGTTGTGGGAAGACGAAAATCTACAAAAAATAATCGCTTTATTACATGCATTTTGTGGGTGTGATACTACATCTTGTTTATACAAACTTGGTAAGAATAAATTAATCGACTAATTTTCACATAAAAAATTATTGCAATTAGCTGTAAGTATTTTATGACGAGAAAATAGCCGACAATGCTTTTGAAATGATTGTAGGAATATACAGTAATAAAGCGGAAAAGAAATTAATTCAAAAGTCAAGCCCCTTTTCATTGAGTGACTTAAGGTATTTACATTTCAGTATGGCCAAAATAGAGACTTATTTCGCGTTAGAAACGTTGCCGCCGACAGAAGGAGCTGCCAAACAACACGCACTACGTGTAGTCTACCAAGTCCAAACGTGGCTAGGTAACGAAAATCTGAAAGCCACTGACTGGGGGTGGACTGAACAAAATAATCGTTTAGTTTCCGTAAGAACCACTGATCCACCAATCCCTAAAACATTGCTTGATCAGATTTCGTGTTCATGCAGATGTATTGATGCATCATGTACTTGTAAAAAACACAGCTTGAGATGTTCGAATCTTTGTGCACACTGCCACGAAGATACGTGTTACAATTTACTAATAAATAATAATGATACAATTATGTCTGATGATGAATGTAAATCCGAGGAATTAGATCAGGGCCGGTCTCGAAATCGTTACATTGCCCCCTTCTTAAAGACGTTTCGCCCCGAAACGTCATTCTTGGAGTGTGAAGATATCTGCAAGATTCTCCATGTCTGCACCTGGACGTTCGATGGAAGTAGCACTCCACAGTCTTCATGTTGGGTCGAGGAAGATGGTTGTAGCACACCAGAATGTTATAACTCTCCAGTCCAGCCCATCAAGCCCACAGGCCAATTTTGGGATTGCCAGGTCTACAATATTCTGGTCCAGCATCGTGTCTCTCAATCTCGTAAGACTCTTCCAAACATCTTCATAAGACGGCTTATCACGAGAACGCTTCTTGGTAACCAGATAGTAGATGTTTCTCTGGCCTTTCCTCAGCTGTAACACCCCTCCAACTTCCGGGTTCTGTTCTCTCAGTTCCTGGATTCGACCGAACTTCTTGGAGAAAACTACTGCAATGCCTCTGGACATTTGGAGATCTTCTGCTACACAGTGAGCAAACGCGTAATCAGCAGGCACCTTGAAACGATCTCGTGACTCCTCTCGGGTTACCCCACATTGAACTTTCTGTCCGTTCGAGTACAGGGACATGAACCTCTGAAACGTCATTTCGTCCTCCGGTGATCTGACGGTGCGGACTTGATCGTGGTTTCCGGCGTAAGGGGACAACCTATTGAAGTGGACTACCCTAGGTTTTCCTCGTGGTGGCTTATATATGCGGTAGACGAGGTCGTTTATCCTTTTCATGATCTTATATGGACCTTCCCACGAGTTCCGAAGTTTCGGTGATAGTCCACGGCGACGTTTAGGGTTGTATAGCCAGACAAGGTCACCTGTCTGATATCCACCAGCATCCGCCTTGATATCGTAGGTCTCCTTCATTCTGTCGCTGGCACTCTGATGGTTCAAACGGACCCGTTCATGGATGTAGTCCATTCTCTGTCGCAGTTTGCTGACGTAGTCATCTCCTGCAGTGTCTTGTCCTGGTGGCGTCCCAAAATTCAGGTCACATAGAAGTCGCAGCTCTCGGCCCATAATAACACTAGCAGGGGTTTGGCCGGTTGACTCATGAACTGCGTAACGATACGCCATCAGGAACAGATGGAGGTACTGGTCCCAATCCTTCTGGTGGTCAGAGACTACCTTGGACAGGTGGTGGTTTATCGTCTTATTCATCCGCTCCACCATTCCATCGGACTGCGGATGTAGAGCTGTGGTCCTCGTTTTCCGGATGTTCAGCATCTGACACATCTCCTGGAACAGGTTTGACTCGAAATTCCTGCCTTGATCCGAATGCAGCTCTAACGGGACACCGAATCGACAAATCCACTCCTTCACTAAGACGTCGGCAACGGTGATGGCTTCTTGGTTGGGCAGGGCATAGGCTTCGGCCCACTTGCTGAAGTAATCCATCGCTACAGGGATGTACTTGTTCCCGTGTTCAGATTGTGGGAACGGACCAGCGATGTCCGAATGGGCTGCCCACATTGTACTGGCGCATCGGGGCCTTAGGTCTTGTTCGAGGCCCATTACTGGCAGCGCATACAGCACATTTTCTGCACCAGTCCTTGACATCAGCTTGACAATTGGCCCAGTAGAACCGTTGCCTAACTTTCTGGAGGGTCTTCGTCACTCCCAGATGTCCTCCGGTGACCCCATCATGGATTTCTCGGAGCACTTCCTGTCTTCTGCTCCTGGGAACTACTACCTGACGTCTTCCTTCCCTGCCATCCTCCGACTCCAACACAAGACTCCATTGTCTAAGGTGAAAGAGTTCCATTGGGCCCAGTAAGTTTTAACGACTGGAGAACAACTGGCTATTTCCTGCTACGACGGTCTTCGCTCACTCTTCTTCCAGCCGATGACTAAACCAAGATCTGGATCTTTCTCTTGGTCTTTCTGGATCTTGTAGTCATTCCAGTTATCATCGACCACCGTGGTGTTGCAGAGTGTCGACTCCTTTTCTTCTGTTCGTCGGCAGTGCGAACAGTCGTCTGGACATGGTCTTCGCGATAGGGCATCCGCATTCTTATGGCTGGTCCCCGCCCGATGTTCGATCTCAAAGTCGAATTCCTGGAGCCTCTCAATCCAGCGTGCCACTTGACCCTCGGGATTCTTAAACTGTAGGAGCCATTTGAGAGCTGCATGGTCAGTTCTCAGTAGTAATCTTCGTCCATACACGTACTTGTAGAAGTGCTCCCTTGACAACAGCCAACAGTTCCCGCCTGGTGACACAATTATTCCGCTCCGGTTTACTGAGGGTCTTGCTGAAGTAACCGATGACCTTCTCTTGTCCTTCTTGGATCTGAGACAGAACAGCTCCAAGTCCCACGTTACTGGCGGCCGTGTCCAAAATGAATTTCCCGTCTGGAAGGGGGTAGCTCAGGATTGGTGCATTGATCAAAGCTCCTTTCAACTTCCTGAATGAATCTTGGCATTCATCTGACAACTGGAACTTTGTTTGTCCTTCCGTGAGCCTGGTCAGTGGTTTTGCGATGTTAGCAAATCCCAGCACGTATCGGCGATAGTGACACAAGCCAAGAAAACTTCGAAGATGGTGAATGTCTTTCGGAATGGGCCATTCCTTAACAGCTTTGATCTTCTGCTCATCTACTGCCACTCCTTTCCCAGAGACAACGTGGCCGAGATAACGTACTTCTTTTTGAAACAGATGACATTTCTTAGAGCTCAGTTTCAGTCCGGAGCTTCTCAGTCGCTGAAATACCTCTTCCAAGTTTTTTACATGGTCCTCGAACGATCTGCCAACCACAATAATGTTGTCGAGATACACCAGACACGTCTTCCATGATATTCCTTTCAAAACCGTCTCCATCAATCTTTCGAACGTGGCTGGAGCATTGCAGAGGCCGAATGGCATAACTGTAAACTGCCATAATCCGGAGCCGATGGTAAAAGCTGTATTTTCTCGATCTTCCTGGGCCAGTTCTACTTGCCAGTATCCGCTCTTCAAATCTAAGGTCGAGAAAATCGTAGATCCAGCCAGCGTGTCTAGCGTGTCGTCTATCCTTGGGAGAGGGTAGCTGTCCTTTTTCGTCACGTTGTTTAGTCGACGGTAGTCTACGCAAAACCGTGTTGATCCATCTTTCTTCTCCACCAACACGACTGGAGAGGACCAGGGACTGTCGGATGGCTCGATGACTCCGTCTTTCTCCATGTCGCAGACTATTTTGTCAGCTTCCTCCTTTTTGGCGAGAGGAAGTCTTCTGGCTGATTGACTGATTGGTCGGGCATTTCCAGTATCTATCTTGTGCTGAACCACCTTTGTTCTACCGCCTTTGCCTACTCCGGTATCGAAGATTTCCTGATACTTCCTCACTAGTTCCCCTCAGTTTGGTCTTTTGTGCTGGCCCCATGTCCTTGGACGAAATAGCAACCAACTTCTCCAATTCTGCTGGCATGTTACTGGCTTGGCTAACAGTGCCGCGTACACTCCTAATCACAGAGGAAATTGACGAGCAGTGCCCCAAAATTGTTTCCTTCTTCAAGGTCACCGGGTAATAATTGACATTCATTACCCTTACTGGCACAAATTTATCAGCATGCAACAAGGTTTTTCCTAGTGCAATTCCTCGTCCAATTTTCTCATCATGTAGCTTGGGCTCGAACATCACCACGTTTCCACTGCTCGCACCTCCATCCAGGCGAGCCTCCAAAATGGTTTCAGCCCTCTCCGGTACGCTTACGTCTTCAGCCAGCAGAACTCGAACCATTTCTTCATTTCTCCCATGAAGTACCAGCTCTTCTCCGTTCACACGAAGGACTCCGTCTTTGAAATTCAGCTCGAATCCTCTGGAATTCATGATGTCCATTCCTATAATTGCATCATCCTCGATATCCGCTACAAGAGCCCGATGTTTCACTTTAGAGCTGCCCAAAGTCAGTTCAATTGGAAGTTCACCATACACAGTTGCCGGCTCTCCAGTTGCTGTGCGTAGCTTCCAATTCGATGATTCAATTCTTGCCGGTGTTTTGTAAAATGTAGGTCCAAGGATTGTCCTAGTCGCACCTGTATCAAGCAGCATGGTACGAGGTTCGTTGTTGATGAGATCGTCTACAAAAATACCTTTGTTCTGTCGTTGAAGGACAGCGACATATGCATTGTTATTTGGGGCTTGCTGGATACAGGCCGACGACTGCCCCTCCTCATCGACCTACGCACATGCCCAATTTTCCCGCAATTCCAGCACCTTATTTGTTTCCTTTCAGGCAGGACTTCCTTCATTAATTTTCTCATGACAGCCTCGATATTAGCGGGCTCCTGTGGCTGTGGGTCTTCCTCGATCATCCGGACTCGACTCTGGCTTTTGCAGGATTGCTTTGCTGCTTCGAATTCCAGAGCGCGTGCCAATGCATCCACGAGATTTGCGGGGCGAGCTAGTGTTAGGGCTTGCCGGGTTTCCTGGTCACGAGGTCCATCCAAAAATGCTTGGACCGCTAGTCGCTCCATTACATTTTCCGGTGTAGCTGGGTACGCAAGACGACCAGGCGTGCAATATCTGCTTCAAATTTTTGCAACGATTCGCTTGGTTTCTGGCATCGGTTCTTCAGCTGTGAGTGATATACGTGTTCAAGGTGGGCTTGGCCATAGCGAAGTTCCAAGTGTTTTACCAGCTGTTCATAGTCTTTCTGTTGTTGGGCGGTGATCGTTTGTAAAATATGTGTTGCTTCGCCACGCAATGCCAGTGTCAATGCTAAAGCTTTTTCCCCAGCATTCCATCCATTTGCTTTGGCAGCAGCTTCGAATTGTCGGTGGTAGTTTGACCATGGAGTATTTCCGTCGAACTGAGGCGGTTTCAATGAGAGCTTTCCAGGTTCAGCACTGACCTTGAGATTTTTGATGTCCTTGTGAACTTCGTCCAAGTTCATACTCAGGTCCACCCTTGAGTTTTTGTTGTAAGTTTCTGGGGTGTGCGCAGAATCTATTCGCTTTTCTAATTCACTGAATTTTTCCTTTATCCTGCAGATTTCTGTCTCGATTCCATCTTTTATTTCATCGTGGAGAGTTTCCTTTATTTTTTTCATCTCGTCCTCGACGTCATCTTTGATTTTATCCACCTCTGTCTCAATGGCTCCTATTCTTCCTTCCAGTCGATTTGCCACACCACAAAGTTCTCTTTTTAGGCCTTCAGACTTTTCTAGAAGCTTTTCTTCAAGTTTCACTTCTAGACTTTTCGAATTTTCTTCAAGCTTTTCTTCCAGATTTTTCGAATTCTCGTGAAGCTTTTCTTCTAGATTTTTCGAATTTTCTTCAAGTTTTTCTTCCAGATGTTTCGAATTCTCGTGAAGCTTTTCTTCTAGATTTTTCGAATTTTCTTCAAGTTTTTCTTCCAGATGTTTCGAATTCTCGTGAAGCTTTTCTTCTAGATTGTTCGAGAAGTTCTTCTTTCAAGCTAACAGAATTGTCTAGAAGCTTTTCCTCCCGACTCTTTGAATTTTGAAGAAATGTATCTTCCAGAATGACCGAATTTTGTTGAAGTTCTTTCAGATTCACGGAATTTTGTTGAAGTTTGTCCTCCAATGATTTCGTGTTTTCGTCGAGTTTGTTCATTATAGAGCTCAAATCTATTCCAGAAACTTCGAACAAAAATGTTTCGGGGTCTTCTCCTTCAATCAGTCCATCAGTCTTTTCTGAAGTACGGCCTTCTTTCCAGTTGTTTCTAACTCACGCTCCTCTAACTCTTGCTTTAATTCACTAACTTTATGGTCAACTAGGTGAACTCTTCTTGGAAACATTTTGTCTCTTATTGTCTTTGCAGAGATATCAGTCTATTATTTATTTCACACACAGTTTTCAGTTTATTGTCCCGCGACGCGAAAAACTGTCCACTTTGCACTCAAATGTTCAACGGGTCACTAGCTGTCTATTAGGCGCGATAAACGTCTATCAGTTTTCAAACGGTGAACACTTTAACACTTATTTATTTTAAACATCACACTTCTGACGCCAAATGTAATAAAACTGCACTAACTAATTTTCCTAATTCATTTAAAACACTATTTACAACAATTATTCACGAAAACATTTACTTCAATAACTATTTCAATTTATTTCTACTGTGGCTATCTATCAGCGAACTCTGGGACTGTAACTAACTCTGAATTCTGACTGTTCTCCAGCGGTTATACAGTGCCCGTCTAAAGTCCGTTCCCCCCCCTACTAATTTTTTAACCACCTGGTATATCGCAACGAAATTTGGAAGGCTTAAATAGGTGATAAAAACCTACTTTTTCATGAATAAATCATAGCTTAAAGATTTGAAATGGCAGCTGAGCGCCATCTTCAATAATTTTTTTAAATAGAACACCCGGTATATCATTGCATGATCTGTTAGGGATGATCATAAGGAATACAACAATACCAAGTTTGATGCTATTATCTCCAAAGACTACGGAGATATCGCCTATTCTTTTATCCATAAGCCAAATGAGTGTGAGAGAGAATTTATTTTTCCGAACAGAAAAAGTTTCTCTCTCCCACTCATTTGGCTTATGGATAAAATAATAGGCGATATCTCCGTAGTCTTTCGAGATAATAGCATCAAACTTGGTATTGTTGTATTCCTTATGATCATCCCTAACAGATCATGCAATGATATACCGGGTGTTCTATTTAAAACAATTATTGAATATGGCGCTCCGATGCCATTTCAAAACTTTAAACTATGATTTTTTTCATGAAAAAGTAGGTTTTTATCTCCTATTTAAGCCTTCCAAATTTCGTTGCGATATACCAGGTGGTTAAAAAATTAGTAGGGGGGGAACGGACTTTAGACGGGCAGTGTATAGTCGCAAGCAGGTTCAATCTCGACTCTCGATTATTCAGGAGTATAGAACATTTCATCTAGATGGCTCTTCGAATAATATCGAAAGATCGATTTATTCCAGCTTGTTCTCGGCGATCCGTACGCCAGCAGATATGCTGTTGTAGTTGAACGAGGGTGCATAATTAATTAGATCAGGGCCGGTCTCGGGACCGGTCTCGAAATCGTTACAATAGTTTATAGATGGCTATCTAGTGAAGATACGGACAGATATAGAATATTTAACCATATTCAGCCCAAATTACGTGATAACATTTCAAAAAAAACATATCTTTGTCGCAATTTTCTAACATCTCGTCGACAATTCGCTGATGCTGTGAAATTTTTCGGTGGGATCTTTGGCTACTGGCCTTTCCTTTTCATTTCACTATTTCTTTTCGAGAATACAACAGAATCGTTCCTCGTAGCATTTATGACACCAATGTTCAATTTTATCATGAATAGGGAAAACAGAGGGTGAATGAGGAAAAGCACTTTCAATACTTTCTCTTTACACGTTCATCAATAGAGCATCAGATTTCAAATCGTAGATTCGTAGATTGGTCGGAACTCTTTCTTCCAATTGAAATTAAGGAATAGGGATTTCAATCGAATGGGCTTCGTTCGTTCGGTAGGAATGAAAGCATGCATTAAATTCACCACAAATATATTATTAATTTTTTTGGTTTACGCCATGTTTGTCATGAACGGCTCATAGTTATCACATTAGTTATATTTTTTTTAAGATACATGAGGGACCAGACGAACAATCTCCATCTGTTGGAAAATACTGTGGTACCAATATGCCAACTAAATATATTTCATCTGGAAACCAACTTACTATCGTATCTTCATCTTTAACTCGAGTGAAGGGATGGAAACTCAAATACGAAAAAGGTGAGAATTGGTTTGAATAAAATCAATGACTGCTTGAAAACGGATTGCGTCATGTCGATTGAAGATTTCGATTTTGTTCAAAATGAGATTATTTTTTTCAGTTTGCGGTGCAACTCATGTTGAAAGTAGTGGTTCATTCTCAGTAACTAACAGATCAGGTGATTCTGATTGTGTTTATTTGATAGAAAGACCACCTGGTAATAAAATCATATTGATACTGAAAATATCAATACCTTCTTTCTTCCGTATGAATTACCCAGCTAGAAATAATCGTTGTTTCCCAGGATATTTTGAGGTGAGTGCAAAACAAACATTAAAGAGGTGATCACGAAATGAGGTGAAAATAAACGTAAGTAAGTAGATTTCATCAGGAATATTCTGCGGATTTATGTGAGTCCCATATATTTATTTCTACGGGTGATTTTCTGAAATGAAACATTCTGTAACCTTAGTATTCATTTTCAATAAGTCAAAACCATGATGTACAGTGCTCAAAAATAGAAACGGGACACCTAGAAATTTTGTTCAAACTTGAGGAGATGTTACTTTTAATTGCCAAAACCGATTTGAATGGTTTTTTGCAGATAATGAGAGTCCGTTTCATTGGATTTTGACTGTTTGGGTCAAACCTTGCCTATTGTCATCCTCGAAAAAGTTACAGGGTGATATATATTGGTTTACGCAAATTCCACAAAAATTTCAACCCCCGTTTACGCCAAACATTTTTTTTTCATTCCCAACTATTCGAACATGAAATCTCATGCATTTTCATGATATTCTGAGAGGAAAAATAATTAATAGGTACACTGGAATTAGAAATATCGATGTTTTAAGAAATCATAGCATTTTACACCTTACCAATTACAAACAATTTCAGCTCTTTCATTTCTGAACCGATTTGAACATACTTCATATATCCTGGAGACTTTTCTGATTTGTGTTTGTTTTTTCGATATTCTGAAAAAACCTACAGGGTGTTATAACAACTGTAAATTCCACAAAAAAAGCATCCAATTTCTATGACTCTCAAGAAATACAAATATTCTCACTTATTTTGTGAACATTTTTTCGGCTGATTGATTTTCATTTGCGGATTATTATTATTATTATTTCATTGGTTTCCAAAGAGAAGGATTAGATGTCACCATTCATTGAAATTGAAACAAACCTCATTAGTTCCTCAACATTCAAAAACTCAGCTTCTCTTTCTTTCAGCCTCAGTTTCATTCTGCTCCAAACATGTCTGGAGACACCGCGGGCCAATAAATTCTATCAATATTGTAAGACGACGATGGACAGAAATTCATTCAAACTGGGGAATAGCAGAGTGGGGTAGATGTATGTTCACGGATGAAAATAAGTTTAATTTGTACAGGTTAGATGGAAGAATTTTGGTGTGGAGAGGTAGGAATGAAAGGTTTATTGAGGGGAATATGGAAGCGAGGGTAGCATTTGGGGGTGGAAGTGTGACTGTCTGGGGTGGGATCATGTTCAATAGAAAAACTGATTTAGTCGTATTGAAAGGTGAAAGTATGAATGCTGAACGGTACAGAGATAGTTGTGTGAGAGATATTGTGGTTCCTCATGCTCAAAATGTCGGTCCCAATTTTCTATTAGTTGATGACAACGCTCGACCCCATCGTGCTGGAATTGTAAATGACACTTTGAGGGAGCACAATATTGATAGAATTTATTGACGTACGGTGTCTCCAGATATGAATCCCATCGAACATGTTTGAAGCCGAATGAAACTCAGCCTGAAAGAAAGAGAAGTTGAGTTTTGGAATGTTGACGAATTGGTGAATGCTGTTATGAATGAATTAGACGCTATTCCCAAGGATTTTATCAATGATCTAATATATAATGAGTATGCCCAGAAGACTTGCAGAAGCGATGCGGGTTCGTGGAGGACCCACAAAATATTGATTAATGTTGAATGCATATTTTATTTTTATGTTTGTGTTCATGTTGCACTAATAAGGTTTATTACAATTTCTATATGTTCTGGTGACATCTTTGGAAAAAATGTGAGAATATAAGTGAGAATATTTGTATTTCTTGAGAGTCAAAGAGATTGGATGCTTTTTTGTGGAATTTACAGTTGTTATATCACCCTGTAGGTTTTTCCAGAATATCGATAAAATAAACATCAATCAAAAAAGTCTCCAGGATATATGAAGTATGTTCAAATCGGTTCAGAAATGAAAGAGCTGAAATTGTTTGTAATTGGTAAGGTGTAAAATGCTTTGTTTTCTTAAAACATCGATATTTCTAATTCCAGTGTACTTACCTATCAATTTTTTTTCTCTCAGAATATCATGAAAATGCATGAGATTTCATGTTCGAATAGTTGGGAATGGAAAAAAAAATGTTTGGCGTAAACGGGGGTTGAATGATTTTTAGTCGAATTTGTACAAACCAATATATCACCCTGTAATTTTTGCGAGGGTGACAATAGGCAAAATTCGGCCTAAACAGTCAAAAGCCAATGAAACGCACTCTCATTATCTGCAAAGAAGAGTCAAATCGGTTTAGGTATTCAAAAGTACCAACTGCTCAATTCTATTTTTGAGCACTGTAGTATGAAAAAAATCATTAAAGTTACAGCTGGGCAAACTAGAGCGTTGCTCTGGTCAATTAATATTCACAGAGTTCTGACTTCTAAAAAGGCTGACCTATCTTCTCAACGAACTCATTTCCACTATGAACAGATTTATCACCAGTATCAAAACACTCTTGTTGATCGAGCAGGTCAGAGCTCAGCCTAGGCAAGATTTGACTGTATATTGATGGTATATTTTCAGGCGCCTAATTTAACGACTGCTCACTACTTCCCATGGGCGTACTGGATACAGTTGAAAGTAATGTAATGATGTGCAAACAATCGAAAACAAAACCTCGTTTTTTCTTCTTGGATCCTGCCTTTTCCCCAAAAATATGAAATAGTTTGATAGTAAAATGTGATGTAATTAATCGTCTTTGTAGGTTAGAGACGGAGACCACGAAAATGCAACTTTAATAGGTCAATATTGCGGAAATAAAACAATCAATATCACATCGTCGCATAATACACTGTGGATGAAAATGACACGGCTCATAATTCCAGCAAGAACTCAAGTGCCTCTTGTTGAAGTAGAATACACCTCTGTAGATGTTGGTAAGAATATATTCATTATATCATATCCCTCAATACTACAGAAGTTCTGTATTGTGTGTATTCATCAATTGACTGAAATCTTCAATTTCCACCATATACCAAGATTGTCGTCAATATTTGTTATTGATAATAGTTCATTCCATACAAGTTTCCATGAAAGTTGTGAGAATTTGAAGATAGTTCCCAAGGAATGGCTCTGACAGTACTTTTTCAATGAAGCACTTTCTGTGTTATTTCTTTCAAATAATCGTGCTTTAATTCTGTATCAATCTAAAAGCATTAGTCTACCAAGATAGTTCAGTCGACAGGTAGTTTCAGATAGAAAAAGGTCGGAAGTTAATGAAACTTCAAGATGTTGTTCAGGGATGGTTGATTAAAATTTTCTCAAGTTTTGGACCTCGAGGACCCTGTGCTAAAAAAGTAGGGGGGGGGAAACTGCAAATTTTTCGACCTTGGTATGGTTTTTCCTCAATAACTTTTTTGCCATACGTTCTACAGCAAAAACGTCCTTTAATTTTTTTGTAGATCGTCAAATTCCCTACGAATTTGTTGCCTCAAACATGTTTGTGTGTCAATTTGATACCGAGATATGGCGCTTCGAAGAATAGGTAATTTTTCAAATTTCGCCAC
Organism: Chrysolina americana; assembly: GCA_958502065.1. NCBI lineage: Eukaryota > Metazoa > Arthropoda > Insecta > Coleoptera > Chrysomelidae > Chrysolina > Chrysolina americana. Next base: position 32,519,913 of record OY293415.1, on the reverse strand, counting down.
AAAATGCAGGATTCCACCCTATTTCTTCTGTTATACAAGAATTACGATGAAATGTAGTTGCTATTATACCTGCTACATAAAGTGGCGTTGATGACACGAATGACGGATGCTAGCATCGAAACGAAGCAGGCATATGAGGACGCCGACGTGATGATCGTCAATACAGCCATATCCAAGGCCAGCGAATTCGACAGCGTCATAATTACTGCTGAAGATGTGGACATACTTATTCTGTTGACAGCATTAGCTACGTCCACAAAAAACATCTACTTTCGAAAAAGTGGAAGAGGCAGTGTCCTCTACTCGCCAAGTTCCTGTTCCTTTCCTCCCAAGGACATACTTTTCCTTCACGCAGTGAGTGGTTGTGATACCACTTCAGCACCGTTTGGATTGGGGAAGAAGAAAATTTGCAGTACATACATGAAGAATACCTTCCTCTCTGCAGTAGTGGCCCCGTTTCTCACACCAATCGCTACTCCTCAGCAGATCAGCGACGTTGGAGAAAAGTTCCTGGTAGCAGTTTATGGAGGAAACATTGACAGAGACAATCTCGACGACCTAAGGTACCAATTATTCACACGATCAGTGACGAAGGCTAAATTACAACTAACCCGCCTACCACCAACAAGGGACGCTGCCAAGTACCACTCCCTCCGCACTTACCAGCAAGTACAGGCATGGTTGGGCAATGATCTCCTCCCATCAGTATGGGGCTGGAGCCTAACCACACGAGGAGTACTACCAATCCCCACAACCAGAAATGCTGCGCCAGATGATATCCTCCATATTGTTTCCTGCAAGTGCAGCAAAGGCTGTAGCAGCGGAGCTTGCGGCTGCAAGAAAGCAGGTCTCCGATGCTCAGCAATGTGCAAGCACTGCACAGGCCACTCCTGCGAAAACGCCCCCGCAACTGATTTGATCGAGGAAGACTCACCAGAAATATTGGACGAAAACGACGACAGCAACATCGTTGACAGCCTTATCGCTCAGGAGGACGACGAGTTGTTACGAGCAGAACCAGCGGCTAAGAAATCTCGGCAGGAAATGTAATGAGTACAAATGAGAACCTACCCACTATGATTAGCTATAATATCTATATTCCTCAATATAATATATGCCTTGAGAATAACTTAATATTGTTAATTACATTAATTTTTTTCACGAAAGGACTACGTCTTTTTTCTTCCTGTCCTGGGATAATTATGTAGGGGAACGGGGGGATATCGATCCGAAAAGTAACTGATATCAATACCCAAATGATGTGAATAGGTATGGTTGGTTTTCATCAAAAAGTTAGCTTTTGAGAATTGGAGTTGGGTGGGGGAAGGAGGAGTGGGGTGTCCAATGTTGGTGACTTCAACTAAGAACCATAATTACTACAACATTTCATCATAATTCGGGTATAACAGATGAAATAAGCTGTAGATTTGCATTTTTTGTAATTTCTTAGCAAATTTTGAAACATGACCTTTTTTTTGACGTGCCATATCTCGGTAGCGAATTCACATACAGAAATGTTTTTTTATGTCAAAATTGTATAAAATTTTACGCTCTATAAAAAAGTGTCGATATGTTTTTTCCGTAGGACGTAAGAGAAAAAAGTAATCGAGGAAAAACCGGAGAGAGGTCAAATATTTTGCAGTTTCCCCCCCCCCCTACTTTTTTCGCACAAGGTCCTCGAGGTCCAAAACTTGAGCAAATGTTGATTAACCATCCCTGAAGAACCTCCTGAAGTTTCATTAACTTCCGACCTTTTTCCACCTAACCCCACTTTTTTCAACCTGTCGACTGAACTAAGACCAAGACTGATTAGTCTTGGTCTTGGTCTCGAAAAATAAATGTAGTCTTAGTCTTGGTATTGGTCTTGATGTTTCAAGGCCAAGACGAGACTGGCTCAGTCTTGGTCTTGGTCTTGATAGTCTTGGTCTCGGATCAAAATTTGTCTAGAAATTTGAATTATTCAATTCAATTGTCCAACAGTTTATATGCATATAATAGTTATTTCGTATTTTACAGTCTTTATCAGTTGTCAATTTGTACGGGTAAAGTAAGCGAAATAAAAATTTCTCATTTAACCATCATAATATAATTTTTAAGAAATCTTAAATAAATATTAAATTAGACCCACACAGCACACAGGTCGCCGCCCGACAGGCCAGAAAAAAGGTTCAAAATGGTTGGAATGTTAATTAATTGATGAATGTAGCCGTCGCTACGTGGTAGGAGATCATCATAAAAAATGATATAAGACAATTTCTCTGTTTTTATACCACTTTAATTTGTAACACTTCGTTACTGCAGTTTCGTCCTATATCGATATTCTCAAATTAATTAATTATTTTTTTATTGACCATTTTACAATGGATGTGATGGTGTGATGAGCAGTGAGATGCGATTGTGGCAAAGTGGTGGAATCGGAATCCCGAGGAAATTGCAATACTTTTTAACCACTGCGACCTTCCAATATACACCTATTTGTTGATCACCTACGGAGCAGTAGTGTGGCACGGAAGAACCGAACTCAGAAACCATAACAAAGAAAAGCCTGGAGAAAGTGCAAAGACTAGCATGTCTTTGTATAACAGGAGCAACGAGGTCGACTCCAACAGTAGCAATAGAGGTAATTCTGGACCTCACTCCTCTCCATATCATGGTGAGGAGAACTGCTTGGGGGGCAAACCTCAGGTTGGCTAAAGTCGGACTCAAAGGGACAGCACACATCGTAAGGGGCCCAACCCCCACCGAAAGTGCACACCTTGCCAATCTCCCAACTGACGAAATTAGAAGGAAATTTAGTTTCGAGAAATTCTTTCGAACGGAATTAAATACCAAGAGTGGATGGAGTATAGAATCCATTCGAGCACTGGGAAAGAATACGATAACATGGTACACGGACGGGTCCAAAACTCCCGACTGAACTGGAGCAGGAGTCTTTGGGCCTCGCACCAAATACTCCGAACTCATGGGCCAGTTCCCCAGTATTTTTCAAGCGGAAATTCACGCCATAGAAAGGTGCATTCAATTCAACCTCGACAGGAGATACCGGAACAAGGAAATCGCAATCCTCTCCGATAGTCAAGCAGCCATCAAAGCGTTGAGCTCATATAACATCAACTCAAAGATGGTTTGGGAATGCCTAGACAAACTTAATGATCTAGGCAGGAACAATAAGGTGATCCTCCTCTGGGTGCTGGGGCACGTCGGAGTGGAGGGCTATGATCAAGCAGATACCCTGGCACGAAAAGGGGCATCCACGCTACTGATCCGGCCAGAACCATTTTGCGGACTTGGAAAATCTTACTTCCAAGATGAACTCAATAAAACTGAAGAAGCGATGAGAGCAACTTACTGGCAAAGACTTCCAGGGCTGAGGCAGGCCAAAGATCTCCTCGGTAACTTCAACTGAGCAAGATCGAAGACACTGATTAACCTCAGCAAAACTAGTCTAATGACAATCACGGGATTTCTTACGGGGCACTGCAGACTCAAAGAACACGTAAGGAAGCTAGGCTTAGAGGAGGACAGCACCTGCAGATTCTGTGGGAAACATCCAGAAACACCACACCATATATTGATGGAGTGTTATGCTGTAGACCACAGAAGATTGAATATACTGGGATCACACCAGCTGACTGTGGGATAAATACCACGAATAGACCCCCTCAAAATCCTTAAATTCCTCAAGGAATTGGGGCTTGAGGGGCTGCTGTGAACGAGAACACCTTGAAATAGCAGAAGATGGGACACAATAGATCTAATTAGGTCGCGGCGCATCAGTCACCATCCATTTTTACCATTACCATTACCATTATTTGTTGTAAACTGTATAACTGCAATACAGATTTTGAATAATGTATTTTTGATTTTGAATGAACAAAATTTAAAAACGTACAATATGAAAAATAAATAATTGAAATAAAATGCCATAACATTTTCCTAATATTGCGTAGATTTAAGTCCACTATTTTTCTTTCGAGACCAAGACCAATACTCTTGGGGGAGAGTCTTGATCATGGTATTGGTCTCGAAAGTCAAGTCTTGGTGTTGTATCAAGACCAAGACAAGACCAAGATTAATCTCTTGGTCTCGCGAAGCCCTAGGCGAACCTTGAAACATATTTTCCAATTTGACATATGTTTATGGTAAGTGACATATAATTTTTAAGATATTACTTACTAATTTTTTTTGGGCTGATTATGATAGAAAAATTTAATAAATGCCAAAATTATAATTAGGTTCTGATGAGGCAACCTTCTGTTTGAATGAAACAGTGAATCGACAAAACTACAAATATTGGATGACTGAGGCACATACTCAGCATCCTCAAAAAGTAAACGTATGGGCAGGGATAGTCAAGGATAGAATTATAGGTTCTTTTTGTAATCGATGGGCCTTTAACGGAGCAAAAATATGTTTTACAAAATGAACTGATTCCCGCCCTTATAGACATTTTTTTAAATTAAAATAATCATAATTTGCCAAATGAAAATATATGGTTTTGGCACTTCCTGGTCGTGATTTTTCAAACAGATGTTTTTTTTTGTTTTAAAAAATAGAATCTGATTAGAAATTCGTTAAATAAATCCAGAAATTCAAGAAGAATGTCGTCGTCGGTTCAATTACTGCCAAGAGGCAGGTGGGTGGCAATTTGAATTTAATTAAATTTTTCAGATATTTCTATTTTCTGTCAGCAGTAATAGTTATTTACTCAACTAGTGTATTAACGAATGCGTTAAATAATCGAAAGATTTTAATGGACAATCCCACTATATTTCGATTTCGTCATGAATGTATAGCTTTTCCAAAAATAAAGGATACGTATTTTGTATTTTATAATTTTTTTCATGATTTTTGTCAAAAAAGCGAAAAATCAAATTGTGATGTCATATGTAGTAAAACCACATTTGGCAACGTCGCATGTCAAAAAGATGTATTCCATCAAGTTTTGACACCATAATTCTTGCTCCGTGGTCGCTGACGAGTGACACTAACACACGTGTCTGTATTACGTCACTCAGACAGCTGTCCAAATCAAAAGATTAATTATGTTATGCGCGTGCGCGAACGAACCCGAACCGCAAATTCAGTAGACACCGTTGCCATATTGATTTTGTAATCAAATGACGTCACATGCAGTAAAAATTGTTTATTGTATATAATGAAGCATCTCCTGAAGAAAATAATTCAGTGGTGTCATTATTTTAATGTCTTCTTCCATTATATTCAATTAACAAAAAACTTTTATCAAACGTGGCATTTCCCATTGCGTTTATAATACGAGTTGATTAAGTACAATAGTTTTACGTCGAACTCTAGCGGTAATGAAGCAATTCTTGATTAGAAGATATTTATCAACGAAATGAACGCTAGACACAAAATCTATTGAACATTAATAATCATCTTTTAATTATCTGAATACATTTATATTATCATTTGTAATGATAGAATTCGAAAACCTGAAAGGGGGTACAGAAAAAGTCCATCTGTACACTCGCATTTTATGGCCGCGCTACGAAATCGAACATTGATAGGGGCATTAATGCATTAAACAATCAAGTTGTGTGAGCTAAGGAAGACGTAGCCCTAAACTTTTTAAATATGCGATGCCTTGCACGAGACTGGTGACCGTGCTGCGGTTCGAATCCATGCACCTACATATAAAATTATGGATTAAGAAGCACGCGACCCCTATATTAACTTTTTTTCGGCAAAATGTCCAATATCATGTAATATGATCTAACTGGATTGAATGTCTTATTATTATTTTTGCACTTCCGGGACTAAAATGTATCTTTCAGTCCCAAGGGAGATAAAGTTGCATTTAAAATTTTGTTGACACTGTTGCTATAACGTTACCTACTGAGTAATCCAAGTACCATGTTTATATAACTCATCAAAATAATTAATTGTATCAATATTGAAAGTTATAATACTGGGAAGTGCAAAAAATAGCGTGTATGCCTCAGGACTAAAGGGATATTTTATCCCTTACGTGATTATTGGCCCTCGGGCTCTACGAGCCCTCAGGCAATAAACATCACGTGCGGGATTACAATATTATTCTGAGAATGTTCTCAGAATAGTTTCGTAGAGCATTTGAATGTTCTCAGAATGTTTTCACAAGGTGCACCAAATGTTCAGAGAACATGAAGATGGGACAGAAACGCAAGTTCCAGAATATTCCTGGATATGTTCTGGAATGTTCTGAGAACTTTATCGAAACATCCTCAGAATATATCTAAGTATATTTTCAGAACATCATCAGTATCTTTTGAAGAATATCCTCAGAACATCTGTGGGACATATTCTTAGATCTAAGAATATTCTGAGAACATTTCGGGCAGCATATTCTCATAATAAATATTGGGATTGAATAAATCGAACGTATACATTAAAACAAATAATTTCAACTTGTGTTGAAAATACCATTCGCTCCAAATTTTGTGAAAGTAGGGTATTTCCAACTTCATCTGAAATTATTTGTTTTAATGTATATGTTCGATTTATTTAATCCCAATATTTATATCCAAATAACCTCTCCATATTTTGTGGAAATATTTCCACAAATAATTTGTGGGAATATATGGAGAGAAAGGTATTTTCAACGTTAGTTGATATCATTTGTTTTCATTTATATGATAAGTCTATGATGAAACACATTTCGAACGTCGTTCGATTCATTTAATTCCATTATTTATTATACAGGGTGAGTCAACAAGATTCCCGTGGTCGATTGCTCCGTTCCTATTTCGATTTCTTATATTTTTTTTGCCAAACGGACCATTTAAGACTATCTCCCAAAATTATTCTTATTCATACAGGGTGCATCATTGAAGCGTGGCTGACCAAAGTTGGTCTTTTTCAAATAAAACACCCAGTATATTTTTCAGTTTTGGATTCCGTTGCGGCGTTGCCGAGTTATCTAAAGAATATCTATTTTGTAGACTTCTTTTTGAAAAGTCTCATATTTCACGTTTCGAAATATTCAGTGGAGATAATTCAGGAATTGATAGTCGAAATGGTGAAGTTAATTTTGAATATGTTGAATATTATATAAATTATACAGGACGTTCGGTACAACAATACAAACTTGGCCATTTTCAAACATCAATATTTTGATTTTTTCAAATGGAACACCCTGTATATTATCATTCACATCAACTCCTTTTTAATGGCTCTCCAATTTTTATTCTTGATGTCACGTGACTAGAACAACTCGTTTTCGAGATATTGTGGTTTTTAAAGGAATTATTCAATGGCAAATCAACAATCCTGCATATTTTTCACCTACACGTTTCTCTACAGAAAATACTGACACTGAAAGCCGTGTTAATTATTTTATCCTTCTTGAAGACCATTCTTGAAAAATTATGAATAACTAGCATAGCAAAAGAAATTTTGAAAAGGAACTATTTTTTCTAATTTAGTTATCCATGAATACCGTTGAAAAAAATTACTCTCGGCAATTTTAAATAGAACTACAATTCAGTTGTGTCGACAAATGTGGCATTATGAATTATTGTTTAGAGGATATGGTTCAAATGGTTTATGCTTTGGGGGACAGTGACGGTAATCCCCATTTCGTTAGATATGTCAATCACCAACAACGTTGGTCACTGAATGTTTGGGGAGGTATCATTGGACGGCGAGTGATAGGGCCATTTTTTTTCAATGATCATCTTAATGGAAGAGAATATCTAATGTTTTTGTGACAGCTATACAATTTATTAGATGAACTGTCATTGGCAACAAGGCAGAGAATGTGGCTCCAACTAGATGGTGCGCCTGCACATTACCAGACTGATGTACGGGAATAGAATAGATTGAGACTGTGTATTAGTGAAAATGGCAAGCACATTGAACATTTGCTGCATTAATTATTGTTGTTTTCTTTCTTCTGATTTGAATAAATATGATGATTTGTTATATTATTGGGTTAATATGATTTATAAAGTTGAATTCCAAATATGATACAAAATACGAATATTGTCAATATTTTCTGTGGAAAGACCCCCATCTTTAGGATGTCGAATATCTCGGAAACTAGTTGTTTTAGGCACATCACATCAAGAATAAAAATTGAAGAGTCATTAAAAAGGAGTTGATATGAATGATAATATACAGGGTGTTCCATTTGAAAAAATCAAAATATTGATGTTTGAAAATGGCCAAGTTTGTATTGTTGTACCGAACATCCTGTATAATTTACACAATGTTTCCCATATTCACAATTAACTTCACCATTTCGACTATCGATTCCCGAATTATCTCCACTAAATATTTCGAAACGTGAAATAGGAGATTTTTCCAAAAGAAGTCTGCAAAATTGATATTTTTTAGATAACTCGGCAACTCCGCAACGGAATCCAAAATTTAAAAAATCGTTGAGCAGCCAATGAAACAGCGGATCGGAATATATGAAAATATACTGGGTGTTCCATTTGAAAAAGACTTACTTTGGTCAGTCACGCTTCAATGATGCACCCTGTATGAATAAGAATAATTTTGGAAGATAGTCTGAAGATAGAACTGCACTAACTAATTTTCCTAATTTATTTAAAACACTATTTAAAACAATTATTCACTAAAACATTTACTCCACTAGTTTATTTATTACTGTGACAGTCTATATCTGCGAACTCTGGAACTGTAACTAACTCTGAACTCTGACTATTCCGCCATTTAATACCCAGTGGCTTATATACTAGTATTTACAGTTCTCGGCCTTTCGAGCCTTTCGGGCGAGTTCTGAGATGTCCCCAGAATCTTCGTTCAGAGGGTTCGCGATTCTTCCACGTGATTTATTTGTTTGTCAGCGGAGAACTTGTTTACATTTCGAAGATGATCAGAGCCGGACTCGAGGCCGGTCTCGAAATCGTTGCAATGAGAAATCGAAATAGTGATTCACAACGGAGCAATCGACCACGGGAATCTTGTTGACTCACCCTGTAGACGCATTCCTCATATGAATAGGAATATCAAAAATTGTAAATATATAACATCACTTTAATGAAAAATAAATATTTATCAAAATAAACAGTAGCTGAATACAAAATTAGTAGGTACTTATTAATATATTTTTAAACTTTAATCTAAGGTTCTTATCTTAATATTCAAATAATATATTCTGTGATCATTCCTGGATAACATTCTTAGAAATTCAGACCATACTTATCATATTCTACGGAAAATTCTGGGAAATTCTTTTGTTAATAGATTTTGACAAATATCGATACGTGCAATCGCTTCTGCATCTAAAGAAACCCCAGAAGACGTTGTACAGTGCCGTTCGTCTTTTCGTATGTGGCGGGAAGTTCCAAAAATTTAAAATTTTTGTCTCAAAACACACTTATTTGAAAAAATATCGAAAAATGTTATCCGGAAAAGTTGTTCAGAACGACATTTTATAGCTATGTACAAGTTTTGAGAGAAATCTGAGATTAAAAAAAAAATAATTTTTTGCCATAAAAAATTTTCTGTTTGGAAATAATAGATTTCTGGAATAGAAGCTCATTAGTAATGACAACAGTGATATTTCAAATAATATTTTGTAGAGATTCACAAGTTATATCTATTGTATTCAGAGAAAATTTGAAATCTGTGAATTTGCCATGTGTTCAGTTGCTTCATAAGAGGTCACTGAAATATCTTCAGGACATTATAATCCCGTTATAGAAAATTATTAATAAAGAACCATGTTTCTACACAATTTCAATTTGAAATTTTTATTAGAACAAAAAGTTAATGTCAAAATTTATTAACAAAAGAATTTCCCATATGATGCGTACTTTCTGCCGGTCACTGTATAATATACTATATAGCGGTTGCTTGAGAAACTTGTGTTTAAGCTGGGTTTACTATTACTTAATGTGTGCGTGAGCTGTGATGCAGTCTGCTCGAATACAAGTACTTACATTTAACAAAGGGCCTAATCGCACCTTATTTTTTAAATAATTCATTCCGAATACGCCCTGAAAATGATTCTTCAACGTGAACTTGATAATATTATTTACATTTTTTTATAATTATTTTCATAGGTTGTGGTGGAATTCTGAGGAACAAATTTGGCACCATTTCCCCTCCAGTGGCAGATGGCAGTTACATTCCTGCATCAACATGCACTTGGGTTATAATAGCGCCTGCCCAAAATGTGATACAACTGACATGGATGACTTTTAATATAGAGGAGAGCTATGATTGTAGCTACGATAATGTTCAAATTTTCGACAATAACACGGATTTGGGAATGGGAGGATTGATAGGCAAATATTGTGGATTTAAATTGCCACCTATTCTTCTCAGTTCCTCCAATATAATGACAGTGTTATTCACCTCGGATGTATCTATCAACATGGATGGATTCCTGGCATCATACACGTTCATTCCGGAAAAAAATGGTGAGGTCTAATACTGATACAGTCAATAATCATTAATTTTCTTACTATACTCATTTTCTATAACATTTGACAAAAGGAGATGAATTGTACTTTCACTGACAGAATGTATGTACCATATAAACTAAGTCTGATCAAAGTTATTTACCAAAATAATAATAATAATCAAAATGACACTATTTTAACTCAAGCTCCTGGTACCGGAGCGTGTATGGAGCTACTCACCTCTATATCAGGCAAATACAAACCAATAAACCTGAAATAATTCTTCACGGCGTTCAAATGTTTGTTATGGAGTTCTTCGAATATCGCCCTACAAGATGAGAAGAACTGAACAAAATATGCAATTTTTCCCTCTGAAGTAGCAAGGCTTTAATTACCCCAACCAATCCATTGAATCGGTGATTTTGTGATGAGCCCTTTGCCCTCCGTTGGTACTCCTCCCATCGGATTGATTGGATCTAATGATGGCGGATGGGTTCTCGAACTGCTCTAAGACGTTCACATCGAACTATTCTTTCTAATGTCAAGTATATTCAACATTTCTTTCAAAAGCTTCTATTGACAAGACATTCATAAGTTTTTATTTTTTCTCAATACTGTTGATGTGTCTTTTCAAAAGAAAAGTTCAACCACTTGTTGAAACAAATGTTTGCTCTTCCACTCAACCATTATTTACTTTACGCTTAGTTGAAAATGGTTATGGGTTATTACTGCAAGTAGGAAATATTTCTCTGTCAAAATAGAAAACTTTATTCCCCTTTATTTGTAGCCACAGCAACCAATACATAAAAAACATTTTACAACGTGAAATTTGCATCGTCTTCAATAATTCCTGCTTATAAATTGCCACATAAATTTAATCTTGGAAACTAAACAATTTTTGTTTCTCGAAATTGAAATATCCAAGTGGTTTCGTGAAAATATCTGCCACTTGATCAGCAGAGCAGCAATACTGGATGTCAATGACTCCGTCATCCACCTTCTCACTGATGAAATGATAGATGACATCAATATATTTGTTCCTTTGATCAAACTGCCCATTTCTCATCAGTTTCATGGTGATTTGATTATCAATATTTGGTTTGTCAGTGAAATTTTGATTGGCGAGCTCGTCAATCAGAACACCAGCTCACAGGTCATCCGCAAAACATGACATCATATCCCGCCGTACTTTTTTTTTCAATCTGTCTTGCGAAGTCTGAGTCACAGTATGCTATCATGTGTGCATCAAAAACCATAATCTAGTGAATGTTTCAAATATCTCAGTATTTGTATTGAGTAAGACACATTTTGATCCGACTTCTGCATCCAAAACTTACAGAATAAGCTACAGCAGGCCTCATTTTATTAGATCAATTGCTTCTTCGTTTCCGAATAAACAATGGTCTGCTTTCAGTGCAATAAATTTTTAAATTTTCAAATATTTGTGAATCACTGAATCCACCTCATTGGTGCCTGCTTCAACCCGTAGAGTGGTCTGTTTAAAACACATACTGGTTTGTTTCCTGGGAAACTTTCTCAAAGAGACCTGAGGATCTTTCCATTGATTTTTCTATACAAGAATGTTTTCAAATCGATTTTTTTATAATCATTTCATTCTTGACTTATTTCGAATAACCACTGGCTGAATGTTTCTTAATAGTTTACTACATACTCCTGTTCACATCTTCTGATTAGAAGCCATCTTTGATAGTAAACATTTTTCGGCTCATGAGAATTTTGTTTTTGTTTTCTTCAGATTCATCTACGAACGACAATATATTTTCTCCAATAATTCTTCTTCCTTTTTAGCTGCCTTCCATTTCTCTTGTTCGGTACCATTTACTACTTCTTGATAGGTTAACAGTACAAAATCATCAAATCTTCTAGGTCTTCTTATTGTTCTATTTCTTCCTCCTCCCAAGTTTTCATTTTCCTACACCTATTTCATTTATTTCAATCGTTTAACTAGGTTGTTCATTATTCTCTTCTTTCATCTGGTATGCCATTTCCATCGCTAAATTATTGTTTCATAACTTCTTCATCTTTCAAAAATAACATCCCGATATTCATTCAATGCGTATTCGATGAATATATATCTTTTATCAAGTTTTTTAGGTGTCCTAAAACTTTGAATTGGGTATTACATTCAAATATTTTCAGTTGTGACAAATCTGGTCTTCGTCCAGTCCATTTCTACTTTCCATTTCTTTCTGTTTTCATGTACTGATTCCTCTTGGCTACCAAAATGTCGGTCTATGTCTTTTCAAAATCATTGCATATTACACCTATGGGATGATGATCCAGAATCAACAATTCATTATTTTCTGTTTTACATTCTTGAGTTTGGAATGGAATTCAATTTTCATCTCATCTGGGTTGGTCTGGAACAAGAAGATGCATAATTTTCGAAAAAGATACACACTAATAATAAGTCATTGTGACTTGGAGCATAATGAACAGACGTTTTGGCCCATCTACAGATTCTGTTATTGTCTGTATGAGGAAGAAAGTAAATTGAAAAGAACGTTCATCCGAAAGTATATCCAACAGAAGTCGAAATATTGATGTACAGTTTTCGAAAATTGTTATTTTAGAAAAAAGTGCATTTGGATTTTTCTAGAAAAAAAAAAATGCACTTGTACGTTCTGACATAATGTTCCATACGGCTGCACCAAAAAAAGGTGCCTTCTTTTCCTTTCCTTATCTTTCAATAACTTTTATAAGTGAGTAAACTGAAATTAGTTTTTCATTGTAGAAATGCAGTTTTCATGGGAAATAAAATGATGTACCACGAGTGTGAATATATTTGTATAATATATAAGTTTAGTTAACACATCGAATTTCCAATGAAATATTCACTCAAGGTTTTGAATACTTGTTAGGGTTTCACTTGTCGGATATGCAAAAATTATTGAATATATGTCCGGTGAACTATTTGAATCTTTCCGTAGTTTGCGGTGGCAGCTACTTCACGTCAGCAGGAGTTATAAAGTCTCCCAGATATCCAGAAGAATACCCAACTAATAGAGAATGCACTTGGACTATACATGTATTGCCTGGTCAGCAGATAATGCTGAACGTAACCGAGTTCAATATAGAACCATATGCAGGCTGCAGATATGACTGGCTAGAAATCAGGTGGGTAAAACAATTTCCAAAAAATATTCACATGCATTAGTTGTGATTTGCGAGTCATCTTAAACCTGATTATTTCACATATTTTATTTCAGTGAAAAAAGATTCGATAAATATGAAAATATAAGTGGCGTTTTTATTAAAAAAACTTTATTTCAAAATGCTGTTTGTAGTCCCCGGAACTCATGAATTTTTATTTGCTTACATGAAGTAGAATTTTTGGCTGTCCATCCCTAAGAAACGATTCTTATTTCAGTCTTATAAAGTCTCATTTTGAACACGATATTGCTTTTTGAGATTTTTTACCCGAAATTTGATGAAATAATTGTTTGTCCTACAACAAACAACGATAGAGACCGTCAAAGTGGCCCCCAATTCGTCAGTTTTTATAAAATAGTAGAATACAATTTTACAAAATATTAAGTATTTCCATGATCGCTACATGTATTTTATGTAATGTCTCATCTTTATTCCTTCTTTTTGACGTTCTGCTCTCTGGAGAATGAAGTATTCATTAATGTTTTGGTATAGTTATGAATATCTCACACAAGCTTCCTATTATTTATAAACCATAGGACTTGATTTCAATTATTTCAATACCGCATACGCAGATGAAGTAGTCATTCATCATGACTCAAATTCAACCATTGAATCTCCTCGAAGAATCCATCAATGAAGCTGTAAGTAGAGTGGAACAATATTGTTCTGTAGAGGAGTTGAAACGCAAATTGGTCTGACACTCAAGACCCTACACTGCATATACATATGGCAATTATTCTCCTGACTGTAACGGACGGAGTCATTGTTTGGTGGCTAGGTCCACGGCATCAACTAGAGCTCTTGAAGTTATATACTAGAATTGCCACCTCTGCACTTGTACATTGAACATCTGAAACAAGGCACAGGAGAGCTGTCCCATCCTAATGAAGGAATAGGACAACAGCCTGCCAAGTCTGAACTTCAGAAAAGGTCCAGATATTGTCATCCACACGAAAGGAGCATGGAATGACGTAGCATCGAGATGCCCCCTGCCGACAGCACAGTACACAGAGGACTGAAGGAAATAATCTCTATCCCTCTAGGCGAGTACGCCTCAATGTTCCAGGCTGAAGTATATGCTATACTCACTTGAGTCCAAGAAAATCTCGCCAATACATCAATTATTGCAATTTTTTTAAAAGTAAAGCAGCGATACTCGCACTGGGATCACACAGGATCACATCCAAGCTGTATCCATGTAAACGAGGAAGTAGACAGGCTTGCTGAAAGGAGATCCACGGATTAGGCCAGAATTCACTCTCGAAATTCCCAACAGTCTAGCTGTTGCTATAATGGAAGAACTGTTACAAAAACAGTTTATGAAATCATGGCAGGACACGCCTAGCATGTGTACGTGGGCCGGCTTCGATATCACGCGGTACACACGCATTCACGTAGCTCGGCTTCAACCGAGGGTTCACCTTCAAACCTAGGAAGAATTCCTAGCGTTCTAGACTATTCTCGGTCGCCACCAACACGTTCCTCGATTTCTCACACTCGCTCGAAGATCCAAGAGCAGGGACCTGAGCCACAAGGATGGATAAGTGGTTCGAAACGCCGGGACGTGACATATAAATGGGCCTCTCCCGTCGAGCGGTTGCCGGTTGAAACCCAGTATGGGTTTTGCGCTATGCTTCCACTATTCGCAGTTGTTATAACGTCAGCTAATTTACGAACAAAAAGGCATAAGTCATTTTCAATTTAATTTATTAATCATTATCCAAACGAATACACTTAAAAAAATTATTTGGGCTGTCTATCATATACAGGCAGACATAATCATTTTACAGTAACCCAAACTTTTTTAGCTTATCTGTTTGTGCCGATAATCGACCATGTATCTGATAAATGTTTGCTAATTTCAAGCTTGTTTTTAATCATATTTGCCAGCGTCTTTTTGATAACTTGAACTGATATATTTGCCTCTCTAATACAGGGTGAGTGTCAGCTCACTACACCCGTGACTTTGAACGAGATCTCAAGCTAGTGACAGGGCTCCTGACGGGACACATGGCACATGGCTCCCATCGGGACAATACTCTGTAGGTGTTGCCTGGAAGAAGACGAGACTTCGTCACACCTCTTCATAGAATGCCCTGCATTGGTGCACCAGAGGAAGGCAGCTTTTGGGAAAGCGTACTGAACTGATTATGTCAGAAAGTTTCAGCTGAGGAAACTGCTCAGTTACACCAGGGAAGCTGGCATGCCTAGCTGAACCCTGACTCGTGAGAGCACATAGGGTCTAACCGAATAGGCCTACGTGCATGATTTTAAAAACCCACCAGTGCCGAGAAGTAAATGATTATGAAATAAAACTAAACTGCAGTAACGTTAAGGTTACAAAAAATATAAGTGGTACAAAAATATAGAAGATGATATTTCTCATTCGTCATGCAGATTTCCTACCACTTAGTAATGGCTACATCCAACAATTTATTAATTAATAAGAAGATATTTTATTTTTTATAGATCAATTTTTCAGTTTTACTATTGATTATCTGTTCAGTAACTTGGATTCAAATAGTATATCTTGTTCAGGTATTTCGGCAGGTCTATCTGATCATGAAGCTATAAAGTGAACAGGAAACATGTGCTCAAATGAAGTTGAAAAATATATCGTTATGGTAGAATGTATACGAAATCGAATTATGACAAGTTTTATTCCAAATGTTCTCAAACGAATTGGGACCGTGTTTTAATGTCCAGTGAGCCATTCCTAATGTTTTTAATCGTCTATGGACTATTAGTGGTTCAATAAAGAATTTCCAATTCAGAGGATTAAAATTAAACATAAAAAACAATGGGTAACTTTTTTTTTTTAATTGAAATTTGAAGAGCATGTTGAGATATGTAAAAAACTCTCTCTCTCTCTTCGGGTTGCTACACATTGAGAGTTGTCTCAAATGAATTAGGATTTTCAGTTTCTAAACCAGTATATCATTCTCTTATCTGTCCTAATTTTATAAAAACGTGCTCTGCGATATTTATGCAAAGTGAGATATCGGGATTCATGCCGACCTCTCTTTCTTAAACATGAATTACAGTTATTGCAATTTTTATACTTGAAACTGTTTGATACATAAACATAACTCAAAGTTTACTATTGGCAGTTCTCCTGATCATAATACCAATTTCTATTCTAATTCCCTAAAAGTACTCTAATCAAAAACTCGATATTTTAAAAGGGATGTAAGATGTAATCACCTTCCAATAAATATCAAAAGTATCACATCACTTTATCGTTTCAGAAAAGACGTGAAAAGTTTATTATCAGAAAAAGCATATCATAGCCTACAAGAGATTTATGATAGTTTCTAAAAATCAAAATTTTTATATCATGAATCAAGCAGAATAAGGGTTACAACTTTTTTTTCCTTTTCATCATTTCTATACCATCCATATTTTAATTAGCATTTTTTCTGCTTTCATGTACATACTCTTCATATGTTTATGAACTGAGGATCACGGGCTGGAGTTGCAAAGAGAGACAGAGATGAATAGGTCCTTGGCGTAATGATGGATGAACATGTATTTGTGTTTTAGCTGTTGTATCGTTTCATTACCTCATTTGCTAACGATTAAATGGTGGTACTGTAGATTTTTTCGGGTTTTTCCTGCAATTGAAATAGCAAATGCGCCATCATATTATCAAGTCAAGTTTGTGGTGGTGTTCCCTCACCCGGGATGATAAACAGATTGTAGGGATTTTCAACATTATACTTTTTTTATTATTAATTTAATTCAATTCACTTTTAATATTATCTCAAAACCAAAAAGCTTTGTCTATAAGTTTTTTATAACTTCCGACAATAAGGTATACAAGTGAAGCGATTGCTCATTCTAAAGTCTTACTATTACCTGCAGGAAATTTGTAATGACACAGTTCAGTAACACTCAGCAACATTTTCCATTGGAAAAGCTAATGTCTTTACGAAACCTATATAGTGATATTGTGAAAACAGGTGATGAAAATCGATAACCATTGTTTTCTCATTGTGTTCAGTATGAATCATTTAATAGTTATTTATGCAACAAGTGCAAAAAGTAAGTGTTTATTGCACTCGACGTGAAATTGTCCGACGAGGCCGTCAGCGAGGCCGTCAGGCCGGGCCGAGTTGGACAACACGTCGAGTGCAATAAACATTTTTTGCACGAGTTGCATACAAAATTTTTTCTACGTTCATGCAAAAAGCAAAAAATTATTTATTCACGTGCGGCACTAGGTGAAGGAAAATGAAATAAGCAATTTAAATTAATAATTATTTCTATCGATTTCATCACCATCATCTAGTTTTCCATTAATATTACTCATTTTAAAACTTTCAGTTCTGTAATTGTCAGAATTAAATTTTGACTGACGTTTATGTAACCACAGTTGCATTATAAAAATCAAAATCATAGTAGCCATGAGCGCGTATGTTATCACGAGGTGTGGTCATAGTACAGACAGTTTGCTCTATGCAGGTAGACGGTTTAGAAGATAGCGGATCGGTTTTGATCATGAAGTTATTCTCGGGAAGGCATTGTTTGTTCAAATCTGACTGCTATCATTAATACAAATTAAATTAAATTTTGTAGCTGTTTAAAACGTATGGCCAATCTCACAGGATATCTGCTAAATATGTAGTGGGTTTGAACGTTTATGTTTATCATGATGACAGCACGTTGAAGTAGAATGACAGATGAGTGCAATAAAAACTTTATTGCACTAGTGCAATAAAGAGCTTCTTTTTCCTCTGAATATAGTTCAATAAAGTTTTGCTTTTTGCATGAATGTAGAATTTTTTTTTCAGTGTTGTCTTTGAGTTCCTTCTGTTCGTGTTCATAACAATAATATTGATGAATATTCGGAAGTTCTGAATGAATTATTTCAATTTCAGAAATGGTGGTACCTCTGCTTCACCTCTCATTGGTAAATTTTGCGGCACTGAAATTCCGAAGCTGATTCCTTCGCACGCAAATAAATTATACCTGTTTTTCAAATCAGATCTGAGCAGAAGTGGAAATGGTTTTAGAATTACCTGGTCATCAGCAGCAACAGGTATATAAAATAAAAAAGAAATAATATGTTTTTCGATTTCAAGCACCCAACGAATATTTGTGTAAAACATTTTTTTCTTCTTTCAGGCTGCGGTGGTATCCTCACTTCACCAACGGGTTCCATAATATCCCCTCATTATCCAGAACCATACAGCAGAAATACAGAGTGTTTATGGAAAATAATAACTAGCACAGGATCACGTATACAAGTCATTTTTGCTGATATCGATTTGGAAAAACATGTTCAGTGCTTAGCGGACTACGTCCAGGTAAATTGTGTTTCTGATGTGACCGAACGTCCTTTTCTGTCGATACCAGGTTTGAATTTGATGGAATAAAGTAGTCCTTTCTTCCTAGATATATACCGAAGTATATTACATTATATTTCCTCGATTTTAAAATAGGCAGTAACTTCGGGACGGTCTCGTCATGAACAGAAACACAAATTCTGTTGATGTTATCGATTATATCAGTTATCACAGTGCTGACTATAATTTCTCATTACTAATACCCTACAGCTTGGTAAACACATCTAGTAGAAGTTATGCCTACTGAACTGCTGAACACTGAAGGAACAAAACGACTTTATTTAAAATAAGGTCCATTATTTGGTAAGAATTTTGGGATTTCTTGGAATATGATGATCATTTCTTATTCTTGTAATGTGATGAAATACTGATTCATTTTCTATGAACTGATCACGATTTTTATGTATACCCTTACGTCAATAGTTTAGCGATAAATAAAACATAAATTATGAGAATATTATATAATAATAATAATAATGGCTTTCATTGATAGGAAAATATAAGAAATACAACCCACAAAAGGCAGGATTCAATAGACGAACTAGAGACCTAGGTGTCTAGCACGTTTCTTGATCTTCCATCCATCCATTCTTTGAATAATTGAAGAAATATTAGCCATACTCCTTAATATTATTTTCTGTTTAATGAAAATATCTTCCATAAAAGATGAGTTACTCCAAATTAAAATACCATAAAGTAGTCTGGATTTAATTTGATTATAGTAAAACTTCAATAATGCTTGTCTATCCAAAACGTATCTCAAAACTCAAAACAATGAGTGGTTAGTATCAAAATGTATTCCTGAAATTTTAACACAGTTTGATTGTTATATTGATTTATTAATTATAATTATATCCCAATTCTGTGGTACTATTACAATGATCATTTTGATAAGACATATATTGCTTTTTGCGTGGGTTGAGGAATAAGAAATGGCTAGATAACCAGCCAAAGATATTTTGAAGAATGGAGTAAACAGTATTTTCTAGAATAAGCACATTCTTGTCTCGGAACAAAAGTGTTGTGTCGTCAGCATATAAACAAGAGAAGGCTCCTGCTGAAATTACAGGCAAGTTATTAATATGAAGTACAAACACCATCGGTTCCAAAACAGAACCCTGGGGTACTCCAATTTCATTGAGCCTTGGTGTAGATACAAACTGAGTTTGAATATTTTCTATTATATGATTTATTTCATCACTTTGCGTGCGAATTCGGAGATGAGATTCGAATTAATCATGAAGTTTTCCTCTCACTCCAAAACGCAGTGAAAATCTCGACTGATATCACAGAATACAGCAGTAGTAGATTTAGTTTGTTTTCACACCTTCCAACATTTTTTCAAGAAGAGGATATATAGCAGTAATTGCTGAACGACCTTCATGGAACCCATGTTAGTTTCGATCAAATGTATCATTCTTCATCAAAATCCTATCAAATAATTCAGCATAGAAGATTTTTTCGCGTGTTTGAACATTAGAAATCCTATCAAAGAATTCAGCATGGTATATTCAGAAATTTTCGATATTCACGGGGTTATAATATGACTTGTGAGACCATTACAAGGTTCCTCTACTTTTCATTATTTATATTGTTCTCACACAAAAACTTTCTCATATGGTAACAATATTTACTTGGTATTTGAACTTTAGAAATCTATGGAACTGAAAATATATTCGTTTTGTTAGTTGTTCGACGGATCGACAACGAACTCCAACTCACTAGGAAAATTTTGTAACGAAATAATCGAGCCAGTCAAGTCAACTTCCAATAAAATGCTTGTGAAATTTAGATCTGATGTAGCGTTTCAAGGACGAGGATTCCAACTGCAGTATACAACAGGTATATCATGTGATAATTGCACAATTCAAAGAACATACTAAAATTCTACTTCCAGTTTGCCACAACACCGTCAAAGGTTACCGAGGAGTTATTGAAAGTCCTAACTTTCCAAATGACTATCCCCAAGACGAAGACTGTTTATGGGAAATTGTAGTGTCCAACAGGAATAAAATAAATATAACTTTCTCCCACTTTGAACTTGAAAGGTCACTAACGTTTGCTAACGACAGTTGCATGTTTGACTATGTGGAGGTAAGTCAGATTTCTTTTTGATTGTTGATCAAGTAATGTTTGCCATTGCATTTATGAGACTATAGGGTACAATAAAATATTTTCCTTAAAAAATTCAAGATATAAAATCCATTGGTAATCGATACCAAGCCGTTTCAGTAATCGAACAGAATACGAAATGAATAATAATTTACAGCGCATTCAGCTCGTTAGTGAAAAAAATGGTCTATTAATTTTATCGTCAATATTCTGACCGAAACATTCAAGCTAATGTACCCTTTCCTAAATCATGAACGTTCTTTGACTATCCTCTTATCAATTGAAGATAAATCAGTGTATGTAGATCGATGTTCTTCGCATTATGCTCATATTGTGAAGTACCAGGAATAATAAAAATGTTCATTGCTTGATTGTAACCCGGATCCTAGCCATGTCCAAAAAAGATTCCTACTAGGTACTACCTTGATTTTTTTTTAAGGTAAGTTATGCAGAACCAGCATCTGACTACTACTCGGATGAAAAAACTACCTATACAAAATACGGCAAGTATTGTGGACATCAAAATCCTGGACATTTGAGCCTCGATTCGGATCACGTACAGATTCACTTCGTCAGTGACAAACTTTTACTCGGATCTGGATTCAGGCTAGAATGGGAAATGGTTGGTAAGTTTTTGTTGTCTACTCAAATATTCTAGAAGTGAAGAGTTGATCCGAGGTGCGGAAAAACAACTAAACCGGCCCTCTTTTCTTTAGGGAACATTTACTCTGTCTTTCAGAATTGAATTATTAACTATTCTGATGTCACAGCATAGTATCGATGGCGCAAAAATCCGGACTTTGATAACAGAACATAACATGCTGATATGGAAAAAAACCTGTTTGGCATATGATCGCGTTTGTCATTAGGGACTTCTTCTCAAGCTTCCACAGTTGTGTATATTGATATCTAAATTCCTCGCAGTAATAATGACCAGATCACATATCTATGTGATGGACGGTAGAGTTTCACCTGAAATCTTAACCAAGATTCATCTACGAGATCATTCATCTTTTTTACGACTTTATACGAACCTTCCCACGAGTTTTACTACTTTGAAGATACTCCACGGTGACTTTTGGGGTTTGACCTCCAGCATCAGCCTTAATGTCATAAGTCTTCTTCGTTATGTTGCTGAATGTTGAAACGAACTCTGCTGAAGCTTGCTGACATTGTTCTCTCCCGCAATATCTTATTTTGGTAGCGTTTTTGGTAACGTTCCAAATAGGGAAGTACAACTCTTCAAATTGTATAGCTGCAGTTCTGTTTTTTGGGTGTCCTGGAAGAGGTTCGACCTAGAAATTTCTGCCTTGGTCCGAATGCAGCTTCAATGGAACACTGAATCGACGTATCCACTTCTTCACCAAGACATAGGCGACGGTGGAGGCTTCTTGATAGGGCAGGGCATATAGGCCCATTTACTGAATGAGTCTATAACTACAGAGATGTATTTATACCCGGAAAACGGGTCGGCAATATCAATGACAATTTTTCAAAATGGGCTGCCTAAGTTGTACTGAGTTTTCGGGTCCATTGCTGGCAGCGCATACAACACACTTTCTGCACCAGTCCTCGGCTCGGCTCGGCTCGGTAATTGGCCCAGATAAAGAGTAGAGAAAATCGTCGAACCGGCCAATGCATCTAGGGTGCCGCCGTCAATTCTTAGAAGTGGGTAACTGTTCTTATTCGTTAGGTTGTTCAGTTGGCGATAGTCTACGCAATAATGTGTTGGAGCGTGTTCATCCGTCTTCGTTTTTCACCATTACGATTAAAAGACCAGGTACTGTCGGATGGTTCGTTAAATCCTTCTTCCTTCTGGGGAAGACGAAGTCTTGTAGCTGATTAATGGAAGGTGCTGAACCACTTCGGTTCCACCATCTCTTGCTTCTCCAGCATCGAAAAAGTCTTGTCTTGGTGCTTTTTGACTAAAGATCTCAGTTTGGACTGCTGAGCCGGCTTATGTCATTGGAAGAGATGGAAATCAACTTTTCCAATTTTGCGAAAAAGCTGCTGGCTAGGCTAACAATACCACGTATACTAATCACAGAGGAAATTGAGGAGCAGTTTCCTAAAATTGTACCTTTCTTCAAAAATCACTGAATAATAATTGACGCAACAAAGTCTTCCTTAGTGCAACTCCTCATCCAATCTCCTGATCGTGAAGCTTATGCTCGAATATCATCGTGTTTCTTCCTGTCTTAGCGGGTTCAGCCCTCTCGGGTACGCTGACATCTTCAGTCAACGGGACACGAGTCATTTCTTCAGTTCTTCCGTGAAACACCAGTTCTTTTCCGTTCACACACGTAGCATGCCGTCTTTATAATTCATGATGTCCATTCCAATATTAGCAATTATTGTAATGCTTCCAAGCTTCCAAGTTGACGGTTAATTTCTTGTCGGCTTTTTCGTAGAGATAGGCCCAAGGATTATGCTAGTCAATCCTGTCTACTAGAAGCATGGTTCAAAGCTCGTTGTTGATGATAACGTCTTTGACGATACCTTTCTTTTTTCGTTGGAGAATAGTGACATATGTGTTATTAACCGGGGTTTTCTGAATACAGGCCGATAATTCTTCTTATTGATCTTCTTCAGTTTTTCTGCATCGGTGTTAATTTTTTGAATGCTAGAATTTGCTGCACACATGACCAGTTTTTCCACAATTCCAGCATCTCAAGTTCAAACAGGTAACACTGTCTCTATCACTTTTTTTATAGCAGCTTCAATATTATTTCTCCTTCAATCATTTGAAACTTCTATCGCTTTTGCAGGATTTATGGACGAGCTAGTTTCAATGCTTGTCTTGTTTCTTGATCGTGAAGCCCATCCAAGAATTTCTGAACCGCCAGTCGTTCCCTCACATTTTTCAATATCAAAATATTCCAGATGAACTGAGCGTGCAATATTAGCATACAAATCCTGTGACACAATTTTACTGCGTTTTCCCCTACATTCCATCCATTTGCTTTAGCCGCAGCTTTGAGTTTTTGGCAGTAATTTGTTCATGAATATTTTTCATTGACCATAAGTGGTTTCATGGAAAGCTTTCATGGTTCAGAACTGACTTTGAAACCTTGAATTTCCTTTTGATTATCCAGGTCTATCAATTGATTATTGTAAAATGTTTCTGTGCATGTATAGTATAAATTTTTTTACCTACTGATTATTTTCGTTAGTTTGTCAATTTTTGCGTCGATTCCATCTATGACTTCATCTACTCCCTTATTCATTTTGTCTATTTCTGTTTCGACGGTGCCAAATCTTTCTTGTTACTGGTTTCCACACCACAAAGTTTTTATTTCAAGCCTTCAGTATCGTCGAGGGGCATGTCTTCCAGAATCTTTGAATTTTTAGGAGCTCTTCTCTTGGAAGCCTCAAATTTCCTTGAAGCTTCTCCTTCAGACTTTTCAAATTTTTTTGCAGATTTTTCGAATTCTCTTGGATTTTTTTGTTCCTTCGAATTTTCTACTGAATTTTCTACTAAATTTTCTTCCATTTTTTTCAATTCTGTTGAAGTCCGTCTTTTAAGCTTACCAAATTTTCTAGAAAGAAGTCTATCTTCCAGAATCCTTGAATTTTGTTGCAATTTACCTGCCAAGGATTTGGCATTCTCGTCGGGTTTATTCATTATCGACTTCAAATCAATTGCAGAAACTTCGAATAAAAAGGTTTCGAGGTCTTCTCTTTCTTGAATTCATCCTTCTGCGAATATTTTCCCGGGTGCGGGTTTCTTACCAGTTGTTTTGCGTTTCCTTTACTCCAAGACCTGCTTCAACTGCGTGACTTTGAAGTCCACAAGGTGCACTTTCCATTAAAAAAATTGCTATATTTTGTCTCACCCTGTATATCCTGAAAACAAACAGAACTATTCGGATTTGTAGACCATAAGAGCAATCGATTTTGGATTATATAGTGGGGAAAGTATCTCCACATTGAACATTTGAAATTTTGAAATTACCGCCAGCACCCTGTATAATCAAAATTGTTTAATTTGAAGCATTAGTGCAATGGAGGTATTTGATCAGCATCAACAGTTCTTCAATATGAAAAAAATGTTAGCTTATTCACCACGAGCCAATTTCCCATTTGAAACAGTTCGGTTGGTGGATAGAAAACCCAAAAATAAGAAACTTTTTTACTTGGCATTTTTCGAAATTCAGACAGATCACATCGTTATGTCTTACTGAAAAAATACATTTTAGATTTCATTTTCCAATTAATGAAAATATACTACTACTACGTTACTGCGATTATACATACAAATCCTTTAATTTTCAGGATGTGGAGGACATATCAAAGAAACCAATGGAACAATCAGTTCTCCTAATTATCCAAAGCCTTATCCAGCAGCTGTTGTCTGTGAATGGCTGATAGAGGTAGATTTTGGTAACAGTGTACAAATTGAATTCCACGAAATTGACATTGAAAAAGACAATATGTGTGCATTTGACTCTATCAAAGTGAGTATGAGTTGGTTATAGAATTATATCAAATATTCACTTACAATTACCAACTATGAAACTTCCTAGGGAAGTTGTACAATCTGGACCGCTGGGGCATCGGAATGCGATGAAGACTCATCAAATTTTTTGATGCTCATTCCAAAATTAAGAGGAATCACGTCATCCTGGATTCCCCACTGCCAATTTTATGATTTCAGAAAGTACTGATTTCTGTCTCTCTGGAAATTACAATTACTTTCATTTGATTGCGTGATTATTTTGTCAAACAATTTTTTCTTCCACTCAAAATTGGAATAAAATATAGCTGGAATTTTTTTCGTAAAACAGGATAAGGACTTATAGTTTTACTTCTTTTCAGATATATAATGGATTAGATGATACTTACAATCTCCTGGCAATATTTTGCAGACAGAGAAACAAGACTGTTATAACTAGTACTGGTAATTTCATGTTTGTCAAATTCGAGGCTGATCCGAGTTACCAAGGAAGCGGTTTCATAGCCAACTTCACAAATATTCCAACAAGTAGGTGATGTATTCGTAGGATTATAGTAAAGATACTCAGCCTACGCTGTATCACTTCCGTTAAAAATAACGTCACCGTTATTCGCCATTTCCGTTATTTTGCTATTGCTTGGTAATAGCCGTTAAAAATAACGTCACCGTTATTCGCCATTTCCGTTATTTTGCTATTACCAAGCAATAGCAAAATATCGGAAATGGCGAATAACGGTGACGTTATTTTCAACGGAAGTGATACAGTATAGGGCTGATTATTGAAAATTTGAACATATATTTACGTTGAAATTGATGTTCTAATCCAATTATCAAATCTCGAGATATGGCTGCAAAAAAATCAGGTTCAATGTCAATTTGAACAACTAGCAGAACTCTTCTTTATAAAACATTTTAGAATCGATATAATTATTCGAATAAGGTTATATCGAAAGTTATGCTGATGAAAAAATTCGAGTCAAACTCAATTATTTCTACTTTTGATGGAACAAACGTTATTTCTTCCAAGCTAGATGAGTGGAAATTGACATGAACATCACCAGAAGTACCAACTATCAGAATTCGAGGTTTTGGCGTGGTTTCTGTTGAATTGACCCTTTCAAATAGTTTTAGCATCATGTATCTTGGAGAGAAAGCATTTCAGAGCATAGTTGATAGAAACTTTTATCTATTTTACCGGTTTCTTTATCGTAAATAAGCTCCGGATGACGAATGATAATAGAAAATGCAAATGGGTGTGTTCATTTTCATCGCTATGAACTGTTGGATTAAATTGAATAGGGCTCCGTTTGCCGCAATGAAGGCTTAAGAGTAGCACCGTTAATTTGAACGAAACAATAAATTGTACAGGACTCAACCCCGTATAGACTTTAAAAACCCCACACATTTACCCCTTAAAATGGCTTCCGGCTAATTTTGCTCAAATTTTTATATGTTGTAGATCCTGGAATACTCATTACATAGTTCAATTTACAGATCCTATGACCAGTTTTTGAGCTACAAGGTGTCAAAAATCGATATCTGCTATTTTCGGTTTATGCATCGATTCGATTTTTGTGCTCTAATTCGAAACTGAACTTTCTTTGAAATCAACTCATTCTATCTGAGTTGTAGTTCATGACACCCTCTATTCGAATAAACAATATCTCGCAGAGAGAGCATTACTGGCAAAACAGTGTTCATAGAAATAGATAAATATCGTTACCATAATCGTTTTGATTGCCACCCAATCCGTTAAATCTGGAAACTACAAGAATTTGCCACTTTTTTGAAAAAGTATGGGTGTTTATCAACTACATAATGGGTGGCCAGTATCTTAGCGGTCTAATGGCACAGGCCGTTCGAAACTCCAGCATAACGATAGTCGGTTCGAGGCCGATGTAGGTACAAGAGATTTTTTCTCAAATACTCTACATCGGATCGATAGGCGACCGCATGCCTTGTTGAAAAGCAAGTGTATTGTGAGTTGTCTAGATGCCAATCTTGTCTAGTGCTAGCTTGGAGTGCACACCGACCACCCGAGGTGGTGCTGTAGGTTTTCCGGGTTTTCCTACAGCTAAACAGTGAATACATCACCTAAAAACATCAGTAAGTCGCCCCGGAGCGCCACGGCAAATAATAATAATAGCCGTCCTCTACCCGCACAGGCTATGCCTTTATGAGGGAGTATTATTATTATTATTATTATTATTATTATTATTATTATTATTATTATTATTATTATTGTAAGGATTCATATGATTGCCTGTACAACAGTGTATACTTCTCCATGTACAGGGTGACAATTTAAATGCTTACAAAAGCTGTATTTCATGAACAAAATTATATAGTTATTACGAATTATCCATGACTGTAACTAGGACATGAAAGTTATATTGGAATGACTCATGGAATAATCCCCCCCATCAGCCCCCCTCATTTTCAGCCCCCACCTGATATACAGCCACCCACATTCAAATACATTCAGCATAAATCTATACTTTTGTGATACCTCACTGAATTGTTGGTGAAAAATGTTCTTTTCATCAAACAAGTAATTGAATATAATTTTTTTGAATACCTTGGAGAAGGAGGAATGCTATTTGGAAAAACCTAGCTGATGAGACGTATCAAATTGCTTCAGCGTATTTACAATGCAAGAGCGACATGACCAAAACGGATTCCAAATAGACACATTATTGGAAGAAATTGGACTCGGTATCAATTTTCATCGCACAAACCGTTGAAAGTCCTATCATAGACTTGCCACGGTACTGAGCCCATAGTGAAGGCGGTTTTTTCTCGATCTTCTGGAGCCAGTTCTACCTGCTAATATCCGCTCTTCAAATCAAGGGTCGAGAAAATCCTAGAGCCAACGTGTCCTTCTTCGTCAGGTTGTCCAGTTGACCATAATCTACGCAAAAGTGTGTTGACTTGTCTTTCCTCTTTACCAGTACTATTGGGGAAGACCAGAACACGATATGACTCCCTCTTTTTCCATTATTATTGTCTTGAAGTCATCTTTGATTTTTCTACTTTCGTGTTCATTCTGTTCAGCTCTGTCGCGATGGTACCCATTCTTTCTTCCTACCGATTCGCCAAAACACCAACTTCTCATTTCAAGCTCTTCGAATTTTCTAGAAGCTCCTCTCTCAGACCATTCAAAATTTTCATGTCTTCTTTAAATTTCTTCGAGTTTTTTAGAACTTTATCTTCCAAACTTTTCAAATTTTTCTTAAAGTTCCTTTTTCAAACTGTTCGAATTTTATCTTCTAGTTCCGAATTTTCTGAAAGATTTTCCTCATGACTCCTTGAATTTTGTTGAAGTTCATCCTTCAAACTATTCAAATTTTGTTGAAATTTTTTATTTCAGAGCGTTTCTTCAAGTTTATTTACTATTGACCTAAGATCAATTCTAGAGATTTCGAATTAAAGGTTTCAGGGTCTTATCCTTCGTCAATCAGTTCTTCTGCGAGTCGTTTCTGAAGTACGGCCCTCTTTCCGGTTGTTTCTAACTCTAGCCTCAGTTCACTGACCTCCAAATCAACCAGACAAAATCTTCGAAAATACTACGTCTTTTATTATCTTTAAAACCGAGATGTAAGCCTATTTTACACAAAAAGTTTTCAGTTTATTGTCCCGTAATGCGCAAAACTGTCCACTTCAAGAAACACTTATTTGTTCAACGTATCACTAGTTTATTTCGTGCAATAAAGGTATTTTTTTTTTCGTAACACGTGGACTGTTCACTACGCGAACACTCATTTACTTTAAAAATCCCTATTTTTGACACCGATATAACGGAAATACTACAATTCGCTAATTTATTTTAACTGTGACGTTTGTAAATTCTTACCAAAGAAGGTCACGGAATAACCCGGAAATCAACGTTGAGGTCATGAATCTTTGAGAATAATTTGTATTGAAATATTCTTTTTGTGGCAAGCAACTACAAAATGATATTTATTGGCTGTATGCGAATTTTCTTCCTCTGTGAATCTGAAATGATATCTGAATTTCAAAGGTGTCATTTTATTTGCCATTGTTTCAGAATGCGGAGGGAGATTTGCAACTTCTAAGGGACGTATATTCTCACCAAACTATCCCAAAAATTACAATAAGAACGAAACTTGCGAATACTCTATTGAAGTAGACGATGGTCATTCGATAGAACTGCATTTTGAGGACGTGGATCTTTTCTCATCTGACAATTGTTCGAGAAATTACGTTAAAGTATGTATTCCTGAATTCGTAGTTTTCCATTTGACAATTACCCAATTAATTTCAGGTTCATGATGGCCCTTCAATTGCATACCCAGTTTTGGCGACTGTTTGTGGTAACGAAACCCCCAATACTACAATAAGATCAACCTATAACCATATGTTCGTAGAATTCATGTCGCATTCTTTCTTCACAACGAAAGGATTTCTAGCGGAGTATAACATGGTAAACCATTTTTCCGTTACTTGTTTCTAAATTTGTAGTTATAGTTCATTTTCTTCTCGTTATATATCCATAATTATCACATGGTGCCCAACACTAGTAGTGTAAGAGAATTCTAAGTAATAGTAAGCTTGTGTTGGTTCTCAAAATGAGCCGGATCCATTCAAAGATGTAATGAATTCAAGAAATGAAAACTATTGTGTGAGTGGAATTCCTAGACTGTTCAGAACTGATTCAGAACCGATAATACCAAAACAAAACTATGGTATAAATCTGAGTCAAGCCATCACTTGGAAAAAAACAACAAATATTATAATATTCAGGTCTGATATTGCAGATATAAGATAAGTACCGAATCTATTGGAACTACTAATTTTCCACATTCGGCTAAATAGACGCCAATAAGCCTGATTTAGTCCTCCTCGAACATAAAAGTAGGACGAATTTTGATATAGAGTTTTCAGTTCTTAACGAAAGAAGCATCGTCCAAAAAGCGAAAAAAAAAAATCGTACCGAATGACGGGATTTGCTCTTTATATTCTACAGAATTTACCAAAAGCATTGTGTTTGAAAAGTGGTTCTGATCGTAAGGGTACTTGATGGAATGGTGGACACGCTGCTGTCGAATCTAAAAATAATACCAGTTGGCTGGGATTCGGCAGAAATCTTATTCGAAAGAATGCCGTAATTCTTGGTGCACTCCGGTTACTCAGGGCACATGATTCTCTGAACCAGCATTCAGTCACCTCGTGGACGTGGCAAGTGTTTATTGGAGTAAATGACTTACCAGCGCACCCACCGGATTTATGAAGTCTCAAGTACGGTTTCACTGGTTTTGCCTTATGCTCCAGACTGTATTGGGTCCGTTGTGGAAGTGCCGGATTGGAACTACTCTTTGCTCACCCCCGTCGACCATCAGAGTAAGCAGACGAGTCTTGATATACACTTTTCAGTTCCTAGCGAAACTAATATCGTTCGAAAAAAGTAGGAAAACCGGACTTAATATCGACTAGTTCCTCGAATTTCAGATCAGACTGACTTTTTTATTTATCAGGCCTGTGGATCTAGGATAACTACCCATGACCGAGGTGTTATCAGTATCAACGAAGATGAGTTTGGATATGGTTCTGATAATTGCACATGGACCATTGTATCACTAGAACCGAGTAAGTATGCCTACTAATGAATTTTAACACAATTTCAAATATTTAATTTTTGCAGCTAAACACGTTTCATTAACCATAACTTACATGCATGGACAACCGTTTTGTGCTTGGCAAGAGAACACGGTGAATATTTATAACGGGGAATCAGAAGATTCTCCCTTGCTGAAGAGTTTTTGTGGTTCCAAAATTCCCCCCACCATGGTCAGTGATGGATCTGCCCTAACTATCTCCATAAACACGCCACTTTCATTTTTCGCTACATACTCAATTTATGATTCACGTAAGTACATTCACAGATTTAGCAAAGTAGGTATGATTTTTTGTTCTCAGTGTGATACAGATACTATGCAAGGCAACTCACGACGACCTTGATCGGGATAAAATTGAAAATTTTCGTGCCATTAACATTTCTTGAAATGTATGTGGGTGATACAATAACTGCTGCCTCTACCTTTTCACTTTTCATGTATCTTAATAGTTATCATCGTGAGCGGATAGAAACGAGTACATGTACAAACGAATCCATATGACATTTGATAAGCAGCCTTCATGTTTTTTTCTTCAATAACTAATTTCAATTGAGAGTGACGTAAAGAAAGGGAAGGGCTACAAAGTTGTAAAAAAACGTCATCTAGACATTCTCGAGCGTGGCTAATTTTTTTTTTAATTTTGAAGGAAATAATTCAAGGATAATGAAAAATATATAATCTGACGATTTCCACATGCCGAAATAACAAAAATTCGTCGATAAAGTCTAATGCGTGCAGCTGCGTAATGCCTATATTCCCCTCTCCGCGTTACTATTTATCTTTCACGTTCGTGAGTTATCGTTGTCGAAAGAAAACCGAAAATGGTGTTTTTTTGGAATCACTCTGAAATTTCTAGTTCGATCAATTCAAACTTAAAGATTCTTCATGGAGCTTGAAAAACTGCGTCGAATGCCGTCAACCGCGTGAAAATCATTTCATTTATTCAAAAGTTATTGCTATTTGAAAATTCAAAAAATTGTATAAACTTCTATCAGACTTTTGAGCTCGGAGAGCTCATAATGACACAAAAATCATATCTTTGAGCTCGGAGAGCTCAAAAACAAAATATGTGAAATGTTGAGCGCTTAGGTATGGAGTTAGCGAGAAGTTGCAGGGACGGTCTTTAGGGTCAACCGTTTTCCTAATTTTTTTTGTCAGATTAGGCGAATCCCTCTAGATAATCGTCAGCTTAGGAGACAGCACATATAGGACATAAAGATGAACCGTATATATCTTAATCTAACGCGCTTGAGTATTTCAAAATTGCTATTCTTTTTTCATATTATAATAATGGCAGCGAGTTTGCGTCACATCGACATCGTCAGATTATTGCATGGGAGCTTTTTTTTAGGTTCACTCAACACCCCCTAAGAAAATGTGACGCGCTCGATTAACTTTGTTTTATTTTTCAACTCTTACCTACGACCACCATTCCATCATGCAGACGATCAGATTAACATACGTACATTATTAAAAATATGTAGGACATTCATGCTATCAATATCTGACGCGCTCGAGTATGTCCATGCAACAGTTTTTTTTTACAAATTTGAAAATCTATAGCCGCTTCCCCCACCGATCAAAAGGTATACACTACATAACATTTATTTCTTCTTATCATCTAAGCTTTGCTACCCAATAGGTCTCTATGATATAATCCACATTTAGCATCGTGGGCTCCCCTACTATTACAATAATAATTAATTCTATATCGTTACATCTTTGACGTTCTGAATGAAGATACCTCGGAGGCATATAAAGAGATTCACTTGAATTACCTGTCAGATTAGAGCACCAGAAGACAGGATGAGGGATAGAGAAATCGAGAAAGTCGCCTAGTTCTACAAAGCCATCAAGATTCTAGAGGAGCTTGAAGAATTTCATCACAGGGAGAAATGAATCGAGGAAATAAGGGAAGCCAGATGAAACATACTGCTGAGCGCTCCCGGGACAACGAAAGAAGTCCTAGAACAACAAAAATTTTGTGATATTACCACCAATAAAGTTCAACTATTAATGGCCTGAAAGTGACATTTTACAACTTCAACACTCTGTATCTCGTAAACTATAGGTAGAATTTTCAGAAACCCGAGTTCAACATATTGAAAATTTGGATAATTTGAACGAGTTACTTTTTACATAAGAAGTGTGCGTAGTCCTTGAACCAGCGACAGTGATGCTTGAAAATCGAGGCTTGAAGACAATCGCTTTCTTAATATTCTTTCATCTTGAAAAAAAAAATTGGTTAATCGTGTTCAAGACAGTCTAGTTATTTTAAGATTCCGTCGCGTCTCCCATTATAAATGAACCGAGAATCCAGGAATTTTTACGGTTCCCACTAATCGCAGTTTCACTGGAGTTGTGAGAACAAATTCTTCTCCTCCATACTTCATGATCCTCTCTTAGTAGTCACTGATCAAATCCATCCCAAATATAAATTCATCTTCTATATCAGCGATGTACACTGTATTTATGATGGTGAGTCGCTCAAGAATCAGTGTAATCTCACCTTCTCCTCGAATAGGTGCGTTTTCTCCAATGACTGTTCGAAGCACAAGGTTTGAAGAGATAGGTTTCACGCTTTCTGGCCGAAGAATGTCACTGCGTACCAACGAAACTACAGCACCGGTGTTTATGGTGCATATGACGTCTATTTCGTTTAATTTTCCTGAAATGGTAAGGCTATCGGTTGTTCTCCTTAACCTGTTGATAGGAATGACCCTTGGGGCTCCACTATTACTAGCCAGCATGCGCCTCGATATGCTGGCTGAGTCTAGTTTTCCTGCCGCCCACTTGAGAACTCGCTGAAAAACCTTGTCCTCATAGGTGATTGCGAACGTGGTGGCATTCTCACCCTGCATTCTCTAATAAGATGTCCCAATTTTCCACATCTATATATAGCCCGCCCTGTTCTTCTGAGTGCTCATTCCGCTTATCAAAGATATAATCTCATTCAGAACCTTCTCGAATGAACTAGTAGCTGCGCTTGATCGTTGTTCGGGTTCTTCTTTCGATACCGCTCGTACTTTCGGCCTCGAGGTGTTGAAGGCCGCCTCCACTTCTAAAGAACGTACCAAGGCATCGCTACTCCTCTTGAAGTGTGTCAATTGCAGAGTTCTTTGGATTTCGGTGTCTCTCAGTCCATCTATAATTAACTGATTCTGCTTCTGGGTAAGCCAGCTGAATTAGGCGTCTCACATCCGCTTCAAATTCTTGCGGATTCATTTGAGCCCGATACAGCTGTTCTCGATGTTGATCGCCATACCGCAACTCTAAGGCAGTAGTAATCAGGTCTTTATATTTGTTTTGCTGTTCGATGGATATCATCTGCAACACACCCAAAGCTGGTCCTCTCAAAGCTAATATAAGTGCCGTAGCTTTTTCTTCTTCGCCCCATCCATTAGCCACTGCTGCAGCTTCAAATTGTCGGCGATACATGGACTAAGAGACTGTCCATCAAAAGTCGGTGGTTTTTTGGAAATTCCAGATGTGGCAATCTTGTCTCGATGATCTTGGTTTTTATGGAGAGCTATCTGGTTTTCGAGTCCTTTCACTTTCTTATTGAGCTTATCGTCGATTTTTTCCTTCAGTTCCTCTTTCAGTTCCTCCATTTGTACTTCGGTTTTCCGTAATACATGTTGGAAGAACTTGTCTTGATGTTCTAGAACCGTCTGGAAGTCTGTTTTGCTTTGTTTTTCTGTTCGTTTCAATTCATTATTCTGTTTTCGAGAATTTTCTGGAGGGCCTCTCCTCGTTCTTTCTTTTAGTCCAACCGTCGCATTTCCTCTTCCTGTTTTTCCTTTTCTCGTTCTTTCTTTTCATCCAACCGTCGCATTTTCTCTTCTTGTTTTTCTTGCTGGCATCTTCTTTCCAAATCCGCAAATTGATATTGGATACATTTCACAATGTCCTCCATCGTATCGTACAATGTACTCCTCGTATTCACTATAAATAGTTTATGGTTTCTGTTTTTTTTTTCACTAATATCCCTCCGAGCACGTTACTGAACTGTTTTCATTACCTTCATTATAAACATCCACTTCACTGACTAATAAAACACTTAGATATTAACTCCTACAAAAACTTCTCAACTTCCTCATCACTTCTTGATAAAAACTTCCCTCCCGAGTGAAATGTGCCGCCTTATATACTCAAGTCGTGTAGGCTAGACCATTCGCGATAGTTCCGTTGTCCCGAATATTCAATACCGAAAATCATCTGCCCTTTTCCATGAACTAATTATCGACGAAATTAAAACTCTTGCGTAGTCGACTCTACGGCGCAGCTAGGGGATTTTTATCAATCTCGAAACAATACTGTGGGTCGTAATTACAGAAGACCATTAATTGAAAATTATTTTTGTTTCAGAATGTGGAGGAACCCTTATTTCTTCAGAAGGATTTTTCTCGACTCCGGGTTATCCAAAGGAATATGCTTCTGGCACAAAGTGTGAATGGACAATTCACATTTCTACCGGTATGTTATGACTTGGATCAAATCGAAAACGACGATTTAATTCGTTTCATTTCAGGCAATAGAGTAACACTAAATTTTATTGACTTCAAGTTATTGGATTCTGATCGATGTAACAGTGACTTTCTCGAAATAAGGTCAATCAATAGCTCAGGTTCCGTATTAGGGACGTTCTGTGGGGACAATACTCCTGAAAATATAACACACACAGGCAGTTTGTGGTTATTGTATAGAAGCACTGAATTAGAACCTGGCGACGCTCCCGTTTCAGCTAAGGGATTTTATGCCGAGTATCAGCTTGGTAAGTATATCAGGATGTTCAAAGTTGATAACATGTAATGCACTGCTGAGAGAAATTATGGTTAATATCCGATAAAAAATATTTATAGTAAAAACAACTTGAAAGTTTCTGATGAAAAAACCTGTTCCAAATTAAGTAGGCACCATTGCCAACTGCTTTATTGAATATTTAAGTCGTCGAACTAATGTCATGTTTTACAGATATTTCGACGTCGAAGACAAAAAAATTCGGTCGCGATCTCAAAATATTTCATTAAATTATATTTTTTTCTATATTTCATAAAATTTCGATTTAGGATCACATTCTCAACAAAAAAGCTTCAATAACTTTTCTTGCTAACGTCGAAAATAAGAGTTATTTCGAAAAAATTGTTTTAATTAGGCACGTAACCTATGAGATTAATAGGGCCAATCAAGTTGTCTTGACACATCGTTGATATTACTTTCATGTAATGAAATAATTAACTGTCACGGTTCGTTATTTCACTATTTTTCGTAATAGATGGATTGCTGGTACTGATGCGTTAAACCCAGATTTGAGACCCCTCGATTTCGGAAAGTTCTCCAAATCGATGTTAACGAAATCAAACACAGCATGCAGCACACAAAATACAGTTTAGTACTATCGACCATGCTGTTATATACTTAGGCTCGAAGCTCTTCGCTGCTGGTCAAGTATACGTGGCCTCAAGTAGGGTAAAATCATTAGGTCTCCTTATTGAAGAGCTAGAATGTTCGAAATAACTCGGCAATAACCTTGCAACAATAATGCGTTGAATGAGATGAACAGACTGCAAAACCTGTCCAGCGAACTAAAAAGTAAAGAATAACTAAAATTTAAATAAAATTGTTAAAAACAAGCTTAAATTTTCCTTCAAAACTTTTACTATCAACTTATAATTTAATAAAGATTGTCGCGAGATTTACCACCTGTGTACATGAACAAGTAAATGAAATAACTTCATCTGATTGATTTTTATTTTTAAAATTTTCAAACTAAGTAAAATACGATTACTTGAAGCTCACCTCTTGCTTTTATATCATATAAATTGTGCAGTAACGAAGGAAAAGTTACATTTTTTCTTAGCACATTTAAATAAAATTTCTTTTAAAAAAAGCTATTTCACTTTCAATTGAGTTCTGATTATGCAGTATGCATTTATTCAGGACCTTCTGTTGATATTTTGATGAATGAGTTCAATATTCAAATTTTCCATTATTCATCGTGTCACTAATGTTCTAAATTATGAAGAATATTTATGAATAAATATTAGAATTAATCTTTTATTTATTCAGCAATATTAGAGCTAGGTCATTAGATTATGTATAACTTTATACTCTTACATCTTGTCCCTTTCAACAGTAACTTTAGTTGTTATTAATTACCACCATTTCTTTCCTCAATATCATATTCGATTCTGGAAGAAAAGTCTTCGCAGATTCATATCTCAGTTCTTGATAATGATTTTCTTCATGTTCCAGATGATTATAACGAGTTGACTGGTAGAAGTGGTGAAATATATTCACCCTTATATCCTCGTTCATATTTGGAGTATCGAACATTCTCCTGGAAAATAACAGTAGATTCGAAAAAAAGGATTCTCCTATCCTTTAAAGAGTTCTATCTAGATGCCCTAGATGATACCGATGAAGACTGTTACTTCGCAGTACTTGAGGTAAAATAAAAATAAGATGCCGATGCAGATATTTAAGATAATTTTTCAGGTTTTTGATGGTGTTGACGATACTGGTACT
This sequence comes from Chrysolina americana, assembly GCA_958502065.1. Taxonomy (NCBI): domain Eukaryota; kingdom Metazoa; phylum Arthropoda; class Insecta; order Coleoptera; family Chrysomelidae; genus Chrysolina; species Chrysolina americana. Next base: position 32,482,280 of record OY293415.1, on the reverse strand, counting down.
TCTTTAGGGAGATTTTGTGGCCAATTTCCACCCAAACCAATGAAGTCTTCCTCCAACATACTATTCATAAAGGTGGATTACAATAGTCCTCGGATGGGATCCCGATTTATCCTTCAGTGGGAAGAAGTAGAAGGAGTTAATCGATTTGCATCGTTACTGACACCAAATTATAGTAAGATTATTTCAATTAATATTTTTAAAAGCTTATGAATTTCTTGGGTTTGCCATGAAAATGCCCAAACATAGTATGATTCAAACTATTGGCTTCTCTTTTATGCACAGGTCTATAGATGAAATGGGTTAAAAGTATGATAAATACAAACTTTTCAGTTTTAAATTGAAAGTTAGTTGAGCTATAAGTTCATTAAAAAAATTTAACAAGACATACTGCTTCGTTCAATATGATTTGGTCAAGGTATTCTCAAATCATGTGAAAAAGAAACATACTGAAGACTCTATCGGTATACTTCTAAGGAACATTTTTGATTTCACTGCACTTCTACCATTGATAATCCAGAAGGTTTATCTTAGTTCATTCACCTCTGTGACGGAATTTCTCATGATAGTGTCGTATCAATAATTTAGTGACGTCATGTTTCGGAAACAGAATGAAAGGTTTCTTAGTATTTTCTTCCATAATGGTGAATAATCATTGTCTACTATAGTTTAACCAAAAATAGTTCCATTATTAGTTCAACGTTAATTTTATTCAATAGAATATTTTTTATTTTATGTTTCATTTTATATTAGTCCAAAGAATATTTTTTATTCACATTTTCATTTATTTCAAATATTTTGTTTGTTTATTTTGTGGCACATAATCTTAACCTATGTTGTATGTAGTATCGGCCGATTCAAAACAGAATTATTGTACTTCAGTTTACTTGTTTTATTGATTATTCATCCTTTAATTTTGTTTTATTCAGAAGAGGGCCGGAAAAGTTGAGCGTTTGTATGCTACTAAAACCGGCTCTGAATGTAGTTGATACTTCGAGCATATTCGGGAGTTTTATATTAGATACATGTGGTTTTGCATTTTAGCAATTTGTGCCGGTTATATTACCTTTCTAGTCCTTTGAGTTCTGAGGATGTCAGCCTCTTCTGAAAAGACATCGTCCGCCTCTTCTGAAAAGACATCGTCCGCATCCACCCGTTCCAGTTGTTGTGGCCGCAGAGGCTTGGTATTATGGAGTGCTTTGCGGGTTCTGATGCCTTTTGTTGGCGGAATAATGCGGGCCTCTTCCACAGCCAGACCGACACGTGTCACTTCTGCCACTCGTTAACCGGCTGAGGAGGAGCTCTGACATAGCCTCGACTCCGAAGAATAGATACATAATCCTTCAGATATTGGACAGAGAAGCCGCAGCATGCTCTGGGTGTATATCACATCACAGAGCATGTCTTAATTCATCGGTCCACTCAGAGCGTCCGTTGTCGTTACGGTTATCAGTAGGTGGCAATCCATCGTCCTGGGCCCCACTAACTTGCATTTGATCTCTATTCCGAGGGAATCGGTTATGGGGGCCTCTTCTTCGTGCGTTTGAAACCGAGTAGGTAGTTGGGTATACCGAGGGGTTAGCCTAGTATACCCATGGTCGACATCAGAGGGAATAATCATTCCCTCCAGGGATTGTCCCCTTCTTGAAATGCCGGGTGACAGTTCGTTACCTGCCATACGATTCAGTAAAAGGCCGCAGACAGTCATTTCCAAAAGAGAGGACTGGGAGCGGATCGGGCACCGCCTGCTTCCACCAAGGAGATTATCTGGTACACAGATGCCTCCAGGATGGGTAAGTCATCCCGGCGCCGGGGTATACGGGCAGTCTCCGAAAGCGGAACTCTGTTACGCTCTAGGAACTTTTGTTACTGTATTTCAGGCAGAATATGCACCGACAGCCAAGCGGCGATCAAGGCTCTCACATCATATAGAGTCACTTCACAAGGTGCGAAAAACCCAACGATTGGACCAGAACCTATCCTAGGAGTTTCTAGATCATGATGCATCTCAACCATGAAGGAAATCCGAAAAAATAAATTCCAGGATACATGGAAAGATGCACCGGGCATCAGACAATCGAAACTTCACATCGGAGGCCCTTCTACTAGAAGGACCAAGACTCTGCTCACACTGAGCAGAAAGGAAATCAGATTAGTGACAGGGCTCCTGACGGAACACTGCCATCTAAACAGGCACCTCAACATTTTAGGTTTCACGCATGATACCGAATGCAGGTGGTGCTTGGAGGATGAGGAGTCAGCCACCCACATCCTCATGGAATGCCCGGCAGTAGCAGCAATACGGGAAGCACACCTCGGAAGCATCGTACTGAACCCGGAGAGTGTGAGGGTGGTATCGGTTAGAAGGCTGCTCTTTCGCTTGCGAGGTAGGCTACCTTCAAAACTGAACCATTTCCCAGCAGTGGTGGGTGCATAAAGGGTCCGAATGAGAGGCCTACATGCTTATGGCTCCGTCCGCCCACATACCTTATTCTATTGTAACGATTTAGAGACTGGCCCCGAGACCGGCCCTGATCTAATTAATTATGCACCCTCGTTCAACTACAACTGCATATCTGCTGGCGTACCGAGCGCCGAGAACAAGCTGGAATAAATCGATTGTTCGATACTATTCGAAGAGCCATCTAGATGAAATGTTCTATACTCCTGAATATTCGAGAGCCGTGAATGGAAACTGCTTGGGAGTATATAAGCGGGAGAGTCAGAATTCAGAGTGAGTTAGAGTTCCAGAGTTCGCTGATAGATAGCCACAGTAAAAATAAATTGAAATAGTAAATGTTTTAGTGAATAATCGTTGTAAATAGTGTTTCAAATAAATTAGGAAAATTAGTTAGTGCAGTTTTACTACACTATCTATCTATCCCTCCAGGGTGCGGCTTGGTTGCCTGTCCCGTTTTGCACCTGTTGTTCAGGATAGTAGTGTCGTAAGTCACCAAGGCCTTGTATGGTAGTTGCCCCCCTGCTATATTAAATCATTTGTACTACTATTATTATAACAGTGGACAATTTTTATAGTACATGGTGATGGTGGGGAAAAATATTTGTATTTGGTTGTAAATAATTCTCAAGCCGATTCTATAATCACGTGTTAATTATACCGACTGCCATATTTCAGATACCAGTTGTGGCGGAGCAGAAACGATAGATGTTAGTTCCTTACACAACTACACATTTCAATCCCCTGGTTTTCCAGGTGGATACGAACCAAATCTGAGATGCGAATGGTTATTTTCCACCATACCAATGAACCACTTGACAATACAATTTTTGGTTTTGGATTTTGGAAACAATCTATACAGATTTCAAGGAGATAATAATCATTGTAATATCATGAGCGATAGTGTCAAACTCTTTCAAAGGCACTCGTATGAAAATGACTGGCAGATGATTAAGAATATATGCAACCACGAAACAACTGTCTTTTCAGCAACAGATTTGATGAAAGTACGATTCGAAACTTCGAGATACATCAACGGATCTGGCTTCAGTGCCAGAGTTGAGGAAGGTAAATTGAAATGTAAATATCAGTCGGTTGAGAAAGGTCAACTGAATATTTTTTTCAGCTTGTGGAGGATATTTGTCTGAACCAACGGGTTATATTATATTCAATAGTTCATCTCCACGTTCCAACAGCGTAAGCATTTTTTTAATCAATAATATTTTCCACTGAATACTTTTTTTCTAGTGCGAATGGAATATAACCGTGCGATCTACCAAAACCATTGAATTACTTTTTGAAGAAATGAATATTAGATATGAGCGGAATAAAGGCTGTGATAATTATATTATGGTATGTTCAGTTGTAATGATTTTGTTCAAATGATAAAAACATTGCTATCATAGGTAAGAAATGGCAAGTTTCCGGATTCTCCAATACTTGGTAGTGGCAAATACTGTGGTACTGCTTTACCAGAGAAACTCAAGTCTTCTGGAAATAACCTGTATGTCAAATACCGTGGATCCTCAGACTTATCGGTGAGTGAATAGTAAAAATTTACAATTATGAACGAGGGGGCCTAATTTTACTTTTTTCAACTTAATATATTTATTGTGGCATATTATCATAGAACTCGGAGAACTGAAAGCCAGTGCTGTATCATACAAAGCTGCCAGCCGGGGACCCCGGAAATATGGCCTTTGTGTATTTTGTAAAATTTGTTTTAACGAATCACCCAGGTTTGTGCGAGCAAGGAGGATCCGGGACCTACTTACATCTTACATACTTACAATGGATTCCGATCCACTTTAGCTCAGTGGCCGGCGGTGGGGATCGAATTTGGACCGCTTGAATGAGAAGAAAACGCATCTCCAGTTATCGGCTTGAATTGATTTCTTGGCGCTTCAACATTCCCGTTACAGTGCCGGACTGATCAGGCGAGATAGTTAGAAAAATCTCACGGAGCCCACCTCCTTCTTGGAGACTTGGGGCCCTAAGGGGAAACAAACAAGGGTTGATTTTTTAGATTCATTTGGTGTTTGAGATTCTTAGTGATAGTTTCGGTGTTTTTTTTTTATTTCCTTTGTTCCATTTTGGTGCCTACAGTTAATTTATTAGGTCTTCAGTGTAGATCTGAGCTCGCACCTCAATTGTTAATAGTATGAAAACCATCCGTATGTCAAAATTTCCGTATGCAACCCAATCTGAGAGAATGAGCCCGGCCTTGGGGGCCCCAATTTTTTTTAATCTCACTTGGCAAAGACGGGCCAGTCCGGAAATATGCATTATAATCCATTTTTTATACTGTTTCTGACAGAAACACAATTAAATTCACTGTTTATCAAACCAACAGATTGTTTTGCTCTTTTCTGGTCACGGCACACTACAGATTATTTCAAATAGGAAATATCACCTATTTCGAATCGTTATACTGGAAATTGAAAATGATAGTAGTGTGCCGTGAATAAAATTTACATTAGTGAACGCGCAAACGTTTTATTATTAATGTACTAATTGTTGAATTATCGTAATGACATGTTTCATAACATTTCATATTTACCCAATACAAAATATGGCAAAATAATCCAATTTTTATAGAAAACTTGCTTTTATTTCGGAAACCTGACTCTCTAGGTATAGGAACATGATATATCATTTGAAAGAAAACTCAATTGTCTTTCAGGATATTTGATAATATGCAAGATGTTCCATTTGAAAAAATGCCCTTTCACCACTTTAGTATGTATCGGTAAAATCACAAATTTTCAACGAGTGTATAATGAAGTCCGAATTCCCTTGATTATAACTAAAAGACAGGATAATGTCAAACTACATTCAAAATTCTCAGCTTTCTAGCATTTAAAATATCAAAGTTGTTGCTACTTTTCGATAGAAGCGGCAACGCCACATCGTTGAAAATATTTTAGATCGATACAGCAGATGTGATTATCCAAGAAACCAAATTTTCAGAATAATCCTACGTCCTTTTTTCCAGAAACGTCTAATAGGCCATCGAGTTTGGGTCACCCTGTTTAATTTCATCTGCATTGAAGATATCCATCCTCATGTGAACAACCACCATGTGGGAGCCTGTTTCGTCCTTCCCATCACAGAGCCTGCTTGAAAATGAAAAAAAAAAGTCCTGAGATAGTTTTGGCTCAGTCTGATCAGGTGTCTTGATAGTCGGTTGGTTGGCCCAAACATAAAAAAAATTCCGTGGGTATTCATTGCCTGAGGGTGAGTTCCCAATGCATTGTTTTTGCTTTTCGTATATAGCGCATCACGTATTCTGATTGTCGAATTCTAGACCCTATTTACCAAATCATCAATCAGAATGCGTCAAGAAGGCGTGACGTGCGACACGAAAATAAAAAACGGTGCATTGGGAACTCACTCTTAGGCATTTATCGAAGAAAATTGATACTGTCGATGATAGATTCTGCTTGCTAATGATTTCAGTCAGTTTCACCAATGCAGCAGATCATAGTCACTGTGATTATTTTTCATTCATTTTCACGAAGGCGGCCTACTCTATTCCTCAAAAACCATCCACCTTTTTTATTCTACCACATATTTCGCAAACTCAACAAAGTAACCCCACAAACTCTATGTCGACAAAAAGCTTTTAAAAAATTGTATGTGATGGTAAAAGAGTTGAATCATTGTTATATTGAATGATTCCGAAGTTATGAGATTTTCAAAGCATAAGCTCAAAACTGTTGCAGATAAGTTTATGACAATTCAATGTAGACTAAAAAAATGGTTGGTTGCCATTTGAAAAAACAGAACTCAGTAGGGTATTTTATTTTGGGACATTCTGTATATGAACGAAAATATTTTCGATATGTGCTTTCATTGGAAGTTTCAAAAAAAAATAAGTGAATAGCTTGGATACAAGAAAAGGTCACCTTGTATTTTATTCAACTATAGATCGAACCAATATTTTGCAATGAATTATTGTAATTTTTTTTATACTGTGTTTCAGTGTTTGTTTGAAAAAAAATCAAGTCGATAGGCAACTTGGATAGAATAAAAGTTATATGGACCATGCACGTACCCCTGTATATTTTCAACTGTGCTGGCTAACATTTATTTACTTTTCGTTTTTTGTAGAACTTCAGGCTCAAATATCAGGAAGTTTCTGCATCTTGTGGTGGAGAAATTATTCTGAGTCCCTACGATAATCATACAGAAATATCTTCTCCAAATTATCCAAATATACCAACTCCACATATAGAATGTCAGTGGCTGATAAGAAGTCCAGCCGGAGAATTACTTCGTATCGATTTTCAAGAGCGATTCGATTTAACACACAGCAAAAAGTAAGATATACTCCAATATTGATAAAATCTTAGTGTATTCAGTGATATGACATAGAAGAGAACTTTGTTGTAAATTGAAAATATCACTCGATATATACTCCTGATTATCCTGAAACTACGAAAAATGTTACCGTTCTGATGCTGGCGAATTATACAGAGATATGAAGAACAATATTTTTTGTTGTGATTCAAGAAAATGCTATTTTAGATAATTATTCACAACTTTCTTGGTGTTTATTGCGTTGTACATGATGAGTTGAATCAAATTCATATACACCAGCTTTTTCCGATACCAAATTATTTCCGAGACATGCACAGTAATTTCTTCAGAAAAGTAGACAAAGGTAATATGAATATGTTGTATCAGGATCCCTATAGACATCACTTGAGTCTTTATTGTTAACTTTAACTAACCATAGGTGGCATATTGTTTTTTTCATATATATCACTAATATTTTCCGTTAACATTTTTCATTTTCCCTATATTTCTTTCACTTTCAAGTTCAATTTCAATTAGAGGAATACATTTTCTTGGATTGAGATACTCTGCAAGCAAAACGGATTTTCGGGCTAGCGAAGGAACGGTTTCTATAGACAGACTTTTGTGCGCACTTTTTTTATTCCAGTGCTAAGTTCCGAGGTGTTTGGAAATGAATACATACACCAAAAATCCTGGAAATTTTTATGGGAGCAAACTACAGGGCAAAGTGAAAAGTATCCCTTTTTTATTGTTCGCTTATGTCAGTTTAAGGGTTGGCCCTAGTTCATATCTATTTTTTGTTCTATCAGTTCTAGTTCTTCGACTCATAAAGCCTCGTACCTTCCTCACGGTTATATTTGAAGCAAAGGTGATCGGAAACAAAGTTATAGAACACAAAATTATTTTCAAATTTGTTCGTAGAAGTAGTATAATTCGCCAACTTAGTCGGACTAGTTTTTTCTGACGATGTTATTATATCACTTTATACATCGCTGACAAATTGTGAAAAACTATAGTACTTTGCAATGCAACTTTTTTCAGTTATGTATCATGGCTATTCTGCTGATATATCGCGAGTTTCTGAAAAATTTCGTCATTTGTATCACGTATCTGGGTTCAGCTGTTTCCTTAGCTGAATCTCTTTAACGTTTTCTGGGTTCAGTAAGCATTCCCCAGAAGCAGCCTTATTCTGGTGCACCAATGTAGGGCATTCTATTAGGTGTGATGAGGTCCAGGCACCATTTAAAGAGTGGATCATTTATGATCCCGTGTCAATGGGCGGGCTTCGTGACCACGCGGTACACACGCTTTCACTCAGCTCGGTTTTCAACCAAGAGTTCGTCTTCAAACCTAGGAAGGAAACCTAGCGTTCTAGACTAGTCTCAGTCGCCATTAACACGTTCCTCGGTTCCTCCTCACTCGCTCGAAAGTCCGAGAGCAAGGACCCGAGCCACAAGGATGGACGAGTGGTTCGAAACGTCGGGACGTGACATATAATTAAGGTTCATTCGTCGAGCGGCTGTCGAATGTAACCCTATGTAGATTTTTGCACTATTCTATTACTATCACATTTGTTCTAAGACGGCTATTAGCGAAATCATGAACAAAAAGGCACGAGTCGTTTTCAAACATCTATTTTACATATAAAGCAAATATGCACTTCCACACGAACATCGGATCTGCCTGTTGTCGGCAAATATCATATTCTTAGAAAGAAAACAATCATTGTAAAAGAAACAAAATTCCTTAAATATTTATCATCATGCTTGCCAGCAAATCTACCACGAATCGTGCGGAGAAATTACTTTATATTACTCCAAACTTAACTTGCAACGCAGGATTACGTATCGATAACAGGTTTTTCAAAACAAATCAATAATAAACACAAGTAATTCAGTTATTGTAGTACGCAGGAACATAAGATACATCAGGACACCTCCTATGTCGAAAACATTAATATACCGGGACTAATCCATAAACATTTGGTGCACACTGTGCAATACATATCGGGATATCCAAATAAATCAGATTGACACATAATTAATCTTGTATAACATAGTAAGTCAGTATCTCACAGCTTGAAATCCCATAATTTAATTCTACATGCACAGTATTAACTAATAACAACCAAAAAAAACATTCTTCTCATATCGATACGACAATAATTCTAGTTCAAAGGTTCTCGGGTAAATCATAGCGAGATTAATAGGTATATCTTCAACTCGATTGATTATTCTTTCACTTACGAATTAAAACTGTAGCTGCATACTCTTTCCACATTTTGATGCATATCATAATGATACTGTTTAAACTGATTTAGATCTCCATATTATTATTAACTGAACACTGGCCGGTCTGGTCTATAATTGATTAATTTCCAAATGACTTTAATTACCGAAGAACGAATTCATTTTGAACCGATTTAAATCACTTCATACTGATTGTCGAATTGATCTGAATGAATAATCATGATTAAAAACTCACTATTCCGAGTCTACATCTGAATAAACGACTGACGGAATCGAATTACGGATAATGAATAAATTCACTGAGTGCACCGGAATCTGAATTGAATTGTCTCCATCGGACGCGAACCGCGGCTTTTATAGTAACGTCCAAACGGGGGTAACTTGCACGTGGTCATTCGATGGCCGTTAATCAGTCGCGCATGACAAATGTATGATGTTGGCTTCTTTGAGCGGCGGCCTTTGTACCCGTGAGTTATAGTTTGCGCGAGACGGCAAATTTACTTATTTGATCACTCGCGGCTCTTAATTAATTCGACCTGACAGATTTATGTTACACGGCTCGTAGCGGTACTTCTTTGAGATATGATTTACGATTTCGGCGGCTTTGTACGCGGGGTCATGAATTCCTATTGAACACGTGCACTTCTAGTGCTTCGCGCTAACAGGTCGTCGACACGGGGCCAGATGTTTCTACGCATGAAAATGAACTAGGTTACGGTTCATACAGGGAGGAGCAGCTGACGATAATTATTCAACTAGACTCGCAATCTGAACTCTTTTCTTTTTAACAACTTGAACTACGATATCTGCTCGCGCAATACAGGGTGAGTATGGGCTCACCACACGCGATTAGGTGGATTAGGTCGTAGAGGGCCGTTTTGGTTGATTTTCCGGTTTGGTAGGCGTATTGTATATCATGCAGTGGTATCTGCAGCCACTATTCTCTGATGTATCGGTCTATAAGTCTTTCCCACGTATTCATGACGAAGGAAGTCAGGCTGATAGGACGATATGCTTTGGCCTGCGAGTAATCATTTCCTTCAGGCTTTGGGATGAAGACGATTCTGACTGACCTCTAGGCAACTTGTATATAGCCTAGGGCCAGACAGGATCGATGAGTTTCAATCAGCAGGGGTATGATGGTGTCGATCCCTTCCTGGAGAAGGACTGGAATCACGCCATCCTCCCCTGGTGACTTGGAGGACCTTACCACCTTCGAGGCCGTTTCGTAGTAAACAATTTAAAATCAACTAATTCAATAATAAAAAAGTTCATGAAGTTTTGTTCTATATTTGTGGACATGTTTTCAACAGTAAATTTTCTTTGAGGTTTTTCGGAAAATTAATTTATAGTTTTAGAATTCTTGATTAGTCCTGGAAAATTATTGAAAGTTTCTATGGAGCTGGAAACTGGATTCGCTTCTCCTCTAGTTCTCGGAAAACCATAATATTTTTCCTTAATAATAATTAAAACTGTGCCTGCCATTCCTTTTTTATGAGACCAGTATGAACAAAGTTCACCTTCCCTTTTCTAACCCATTAATTAACACTCTTTCTATTTTCATTGTTTCATTCCAGTTGCGAGAAAGAATACGTGGAGATTCGAGATGGTGGCACAGAGTTCTCTAGACTAATTGGAAGATTTTGTAACTCACTGCCAAGTTCTCAATTTTCAACTGATAATGTGATGTTTATCAAGTTCTTCACTGATGTTGACGACCCAAAGAATGGATTCAGAGCTAAAGTATCGATAAGTCGTTGTGGGGGTACAATTATACAAGATCGGACAGGAGTGCTGAGCTATTCTAGTCCTGCTTCAGAGAAGGCCGACTGCAGATGGCGTCTAATTGGACTAACGGACCATTATTTGAGAGTATCGTTTAATCAAATGGAAATTAAAAGTGGAGTCAACTGCACGAATAATTTCATATCACTCTATGAACAAAATGAAATATCCAATGGTACGTATGTTATCATTCTCGACGGAAATTCATTGAAATTTATATATTTTCAGTAACGTTGCTTGGAAAATTCTGCGGAAAAACTATTCCAGCACCTTTGACTACTTCTTCTAACGAATTGTTTGTCCATTATGTGGGAGACAACACTGGCAGATTCATATTGCAATCAAGTAGTATTCAGACTGGTGAGTTTTTTCGATATTTCCTTTTAAAAGGAGATATATTTCATAGAATTTAGTACATAGTCTTGAACAGATGAACAAATATCGAGCCCCACCTATGAAAAATCCTTTTATATACCGTCTGATCATGACTCCCAATTTTTAATACAACCTTATGTTTTTCTTGCCAAAAACGAAGGATACGGTTTTTTATAAACAGTGCCGTTTTCAATGAAAAAAAATATGCAAAACGGGTGAATTGGGGTGTGTACATTGTGTTAAGGTAAAGAAGGATGAAATAGTGGAGACTTTTAATCAATTTTTCACTAATGTAGGAAAAAATCAGCTAGTAAAATCGCGAAACAGAAAAATTACACTGAAAAAAAGGTTATCAGTTGTAACTCCATTTTTTTCTCACCAACTAACCCAGTGGAATTAAAAAACATAATTAATCAATTGGAAATGATGGAATTAGAACCGAAACTTTAAACATCATTGCAGATTACATTATAAATCCATTATCAATAATAATTAATAAATCATTAGAAGTAGGGCACTTTCCAAGTTCTCTCAAATTGTCCATCGTTAAACCTATCTATGAAAGTGGAGAAAAATGTGAAGTTATTACAAATTACAGACCTTTCTCATTAATAACTTCTTTGGCGAAGATATTTGAAACAGTAGGTAAAAAAAGAATGAACGACTTTCTAACAAAATACAATTTGTTATCAAACTCACAATTTGGTATTCGGGAAAAGAGGTCAACCCAAGATGCAACGAACGATATTTATGATGGCATTGATAAAAGTGAGTGATGAACGAGAAATTAAATGTGGTGTACCTCAAGACACGGTGTTGGGACCAGTGCTATTCACTATATATCTCAATAATCTATTTTTGCTGGAGAAACATGGGAAAATATTTCGCGGTTGCTACAGTTATAGTCTACAAAGACAAAAACTGGAATGATCTGAAACAGAAAATTGAAAATGATTTATCAGGTTTGAAAAAATGGTTTGATTATCGCCTTTTGTCAATAAACTTTAAGAAAACTATATATATATATACCTTTTAGTAGCTACAAAACACCCCTTCCTAACTATGATATTAACACTTGCACTGTACTATTTGGAACCTTTGGTGTAGTAATGAATATACTGGAGTTTTATCCCATCACCAAACCACTATTTTCAACACCTCGACACGTGTTTCGGTCACCAAGTGACCATCTTCAAGAGGAAGATTCAGTTTAATCTGATCAATTTAATCCTTCAAATACGTACATTTATAGACATCTTGAAATATGCAAAAGTGATAACTATCCACAAAAAAGAAGTCAACGAAATAATCGATATTTACAGATAGATTTCTATCACAAGTTTTTTTTTTAATTATCGAAAAATTAATTAAGAAAAGGCTCATCAAATATTTTGAAAATAATAACTTTTTTGCGGTCATCAATATGGTGTTCGCGAGAATCGCTCAACTTCAATCCATAACTAATTTTACTGTATTAAAAATAGTATTCAATCCCACATAAAAGTCCTATAAGATATTATTCTGGGGAAATTCTAGAGATGCAGAATGCATTTTTAGATAACATAGAGAAGCATTGCGAATTCTTGTTGGAATTGGTTTCATATTCATGACAAATCTAATGTTTGGCCCCGCCAGAATTTGCAATGGCTGGGAAAACGTAGGGGATAACTAGAAATCATTCTTGTAGGGAAATGAATCATCTTCCATCTTATCGAAACCGTTTGTTCATAAACGAAATACGTTCCAAGATAACAACTATCATTCTCCCATTTATATTCCTAGTAGCATGAATAAATTCGTCAATTTAATCGGAACAACTCATAAATAACACTTTTCTTTTCGTTGATTATAGGATGTGGAGGAACTCTGAACCAAGAATCGGGAGTAATAACATCACCTGGTTATCCAGTTATGGACCATTTCCGCAGGATGTGCAAGTGGAAAATCAAAGCTCCCGAAGGACGTAGCATAACTCTAACTATCCTGGATTGGGATGTCAGTGATGTAGTAAATGATCAGCTTCTTTATGTGTACGATGGAAAGTTTTCAGAAGCAACCAGTTTCGATGTGAAAAACGATCGGGTCGTCCAGTCCAGTTCGAATGTGATGCACATAATATTTTACTCCAGTACACCTTCTGCGCATAGAGGATTCAAAGCCACGTTTAGTTCAAATTCACCAACAAGTAAGCTATACTAATTAGTTATATCTTGTTTACATCAATAATGCCTTCTCATTTTCAGTTTGTAGGGGTGATTTCAGTCTCGCGAGTGGAGTTTTCAGTACACCTCCGACAAGGAATTACTCGTACAATTGCCAATGGACTCACAACACAAACAATTTATTTCTGAACCAAACTACTGCTCTGACAATTTCACTAGTTACAACCTATAATTCAACATCTTGTTTTCCTTCAGTATGTGAGTTTTCTTCAGCAAGTATGATAGTCACAAATGAAGAACATAAGTATAATGTACTGAACTGTTTATGTGCGACCACAGTACGACCCGTTATAGTCAGATCACCATTTTTGATTACAGAGCTACAGGTGAGGAAATATTTATAGACTTCAACATATTCTCATCTGAAATTTGTAGGCGTCGGTCAGCCCCAAGTACCATATGAATTTCTCTGTTTCTTATAATACTCATCAATGTGGTGGAATTATACATGGTCAATCAGGTCATATTTCAAGTCCGAATTTTCCAAATCAGCCTTCGAACACCTTCGAGTGTGCTTGGCTTCTCAAAGTGAACAAAGGACAAACAATAAATATTACTGTCTCTACAATGAACTTGGGAGATGACTGCGAGCGAAGTTTTTTGGAAATATTCAATGGTGATTTGCCAACTCATCCTAGAATTGGAAAATATTGTAAGAATAACAAGCCGGACTCTTTGATATCTCAGAGTGACAAAGTGTGGATTGAATACAGATGGGAAAAAGGATCTTCTGGAAAAGGCTTCCAGTTGCAATATGATGCAATAAGTACAGGTAATTTTTTTCAATCGTGTATAGGTATAGATGCCAAGGGCGTTTCCAGCGAGTGGCAGGGGGGGGCAGCTGCCTCTCCCCTAGAAGCTCAAAAACAAAAGAGACTAGAAAGAAAATCATAATTGACAGAATAGAAAATGAATCGCAGAGCTATCTGTCTTGAAATAGTTCAAGTATACCTGAAAAGCTCACTATAATCAGTGCACTCAAGCACGCCAGAGGGTTTTATCATTGTCTAAGTTTTATTTTGCCGTCGTCACCTTGCTACTACCACCACTGTAACAACTGCCCCCCCCCTAGATCAGATCCTGAAGACGCCCTTGATAGATGCATTATATGATTTGGTTTTCTCATGACGGAAAATCCTGTAATAGGTACCTAGGTATTGATGTTCCAAAGCTTTGCCGTTTGTTTGAAGAACATTGAGCCCTGGGAAAGAGATGTTCGGCATAGAATAGAATAGAATCAGAAAACCAAGTTTTTGAGTTGAGTTGAATGTTATCAATAAAAGCAAGAATGGATTCTGTTAATTCAAGTTTGAGAGACTTTCATGAAGCAGCTTCACCAGCTGCAATTCATTTGAGTCAATTTAACAAGATGCTAATATTTTGTCAAATTGTTATAATATCTTTGGGTATACAGAGGAAACTTCGAATTGTTCTGTCTGATAGTTTTTTTGTTATTGGACCCTGTGTGCTTTATGAATAGCAAAGTTGAGTTGAGGGTACTTGTTGAGGAAGATTTGTTTTTATTTTGATGTTTTTATGTTCTTGATTTTTATACACTTTGTATGATAGGATTGGAATGATTGTGCGTATGACATTGACAAAAAGAGGAAATGGTATGGTAAAAAGTCAAAAGAATAAACGGCGATATTTATGTCTGTAAATAATGCTAATATTTCTGGGTTTAATAAATAACTTTACTATTTTTGTTTGAAATAAGTGGATATAAATTGACAGTTTTTTTTTGACAATCCATAATAATCTTTTTTTTTATAAATATATGGAGTCGTCAAGTGAAACATTAAACAACACATCATAAAGAGAGTGTTTTCAGAAAATGAATATTAGTTCCATTCCTAACATCCTCCCCTCGTTATAATTTGTAAACGAAATTGAATTGTAGAATTAACAAAATATAACTAATTAAAACTGAAACGTTGCGGTCTCTTCACTTGTCTACCGGCTCTGGTTACTGTAACGACACCATCGTCTGTACTCGACATTTTTTCTTTCTTCTCTCGTGCTTTCTCTGTAATATTGTTCTCTTGCTGTTGACTTTTCTGAATCTCATTTCCTCGTGTCTCTTCATCTGCATGCTTCTCTTCAACTCGTTTTTTCAAATCTTGTTTCTTCTGATCCGATTTCCAACGGATAGAGTCTTTGGAATGGACGGATCATCTCACCATTCTTCGTCTTGATCTTGGCTATTCGGGGTTTATTGTCTCTTCCAGGGTATATCTCTATTATTTTTGCTAGAGGCCAGTCCATTCTTTTCATATTTTCAGCACCCACATAAACTATGTCCCCCACTTTCAAACTACCTTGTCTCCTCCGACCAGTATTGGCAAGTTCTGATAAATACTCTTTTCTGAATCGGCTTCGAAAATCGTCTCTGAGCTTCTGAATATATCGATGACGTTTTACCAAACTCATTCTGTCTAAGTAATCAAATTCTGGCAATTCACTGGATCGAATATCTGCAATGAACATAGAAGGGCTTAAGGGCACCAAAACGTTGTCTTCAGAGAAATATGTGAATGTACGCGCGTTTATGATGGCTTCACATTCACACAATAATGTGTTGAGCTCCTCGTAATTTAAAGATCTTCCAAGATTTCTTCTCAATAATTCTTTCATCATTCTTACTACCCTTTCCCAAAATCCTCCCCACCAAGCAGCAGTGGGTGGATTGAAATGCCACTTTATCTTCTTCACTGATGAGTACTCCAAAATTTTTTGGCAATCAATTTTATTCATAAGATTGTTTGTACCAACGAAATTTGTACCATTATCAGAGTATATGACAGAAACTCTTCCTCTGCGTGCTGTAAATCGTCTCAATAAAATGAAGGTTTCAGTGGAAAGAGACTCTGCCAGTTCTAGATGAACTGCCTGTATACAGCGCAAGTAAACAGGACTATCCAACATTTTTTGTCTTCTTTTAGATATAATGGTCCGGCTAAATCCACTCCCACTATTTCGAATGCTGCTCCACAATGTATCCTGTCTTTTGGCAATGGTGCAAACGGTGTCTCTACAAATTTACTGTTGTACCTTTTGCAAATGATCCATTTGGATATGATTTGTTTAAGCGTTCTTCTCGCTTTCAAAATCCAATACTTTTCACGTAATATGTTCATTAAGGCTTGAACTCCTACATGTAAGTTCATTATGTGTTGTTCTGCAATTAATTTGTGGATGATATCATGCTTACAAGGTAGAAGTATTGGATTTTTGAAGTTATAGGTATCTTGAGCTTCGGTTAGTTTTGTTATGACTCTCCATAAACCATTTTTATCTTCTGTAATCTGTAAGTTTTGAAGGTGATTCGGGTTACTTCCAAAGGTTTCCAGCTGAATGGACTTAAGTAGATGTATTTCAGCTCTGTCAATTTCTTCGTAAGTAAGTTCTCCCATTATCTTTGCAGAAGTATTTCTCGAATTGCGTGAAAATCGGAAAATCCATCCTATCATACGAATAATTTTTGAATATTTGGAAAAATAATTGAAATCTTCTGTAGAAATGTTAACCGGGCATAATATGGTTTGAATTGTCTTTTTCCTCTCTTCATCAATTTCTTGTTGTGAACAAATGATTTCATTACGTGGCCAATACTCTGAATCAGTGTACAGCCAGCTTGGGCCATTCCACCAACTGCTTTCTGATAAATATTTTACGGAACATCCTCTAGATGCGATATCTGCTGGATTCATTTTTCCGGGAACATGATTCCAGTCGTCAATGTTGCTGAAAATTCTTATTTCTCTTACTCTATTCGCAACAAATGTGGTCCAATTATTATTAGATTTCACCCATGTTAGTGCTACCATAGAATCGCTCCAGAAATATGTTTTTATTTCTCTAAATTCTGATATATTCCTAATAGTCTGATATAATCTAGTTCCTAAAAGCATTCCTAAAAATTCAAGTCTTGGTAGAGTTGTGTTTTTTGGTGCTATCCTTGCTTTTGCTAACAATAATCTAATTGTTGTAATTCCAGAAAGGCTAGATCTCAAATATATACTACTAGCATAAGCTTTTTGACTAGCATCACAGAATACATGAATGCTGACTGTTTCTGAATCCTCCAAATTGATATTTTTACATATCATTCAAGGAATTTTACAAAAAGTAATTAAACTGATCTGTTTCAACCATGCTTCAAACTGATTACTGATATTTTCTGGTAATTTTTGATCCCAATCAATTTCACTTTGCCAAGATTCTTGTAACAAAATTTTAGGTATAAGCGAAACTGGACTAATGAAACCTATAGGATCGAATCATTTTTGAGCTATGGATAATAGGCTTCTTTTTGTCAAGGGAAAATCGTTTTCTTTTGTCAAGGATCTGATATCACAAAAAAGTGTATCTTCTTCAAAATTCCAAAGTAAACCTAATACTCCTACAATATTATCTATTGAATAGACTGCATTTGGTGGTTCTTCCAATTTCAATATATCGTGAACCCACCTTCTTAAATTGAATTTAGCAGTGGACATTAATATTTTGCAATCTTCCATAAACTGTTTTAATTCTTTTTCATTCCTAACACTTGAAACACAATTGTCAACATAAAAGGAATCTTTAAGTTTTTCTGCAGCTCTTTTCAAATGGGCTGGAGCTCTATTCAAATGATATGAAATTGTTGCTGATAGAAGGAAGGGACTAGATTTAACTCCAAACACGACTCTACTATGTCTAAAAGTTTTAGTTATTTGTTGGGAATAGTCTGACCACCACAAAAATCGTAAAAAATCCCTATCTTCTTGTTTCAAACCTATTTGTAGAAACGCCTTTTCTATATCAGAAATTACTCCAATTTTACCTATTCGAAATTTGAGAAGAAGTAAAGGAATCATTTCTAAAAAATTTGGACCTTTTTCTAAACAGTCATTTAATGAATTACCCTGTCTGTCCTTCGCTGAAGCATCAAAAACCGGACGAATTCTCGTGGTTGTGCTGGATTCCTTGATGACTGCATGATGAGGTAGATAATGGACTCCTTCTTCTGTATTTGCATCAGATGTGACTTCTTCGATGATTCCTAACTCTTTCCATTGCTTAAATATTTCCTCATAGGCCTCAAACATTCCGTTGTCCACTAACCTCTTCGTATTTGACCTCAGTCTCTTCTGTGCCAAACTTCTATTACTCAGTATTGTGGGATGACCGTCAATCCAGGGCAAGTTTACTTCATATCTGCCATCTCTGTATGAAATTGGGTCGTAGAATTTTCTCAGGATTTCTTCGTCTATAGCTTCCTTTGTCTTCACTTCTGATGGATCCCTAATTCCTAACACGTCTAGATTCCATAAATCAGTTATGGAGTAATTATCAGAAAAACCAGAAAATACTAGGCACATCATCGAACTCATTGTCATAAATTATTATATTATTATTTTTCAAATAGTTCAAATATGTAATATCGTCTAGTCTTGGAATATTATTACATATTTTATTCTGTTCTAAGACATCTAACCGGCATTCAAAAGAGTTTTTGATATTCTTAATGACAATATTATACAAAGCGCGCAGTTGAGGTGTTGAAACATGACCACCAAAAACACCCTGTATAATATTTTTTTCACCTGATTTCTTTAAACGCATTTGCTTGGTCAAATGGGATAGAACATAAGAGCGTTGAGATCCCGAATCTAAAAGTGCTCTCGACAACCTTTCTTTACCTTCACTGACAACCTTTACAATAACTGTTTGTAGAAATACTGAAGGTGAAAAATTGCTCATGAGAACGTTATCTGTTGTGTCGGACTGAATATTTACAATGCTCAGAACACTATCAACTTTGTTTTTTTTCCTTTCATTGTTATTGATTTTAGTATTTAAGTCAGGACACATAATTGGATAATGTTTTTTCGAACATATTACACATTTGACATATGCTCTACAATTTTTTATTGTGTGATTTTGTTTAAGGCATGCAAAACAACCCCTTTTCTTCTTAATACAGTCTTTCTTTTCATCGAAAGAAAATCCATGAGCCTTTATGCATTCCTGACTCAAATGTGATTTATCACAAAATAAACAAGTTGGAATTGTCTTACTCTTTCCTAGTTCCTTCGCGTTTCCAGAGTATAGGGCTGATGCTGTGTATGGTTTGCTACTCTCACCCTGTTTCTGTGTTTTCAGAACGTTACCCTTCTGATGGTTTAGCTCATTTCCAAATCCTTTCTGTGCCAAGTTGATCCTCTCCTCAGATTCCACTTCACTCCTTAAAAAATCCAATAACATTGATAAATAATCGGAATAAGTGTTATTAACCTTTGTATCACCCTGTATACTATTTTTTTGTTTGATTTTATTGACATTTCTATGTCTTTCCCAAACCTGTATCAAATCGGCTGGCAAAGCAGATTCAACTAATGGTAGTAACATTGACGCGTATTTTTCCTTGGTAACCCCTAGGGTTTCTAAAGATCAGAGCTGAGTTTCTAATTTATCGTATAGACTGGATAATGACATACCTGGTTTCTCCTTCATGGCTTATTTCAATACTAAATTAAGAAGCCTCTAACATATACCTCAATAAGTAATTCATCTCTAGCGAACCTTGCTTTCAACTGGTCAATGGCGACAAGATAGTTTGCTCCAGATGGTGGGAAACTTTGGACTAATTCAAAAGCTGGTGAATGCTCTTCCATAGATTGCAGTAGGTACTGGAATTAATCCTCAACGTCTATGTCTTTATCTTCATGTATTTTCTATACTGACCCCAAAAACCGATCCAATTCTTGATATTTCCGTCAAATTTTCGTAGCTGGATTTTTGGCAAATTGAATTTCCTCTTATTTTTTCCGTTCGAATAGCTCCTGTCAGTATGAATATCTTCGTCAAATCGTCTCAGTAGATATTCACATTTGGATTGATATTCAAAATATTTGTCTCTATAAGATTGTGTTTCTTGGTATTCTGTAACTAGTTCGTCTGCGAGCTCTTCGGAAAATAAAGTTTCTTTCAGATTATCGTCGAGGCAGCTCAATCTTGTAGTGGTATCCTCCAGGTTCTTTAGGAGAGACTCCAACTGGTATTTCTCAATGTGCTTTCCTTCTTTGATTTGAGTCTCCAATGAATCAACTTTCTCACAAATGACGTTTACCTGTCTTCTGGTAAAACCCCTTTCTCTCTTAATGATTTCGATTGCGGGGTCCTGTCACGGTCGCCAAAATGTAAATAAATAATGCTAATATTAATAAATAACTTTACTATTTTTGTTTGAAATAAGTGGATATAATTTGACAGGTTTTTTTGACAATCCATAATAATCTTTTTTTTTATAAATATATGGAGTCGTCAAGTGAAACATTAAACAACATATCATAAAGATAGTGTTTTCAGAAAATGAATATTAGTTCCATTCCTAACAATGTCGAAGAAATCTGTTTCAATGATTCAAGTTGAAGTACACTATGACAAAAATGATGAGAATGGAAAAACTGTGGAACCCCAACCAAATCAGTTATTTGACGAAGGAGGAAATTTTTCTGGTATAATGGAAAGACAAAACGTACCAGTGGAGAGAAAGAGATTTCCAGAAGAACATAGCAAAGCAGGTGTGGAAGGTTCCAGAAGAGATATAACATCAACGTGTACCAGTTTATCAAAAAGACAAATTTCTCAAATGCGTTTAGAAGCTGCTAGACAAAAAGCTACGCTAGAAGAGAAACTAGAGGAGGAGAAAATGAAACTAGAAGAGGAGAAAATGAAACTAGAAGAGGAGAAAATTAAACTAGCAGAAGAAAAAATTAAACGAAAATTTCTCAGAGAAAAAGAATTGATAGATATGGAACTAGAAATGCAACTCAGTACAGCAGGTAGTCAAATTTCCAGAAATCATGGAAGCGTTAATGAAGGTACAATAAATAGTATCAAAAAAGTGAACAGTTGGCTGAGAATTTCAGAACCAAATCAAACTGAATATGAACAGAGATACTTTGAAAACAGAAGTAATAATTCAGATAAAAATAAAGTTGGCATAGACCAAAACGAATGTTGTTTAAATCATCAAGAATCGAACAGCAGAGAAAGTGTTAGCCTGGTGAAAAATGACAACGACTCCAAATTTGAAAACAAAAATACAGATGATCAATTTGAAACCTCTTTTGCTCGTCATTCGCTTCGAGAACTACCATTATTCAATGGTGATCCAGAGGAATGGCCGCTGTTCATCTCCCAATTCAGAAGATCAACAAAAGCATGTCAATTTTCAGAAGAGGAAAAAGACTTCAAAAATGTCTTCGTGGTCGCGCAAGGGATATAGTCAAACCACTGCTAATCAGTTCGAGAAATCTACAAACCATTATCGAATCTTTAGAAATGAACTTCGGGAGACCAGATATAATAATATCGATGTTGATAGAAAAGGCCAGAAAGGCGCCTTCTAAAGGTAGAACAGATTCCCTGATTCACTTCTCGAATGCAGTATTGAACTTAACATCTACTATTGAAGCACTCAATACAATAATAATAACATTCAGCTGACAGAAGAATTATCCAGAAAACTACCATATTTTTTACGTCTTGATTGGGGTGAACGTTTCATGAAAAATCGGGATAACATCAACTTGAAGGTATTTTCCGAATGGCTTAAAGAAAAGGCAAAGATATCTTGTTACATCGATAGTCCATTGGTGAGGGCAGAAAATTCGGAAAGAGGTCCGTCAAGTTATACAAAAAGAGACACCGTTTTATCAATTTCCAAATCGAAGAAAAAAAATTTTGAGCAGAACTGCCCGACATGTTCACAAAACCATCAGCTGCAAGATTGTGACAAATTCAAAGAAATTTCAGGAGATGATGGAGAATTGTGACAGAGAACAAACTATGTATGTGCTGTCTAAAATCGAATCACTTCAAAAATAAATGTTATAATAAGACTTTATGTGTAATAGATAACTGTTCTGGATTGCATCACCCCCTACTCCATAAAAGCAAAGATATAACGAGCAGACCCGAAGGAATTCGAACCGAAAATGTCAACTTAATGAAAAATGAAAATTACAATATACTGTTGAAAATTCTACCGGTAAAAATTAAATCAAAAGAAAAAGAAGTCATGATATACGCATTCTATGACGATGGTTCAACAGTATCCTTGATAGATGCTGACCTAGCCAAAGAACTACAATTAGTTGGTGAAAATGAATCCCTATGCTATCAATGGACAAATGGCATAACTCATCAGGAAGACAATTCGATGAAGGTAAATATTAGTTTGGCTGACACACGACATCCATCCAAGTATTTCCAATTGAGACAAACACTCGACATCAGGGGTTTGAAAATTAGGTATCCAAATATAACATGCTTCAAACATATTGAACCATATTATAATGAACGGCCTTTACTTCTAATTGGACAAGATCAATGCCACCTGCTCAACCCACAGGAAATAGTGGAATTACAGTATAATGGCCCAATCATCTCGAAAACTCTATTAAGATGGACAATCCATGGTAGAATGCAAGCAGACACTACAAATAATAAAAAATGTCTTTATCACATCTGCAACGAAGAAAAATATGAAGAGTTGCATGATTTAGTAAAAAAGTCATTCAGCACAGAATCTTTTGGAGTAAAAATTATAGAAAAATTGACGAAAACTAATGAAGAAACAAGGTGCGAAAAAATAATGGAAGACACCACAAGAAGAATTGGTTTTAGATTTGAAACTGGCCTATTATGAAAAAACGATGATGTCAATTTTCTAGATAACCGAGACAATGCTCTGACCAGATTGTATTGCATGGAAATAAAGATGGACAAAGATGAAAATTTCGAGAAAGAGTACTGTGAAAAAATTGAAGATTTTGATAAACGTGCAATAGACAATGAAAAGTCTTTGAGAAGGATAAATTGGCACTTTAAGCCCCCTTCGGCATCCCATATGGGTGGTTGTTGGGAATGTTTAATCAGATCAGTCCGGAGAAGCCTGCAGGTTATCATGAAAGACAAATATCCACGTGACGAAGTATTACAGACCGCTCTGGTAGAAATTGAACATATGATTAATGCAAGACCTATGACCTAGACAACGGATGATCCTAATGCTCCAGAAAGCTTGACCCCCAACCACTTTCTCATTGGTTCATTGAAAGGCGACTTTCCAGATACAATAGAGGATCCCGATTTTGACATAAGGAAACAATGGAAATCAGTTCAAGTTTTTGCAGATCATTTTTGGAAAAGATGGGTAAAGGAATATAAGCTCGAACTGAATAAACGCACGAAATGGTTCAAGAGAGTCGACCAACCCAAAGAAGGCGATGTTTTTCTCATCGTAGATGATTCTCTGCCCCGAAATACATGGCCTCTCGGAAAAATTACCAAGATTTACAAGAGTTGTAGATGTAAAAACGCAGTATGGAACCTATCGACGCCCTGTTACCAAACTCTGCAAACTGGTTGTAAACGCACGGATGAATTTGTGAAGAGAGCTTCACCAGGGGGCAGGCAGAATGTTGAGGAAGATTTGTTTTTATTTTGATGTTTTTATGTTATTGATTTTGATACACTTTGTATGATAGGATTGGAATGATTGTGCGTATGACAGTGACAAAAAGAGAAAATGGTATGGTAAAAAGTCAAAAGAATAAACGGCGATATTTCTGTTTGAGCTTTGATTTTTACTTTAGTATTGAAAAGTACAGAAGTACATTTACAGTACTGATAAAAAAATTATATAACAAACAACTCATACATAACCAAAGATCATTCTGTCCGATCGACACACTCACCCCATCGCCCAGTCAGTTGGGGAAGACGAGTTCAAGCTCACCGCTGGTAGTCAAATAGTTTTTTTCTATGACTGTCATGAAATACCTTCATTGTACGTTCAATGATGATTTCGAAATCGACACTCCCAACGAACAAAGACGTAACTAATTTTGTATCATATTTCAGGAGAGTCGAAATACTGATTTTTCAATATTTAAGTCGAAATACAACTTTTTTCAAGTAGATTTCTTTGTAACTACTTGGTCTAGAGATACGGGTTTTTTTGTCGTCAGCATTAGTTTTTCCTGAATACTCCTACACCTATAACTGAATATAGCTGTAATTTTAGTTATGGTTTTGTTCGTTGGGGGTATCGAAATGTAGTACATTGTAATACTCCCTTCTTTATTGAAAAGCGTTCGGGTGAATCTTCGCAATCTTCGTCACGACGAAAGAGGCGTGGAGTAGATAAAACAAAAGACGCTGTAACCAAGTATTATTGCCGTAACCATAGAGACAATATAATCAGAAACATAAGTGACAATTCAATATTTCTTTGACAGAACCATATTATAAAGGTATTTCGAAATTAGTTCAGCATAGAAAGTAGTGACAGTGAAAGAAGTTTAACACTGCCAAGTATTATGGAGGCAGCAAATAACGCTTCATTAAATTCAGTGCCTGAAAAATCTGAAGAAAAATACACAGTTTCTTATACCCTATTCATGGACTGGAGCAAAGAACAGAAAACTAGTTCTCGTTCAGAGATTCTGATGGCTTACTTTGGAAATATATCAAATAAATTTAAATCTTCCACTTCCTTGGCACACTATAGCATCTAAAAACGATGCTTAGTATAAATAATGGCTTGGATATAAGTAAATATTCCAAATTGAGACCATTTCTAAAGCGGAAATTAGATGGATACAAAGCAAAATATTCTAAAGTTTTCACAAGGAAGGAGATTGATACGTTCATCAAAGAAGCCCCAGACAACGAATACCTTGTAGCAAAAGTAAGTTCCACAATAATAAGTTGATTGAGATGATAAGATGTACAAAATTAGAATTCACGATTTTGAAGATTTAGGTGCCGCAACAAGACTCATATGAAAACAGACATTTTCATTTGAGGGTCTACAGATCCTAAATACGAATCTCTTATTGCAGAAACCCAAATAGACATGGTGAATGGTTCACCAAATGTGAAAATTCGTTAGAAAGTGCCTAGAGCTCCAGTCACAACTCAAAATAAGGCTCGCCTTGTGAAATAGACTTGTGGATGACTCTGTTGCGAACTCGGTCGGTTCCTCAGATTCCAGAATAAGTGATGTTAAACATGAATCCAGATCTCGATGTGCTTTCTGTAAAAACATTGGTCATACAAAAAATTGATGTCAAAAGTTATCGGCTAGACAACAAACAAATGAAGACAAATCATCCGTGGAAAATGCGTCGTCAAACGTTTCTGGAAATCAGGCAACAGGTGTCCATCGTGAAAAATACCTTCGCGTCTTCAATTCACTTTTCTAGTTCTGAAACGTCGACAATTGTTTCGAATAGAAATCATGTAGCTGAGCTTGCATTCGCTCTAGACCACTACTAAAAGTGAATATTCTTGGTCTCAATCGGTAGGTATACTTGATACCGCAGTCAAGCAGAGCATCGCAGGACCTTCCTTATTCAAGATCCTACAAGAAACTGATCATTCACAAGTAGAACTGTTGCAATGAAACAGAAAACATTTCGGTTGTCAAAGTGGATGTTCTCCTCCAGGGGCGTATCATTCCATCCATCTTCGTTATTATTCCCGGAGCACAAAATTGTACGCTGCTCGGAATTGATTTTATTATCGATGCAAAAATACAACTGAACGTTGCCGTACGAGTATGGAGTTTTTTTTGATAATGAGGCACAATTTGAGTTTGGATCTAAAGCACCCACCACAGATTAACACGTGACCAGTTTCGAAACATTGCATCCTGAAGAGGACATTATGCTTGATGATGAACAGCGGTAACGATTATTGAATTGTTGAAACATTTTTGGGAAAAATTCAGAATCTATTCCATATGCGAAGCATTTTAATAATACAGAGCACGATATCCACCTATGTCACTGTCATTATATAGGATGTCCCCAGCTTGAAAAGAACAGCTCAAAATCGATCTTGACATGTTGCTGGAAAATATATACATATATTAAAAGGATGGGGGATGTATTGATTACCAAAGACTGAATGCAGATTCATATTCTTTTTTTCGAGTGCATGATCTCCTACATCTAGCGAAACACACCCCTTTCTGGGTTTCTGGGTTCCACCAGGTCAAGATCAAAGAAACTGATCGTGATGAAACACCGTTTACAACTCCGTTTGGGACTTACGTATGCCATTCGAGTTACGAACGCTCCAGCTACCTTTCAGAGGTTGATTGATCACTTCTGCATAGGAATGAGCAATGTAATAATGCTTGCGTATCTGATCATCCTCTCTTTCACATAACTTTCAGCACATTGATGACCTAACATTTTCGCACAGTTGAGATTATTCAAATTGCATGCTAACCAAGATCAATGTGTTTTTGTTGAAATATGGTGATTTGATTTTGTGATTCTCAATGAATGTGTTTTATGGTTGTTATGTACACAATTGAATCTTATATTGTCCTAATGTCAAAATGAAGTATTAAAAAGTAAAAGTCGAAAACTCTATTCAAACACCAATATATTGGTCAGCAATTATACTGTGTACCTCAATTTCTTCAGTTTTTGTCTGTACAAGTGTCCGATATTTGGGCCATTTGGTCCGCCCGGCATAGGAATCGATCCGACAAAAAAAAACGCAGTGATTGCCTATTTACCTCCTCTTACATGGTATCGCCGATTCAATGAGAACTTCACAGAAATTTATCGATTGCTCATTGAGCTAATGAGAAAAAAAATGTTTCATGGGCTTGGACGGACAGACAGCTAAAATCCTTCGAAACGGTGAGGAAACTCCTAACGACGGCACCTATTCTGCAACAAGCTTGTACAAGGAAGAGCGGAAGATCACCCTGGAATACGCAGTAAGTAGGCTCCTAATGGAGCCGGAACAAAATTATTCTTCGACGGAGCGCGAGGCTCTTGCAGTGGTATGGTACATTGAAAGATCTGAAGTAACCCTATTTACTGACCATCAACCCCTCTGTTGGTTGCTTCACCTCAGATCCCTAACAGAACGCTCAGCCAGATGGGCTTTGCGAATCCAGAATTACAACATCAAAATCGAATATCTACCCGGAGAGCGGTACGTCAAGGTAGATTTTCTCCAACGATGGCGATTCTGCTTGTGATATCTGTTTGGTATCCATTGACATGCCTTGTCGATCGCCTGACGAAATTCGATTCGAACAGCTTAATCACCAGGATGAAACTATTACCCAGCTTTACGTTATTAAGGACAAAACGTATTAACCAGAGAGGACATAGTCAAGACGTAATCCCTAACAACTATCAGAAGGAGGAAAAAATTTTAACAGGAGAGTAATTTCAAGACTCTGATCTTTGAAAATTCATAATGAGCATGAGTGTATGAAGTTTTATTGTACGAGCATAGTAAAAAATATCATAGACCAACGACTCGGAAGATATGCACAGTTTACTAGAAAAATCTAAATTTCTGTCAGTTAAATGCAGAAGAAGGTATGTAGCAAAGTGGTAATAATGTAAAGCAAAGTGGTCGTAGTGTTAAAGCATTTGCTTCTCACCCAGGCGGCCAGGTTTCAATCCCTATCGTTCGCCACTGAGCTAAATTGGATTGGAATCCACTCGTACGTAAGCTGGTACAAGGTTTGCTTTTGAGGGTTTTCTCTGAAAACCTGGGTGATTCGTAAAAACTAATTTTACAGAAGACAAAGTTTTGAAATATCTTCGAAATTGAATCATGAAAAATTGAGATTTTTAGTGTGGCTCATTCTCTTTCTAGACCCACTAGTGGATATGATTATAGTGGGTGATCTATTCAAACCTTCAATATATTCGATTCAGTCACTGCATGTCAGAAAAAATCCGAATTCACATGAAAATGGGAATGTTGTTCGATGGTCGGTGGATCAGCGGTCTAATGCACAGGCCGTTCGTAACTCCAGCATAGCGATAGTCGGTTCGAATCCGATGTAGGTACGAGAATTTTTCTCAACTACTTTATATCGGATTCGATAGGCGGCCGCATGCCTTGTTGAAAAGCAAGTGTATTGTGAGTTGTCTAGATGCCAATCTCGTCTAGTGCTAGCTTGGAGTGCACACCGACCACCCGAGGTGGTGCTGTAGGTTTTCCGGGTTTTCCTACAGCTGAAAAGTGAATACACCACCTGAAACATCAGTAAGTCGCCCCGGAGCGCCACGGCAAATAATAATAATAGCCGTCCTCTACCCGCACAGGCTATGCCTTTGGGTACACTCAACGAGTGTTTATGAGGGAGTATTATTATTATTATTATTATTATTGCATTTGTCACTTTTTGTAAAAAACTGGAATAACTCAGAAACGGTTAATTATGGATGAAGGTATAGTGCATGAATTTGAATCAGAATCTCGAAAGGGATCCAAAGATTTTATAAAATATTGAATATATTAATTGAAAATAACAAAGATGACATTTCACTTCCGGTTTGTTTTTGTATCTGCTATCCGTTTTTGCATATAACTGCGGAACACAAGTGTCTGATGAACGGATTAAATTCAAAATTTTATAATAGATATTAACAACAATTTAAAACGATACCCGTCAATAATTTGGTTATGTACTGTTTTCCACATTCCAAAGCATCAAAACGAACTTGTGAAAATTCATAGAATAGACACTAAACACAAATGTTGTCAGAAAAGCTTCGATTTGATCCGTTCATTCTTATTCTTTATTTCATTCTGGTCATCTGTTTAATTTTTTTAATTGGTTTATTTCATTTCATTGGCTGTTTGAACTCTCCCTAATAGGTATGAATATGGATGGAATTCATCCTTTTTCAGAATTCTCTGACTAGAATCAAATCACTTCGGTGCTGTAGGTTTACCGGGTTTTCCTACAGCTGAAAAGTGAATACACCACCGGAAACATCAGAAAGTCGCCCCGGAGCGCCACGGCAAATAATAATAATAATAGCCGTCCTCTACCCACACAAGCTATGCCTTTGGGTACACTCTATGAGTGTTTATGAGGGAGTATTATTATTATTTTTATTTATTTTTTCCATAAGGAATATCCCAGTCGGACCCTGTCTCTGGAGCTCCGATACTACCGGAGGGCGCGCTGGTCTGTCATTTACCCCAGCAAACACTCCCCACGTCCGTGGGGTGAGTGATTACTAGATCCGAGAAAACTTTTTAAAGCTGTAGTTTCACTATCTTCATCGTTGATAAACTCACCTTTATCTCGTTGTCCACTACGAACAAACGCTCCATGAATTTGGCAGTTATTCAGTTAACGAGGTATTGAGGATTGTGTTGAGGCTGGCTTGTCAGAGTACCTGGCTTCATATATTTTTTTGACAACTTTATAACACTCTTCGTATATTATTATACAATTGGGAAATTCTTCATTGGAATATACCAAGCACGACATTTCAATTGAAAACTTGATAGCCGAACAACAATCCTGCGTCCCCTTGATATAACTGCAAAAAACCGATTTGAAATCAAACTATGTACTGTACAAAAAAAAGTATTTATTTTTCAGGAACCTTATAGAAGTTGGTTTCATTTTTTTACGAAACACATTTACGTTTGGTTTGTAACGGCTTATGGTTGATACTCTAAAGTTGTATCAACATCTGAAATTCACAACCAGACGACAAGAACAGAGTTTGAAGAAATATATAGCTCATCCTATCCATTGAACAATGTATAGATGTATTGAATGTTTCTTTCAGGATGTGGCGGGATATTTCATGATAGGTCAAGAATCATTCAAACTCCAAATTATGACAATGACTATGGAAATAATGCAGAATGTCTTTGGATCATTCAGTCTTCCCCTGGTTATCATTTAAAACTTGAATTCATTGGAAGATTCCACATTGAGGATAGTAAAAATTGTACCAATGATTATCTAGAGGTAAACCTACCCCAACTTCATTATCGCATTCAATATTTTCATATAATTTATCAACGAGATTATCACCCAACGATTAATATAACATAATAGTGTCACGGAAAATAGGGTCAACTTCAGAAAGTTCCTAGAGGGTGCCATGAAGCCGAATGAGAATAGTAGAAAAGAGATTCTTGAACATGGTTGTAGACTCGCAATTTGATGGAAAGATCACTAAATATTCAGCTCTTACAGAAGAGCCATCAACATCAAGCTCATGAGAGGGGTCTCTTTACCTAAACGATTTGTTAGAAACAACCTCATATCTTTCGTAGCTCCAATATCGGTTCTTATCATGGACGTATAAATTAATAATGGACTCAGCAATCCTATACTTGCAATACGGTTTGTTTTGAAGCCGCTCGGTTCGTAGGCGCGCGGGTTGCGGGGAAGGAGGAGACCTGCGATAGACTGTAACCTACCCTCCAACGACAGTGAAGCACGCAATTTAACTGATATGGGTATTGATAATTACAAAAATATGTGGAATTTTATATATGAATATGAAAATTTCAGCAAAACTTGTGAGATACGATCTGATGTGCTCCTAAAATACCCATATGTGATTGCCTTCATATAAAGTAACAAAATTTCGGTAACATTTCATTTTGTATGAACGTCAATCTAATATTTGCAAACAATCTATGAACTTACTTATCAAAGCTGATATTCTGATTGTTAGAACAATTGTATTGCTTGCAAACCCAACACTAAAGCACCATTATTAGTCTCTATTTATTTTTCTTTCACTATTTAATCCAAACGCAACAAATCACCAATATTTTCACAAATACCTTATATTGTCAACATAAAGTGGTGAAATTTGTAAACATCCAAAAAATTATTAGAAACAAAGCGTACTTCAACAGCGTTGCCGCACGTGCATCATTGCAACGGACAGTACAGAATTTTTTGGAAGTTCGCACCGATTTTTCAAATTAATTCCACTAGTTTTGATTCTGGAATGTATAATGTTGTGTTTAATTTCATAAACGGATAGGAATGTTCAATTACTAACTGGAATTCGCTGGCAATTCAGTTTAAGCTAGTGTTGATGGTTGATGAAGAATTATCACAGACTCGATGTGACAACGCCCAACTCAAAGCAGGACCTTAGGATGGTGCCTTTCAGCGACTTCACGTGGAGATGTAAATAACTGGGTCCATTATTCATTTATACGTCCATGGTTCTTATCACAGTAACTAGCGTTTATGTCATATCTATTTCACACTCAAGACATTAAAAGTCTAATGGACATTAAAGGCAAAACTAATATTGAGATTTTTTAGCGGAACTCCGCAGACTGTACCCAGATCGTTTTGCTGAAATGATGGTTCTGATGAGCTCGATGGAACCATACATTATCTACTCTCGTTACCAGCTTGCCTCAAAACGCAGAGGTCCTAGTCGGACGAATCCTTGTGAATCCTTGGTTTCTTCCGTCTGCTTATGGCACATTAGCCTCGAACTCACTCTACCGATGCGCTTTACATTCAAAGATAATTTCCATCAATTCATTCATGTTAATCAGTGTGAAAAAAATCTCTTCCGAAGATATATATTGATGAATGTCATGTTCACAGATTTTCGATTGGTTGAATGAAGAATGGGTGTCGTTGGGAAGAAAATGTGGACGAAATAATCCACTTGGTATAGCCTCATCTTCAAATAAAATGAAGCTGCTATTCAGAACCAACGACAAAATTACAGCTAGTGGATTCAAGGTAAGATAACCATCAAAAGCAATAATTCTAACTATGGAAAATTTAACAAATAACTTCAAACCTGTCATGTAGGCTAGATGGAATTGGAATTGTGGTGGTAAATTTCTGGCAACTAGAGTTCCTCGAATTCTTACGAGTGCAGGATATCCGGTTTACTACGAAGGAAATAGCAAATGTGAATATGTGATCGAAACGAAATCAGGTGATCTCAGTTTACGATTTCTAGATTTCGCATTGGAACTAGGTAAGAAGTATTTATAGGTACTACTCTAGTCCTCTCACCCATTAACACTACTCTCGAACCCTCAATTATGGATATGGTCTTATTCTACGAATATTTCAGTTATTGTATTCTTCGATCCTCTAGACAGACACTAAATTGCTACGCAAGGAAGTGATTTCCGTCTAACTTTTTTTTTTTATTATTCAGTCGTATATCCGTTTGTCCATTTGCCTTCCGTGTGCATGTACATGCTACTGTATTCTGTTATATTTTGAAAATAATTAGTTATAGATTTTAAATTTATCAGGGCCAATTCGCTTTAAATATACATAACGATTCCTAACTTTGTCTGAATAAAAATAAAAATGAATTTTACATTCACTACTATTACTATTCGAAAGAAACACTGTAGAATGATTTAATTTTTTTTTCAAGAAAAAAAATACTTTTCCAAATAATATTCGAATTTGCAGTATAGTCACAATATTTTAATCATTATAAAAATCAATGGGTAATTTTAAAACCTCAACTAGGTCCGATTTCATTATGAAATTAAAGTGTCAATTAGTTTAAATAATTGCCAGACTGCAACAAGCTGCCAATTGCAACTCAATTTTGGTAGCCACAGTCTAAAAGCTATCTTTTAGTTCATTACAATGAGGAAAACGAGGTCATTAAATTTTTTTGTAAAGTCTGAATGAATAACTGTCATTTGATTTCCTATAACATTCATATACGCTACTCATTATATCAGAGCGACCGCCGTAACTCCTCAACTAAGTACGTTTTATGGAAGGTATACAAATTACCCCGATTGGGTGTTTTGTTATGATAGTCTTAGCATTTCCTACGATAATTACAGCGAACGAATGATGTTTTTTCATATAACGGTTATTTGTTATAGAATTACGCTCATACTGCTCGCGAATGAAAAAGAGCGCCGAACTTGCACGAAGTTTCGCGTATGCACACGATCATTTAGCTCGGCTTGCCGGGATTGGCGACATTTGCGTCAGTCGCCGTTAATAAGTCGTATGGGTTGTATCTCTAGTGTTATTCATCATATAATAAAAGTATTAAAAATAGTGAAAAGTGTTTTTTTTTTTATTTGAATATTATGGAATATCAGCTGCAACTGATAGAATGGGGCCTTGGAAACTATATTCCTATGTTTGAAGTCAAAGCAGTTACTTCTGAACGTGAAATGGACGAAGAAATGATGTGATATTTCTGAACTAAAGGACCAGGCAGCCGGCTTATGGACAGAATGGTTTTGATGAAATTTCCTGAAATCTTTTGATTTTACACTAGTTGATTCCATATTGACTGCCATAAAGAGTCGAGTGCCTACCATTGGTTACAAGAAGTAATAGCTAATAGATCAGTTAATCAAAATAATGCAGTGTTATGAGTTGCCAGTAAATGGTTCTATCAGGAATCAATGTGGTGTCTTTAATCTCAGTTATAAAAGAGCTAAAAGTCCATAATTGAGGCCTTTGATTGAGTCAATACGATTCATCTAATAACGCAATTCGTTACTCAGATACTTTCGAAATACGCCAATTGATGCCTTAATAACCGTTATCGAGTCGTCATAGCAAAGTGAATTGAATTGTAATTATAAGACAGCTAGGCTGTCTCCTATTTAATTGTAGTTTTTTATAATGGTAACTTGATTTCTAATAACGGGTATTAAAGTTTTTTCTCAGTGTATGAAATCGGACCTTAGTTCTGGAAATATTGTATGAAATCTTCAAGAGCACCAAACCAATATTTTCACCCTGCGACACGTGTTTCAGAAAAGATCTTGAAGAAGGTCTGAGGTTAATGAACATTCCAAAGAATTACAAATGTAAAGGTTGAAGATTATGTAGTAACTTGATTACTTCGTCGAATACAAGCAACTGAAACGTTGTGAAAACATGGAAGAAGTCGAACAATTTTGAACCCATCAAGACGATGGCCGTCCGAAACCTAAATAATTGTAGTACAAAAAATTGCAATAAAGAATTTAACATTGAAAAGCAAATAGCCGTTAACAACGGTTATAAATGTTGTCTAATAGACACTATTGTATCTAAAAAATTATATTAAAAAAGCAATTCAAAAAGTGAATCCTAATAGAGGTGGTCAGTGGATCAGTGGCTAAGGTATCTAGTAGTGGAAATTCTGGTTCGCATCAGACAGACGTTCAAGGCTCCGGTACGCAAAAATATTTTTTCTCAAGTACATGGGTCTCTTTAGGTAGCCACGTGCCTTGTTGTAAATCAAGTGTGATGTGAGTTGCTTAGATGCTAATCCCGACGTCTGGTGCTAGCTAGAAGTGCGCACCCACCACCTGGGGTGGAGCTGTAGTATTTTCGGCTATGCCTTTGGGTACACTCTGTGAGTGTTTATGAGGGAGATTTATTATTATTATTATTATTGAAGACAAACAGAAATTTGAGGCTATATTGGAGAATCAAGTAACAAAATTAAGAATTATTCGAAGAAACATAGCCTCACTATTGCTTTTAAGACAAATTACACTTTGGGTGAGCATATCAGGAAAAAAAAGTTGAAAAACTAGAAGAGAGTGGTTTCTATAAATTAACTTGTACGTTACTTGTCCTATGTTTTATATCGGACAAAATTGTAGTATTTCCCAAAAAAATGCTATTACTAACGTAGGAATTGCTTCGTGAACGTCAATGCAAATAATCCAACATTTGCTGCCCATTTTCTCACAGAAAATCATTGTAGATTGTAGGGTGTCGTGTAGGCTGTGCAGCCTTATAGGCACCTCGATCTGCAAGGTCTTTTGTGCGTAACCCTTTATCTATTCAAGACCCGGGATTCTGAGACTTCGTGCGAAGTTTATCAGTTTCCTGGGAGATAAGTTCTTGATGTCGGAGGGCGTTACGAATGCCCCTTCTAGGAATTTGATCTCCGATCAAGTAACACAACCTAGATGAGTAATACTCAAATAGAACTGATGGTAACATATTTTCATAATGTAATCCCTCAAATAATGACATTATTGCCATGTCGGAATTTTTTAAGGAAACAATAAGCACGTCAGCTAGATTTTGATATCTGTCGGGTATATTTATGGAAAAGAAAACCCAAAAATACTGTCTTGGATGAAATATCTGACAATAAGAAGGCAATTGAATCATTCATTGCAGCTTGTTGGGAGTATGTAAAAACGATAGTATTTTCATCGCCGAACGGAGATTCTTCGTTGTCGATATAGTCTTGTCAGTACGACAACGCTGCATTTGATAATTGACAGAACAATCATTTGAAGCTAGCAGTGTCGTAACTATCGAGATAGGAAAACCAAGTTGGAAAAGAGAAAAATTAATGAATTATGAAAAAAACATGTCAGTTAGGGCATTGGCTGTTCTCAAAATCATGTGGAGATTATTTCATCATAATTTCAAGTTTCCATTCCATATTGGGTTTCCATTATTTCTTTTTTTTTGAACCTCAATATTGCTGTTAGCAACGCAGGGCACTGCCGTTGGGGGAAGATGTCCCTTACACACAAATCTAAATGCGTGTGCGGCGAGTTACTCATCTAGGTTATGTTATTTGATCGGAGAATTTGATAGTATTGAATATAATAATTTTCCGACTGATTTTTTTTGCTTGTTTGAAGGTGGATCTGATTGTAAAAATGACAATGTCACGATACAAGGAAGAAATTATGCAACATATAATCCCGTCTCGAGTAACGTGTATTGTGGAGATCAAATTCCTCCTGTTTACCGAATGAAAGATAGTGCCGTTATCACATTCAAAACGGACAAATATACATACCGACGAGGTTTTAAATTGGAATATAAAGATGAAAGTGAGAAAACATCAATTTCGTTATAATATTAAACTAAACTAAACTAAACTATTCAACATTTTGAAATTATTGAGAGAACGGTAAGCATAATCTCATAAAAATTTGCAGATTGCGGAGGAGAAATAACCGAAGAAACAGTCATCGGGGTCGAATTAATGACCCAAACTATAAATTCGCCACGGTACTCTCAACCAAAGATAGATTGTGCCTGGAATATAACTGCACCCCCAAATCAAGTTGTGGTTCTAACGTAAGTAAAGCATACAGAGAAGTTTTTATGAATAGACCAACGCAGTAACATTAACGCACCATCTGTTTACAAGGTGAAGCGCTTTAGACCCAGAGAGGGATGAGGTCCTTAGCCAGATCATTTTATTCCAAAAAAAAACTCAGAACCTATCGGAGAAAACTTGCAGACATTCCCGAGTTAATTCGGCGAATTTTCGATACGCTTAAGCACTAAAAGTTCGGTCTTCTGAAAGAACGTTGAAGACCTTGGCTTATCCAGAAACCTGACCATTGCATTCCTCAGATCGAATGGGCTGAAGTCTGAAACAGAGGGATTCATAATGGCCTGCCAGGATGGTGTCTTCAACTTTCTCGTCTACCGTAGTTGCGTGATGGGTATAGAGGTCCCTGACACTAGATGCAGAGCGTGTCGTGGGGCTGCTGAGACCATAATGCATTTGCTGTCAGCTTGTCCAGTTTATGCGGTCTCAGCCTATATCCACAGGCACAACGCGGCGCTACGAGTGTTGTGCTACCGCCTACGACACTCGTACGGTATAGACGAGACACCGGTGTTGCCTTATGCTCCGGGGGATAATGAGTCCGTTGTGGGGAATAAGAATTGTCGAATCTATTGGAACTACTCATTTCCCACCCTCAGGCAAATACAGGCCAGTAAGCCTGATGTAGTCCTTCACGGCCATCAAAGTAGGACTATTTTCGCCATTTTGTTTTCATTCCTGGCGATACAAATATCGTCCGAAAATAAGAGGAAAAATGGACTGAATATCGAGACCTACTCTTTGAACTCCGCAGGCTTTACCCAAACCATTCTGTCAAAATGGTGGTTCTGATAATAGGGTTACTTAGTGAAATGATGAACACCCGGCTCTCAAACTTAAAAATCATACCGGCTTGCCGTAATGTGGCAGAAATCTTAGCCGGACGAATGCAGAAGACCATAATTCTTGGTTCACTTCGCCTACTCAGGGTACATGATTCTTGGACCCAATAGTCACTTACCCCACGGCGTGGGAAGTGGTTATTGGGATAAATAATCAAGCGCGCCCTCCGGAATTGTCGGAGCTTTGATTACAGGGCTTGACTGGGAAATTCCTAACGGATAAAAAATACTCTATTACATTTTTGTGTGGACAATCCAGAGAGGTAACAATTAATTCTTTCATATCCATTACCAAAAGTAAGTACCAGTTAATAACATACTTTGAACCCAATTTGGAAGTGACATTCTATTTATAAACTCGCCATGATCTAATTAACAAAAATGTATGGCAAGCCTTTCTTCAAATCGATTCAATCAACTGGGTGCGTTGATATACCCTCTACTGTTTCTTTAAATCTTCCATCAGTACAAGTCGTAAAATCTGTCAATTTTGCATATCATCAAGCTTGTTTTCCATTTGTTTCATAGACTTTCTTATTTGGGAAACGATAAGCTTTTATTTGGTATATTACGGAAAAAACGACATGGAAGGAGGTATTCCAAAATTACATATACCTGCAGATGATATTGTAGTTAAACTGCACTAACTAATTTTCCTAATTTATTTAAAATACTATTTACAACAATTATTCACTAAAACATTTACTTCAATAACTATTTCAATTTATTTCTACTGTGGCTATCTATCAGCGAACTCTGGAACTGTAACTAACTCTGAATTCTGACTGTCCCGCCATCTGCTATACAGCGACTATATATAGTAGCATTTACAGTTTTCGATCTTTCCAGTCTGTTCGGCGACTTCTTAGAGGTTCCTAGAATGTTCGGTTAGGGCGTTCGCTTCTCTTCCACTCATGAGTCATGTGTTTGTCAGAAGAGAACTTGTTTACATTTCGAGTGTGGAGTGTAATTGGATGTTCAGGGCCGGTCTCGAGGCCGGTCTCGAAATTGTTATATTGCCCCCTTCTTAAAGACTTTTCGTCCCGAAATGTCATTTTTGGAGTATGGAGATATTTGCATGATTCTCCATATCTGCACCTTGCTGTTTGATGGAAGTAGCACTCTACGGTCTTCAGGTTTGGTTATGGACGATGATTACAGCATACCAAGATCTTGACGCCGGTGGATTGGAATATCGCCTCCAACATGCTCTCCAGTCCAGTTTGGGATTGCCAGGTCCACGAGATTCTGCTCCACCATCATGTCCCTTAATTTAACAAGGCTGTTCCATACGTCTTCATAGGACGGTTTGTCTCGAGACTGCTTCTTGGTGACTTGATAGAAGATGCTTCTCTGGCCTTTCCGCAACTGTAGCACCCCTCCAACTTCCGGGTTTTGTTGCCGTAGTTCATGGAGACGACCGTACTTCTTGGAGAACACCACAGCGATGCCTCTGGACATTTGAAGGTCTTCTGCTACACAGTGGGCTAGCGCGTAATCCGCAGGCACCTTAAGAAGGTCTCGTGGTTCTTCTCGAGTCACCCCATGTCGAACTTTCTGTCCGTTTGAGTACAAGGACATGAATTTCTGGAACGTCATCGCATCCTCCGGTGGTCTGAGGGTGCGGACTTCGTCGTGGTTTCCAGCATAAGGGGCCAACCTATTGAAATGGACGACTCTGGGTTTTCCTCTAGGTGGTTTTTTAATTCGGTAGACCACGTCATTTATCCTCTTCAAGGTTTCATAAGGGCCTTCCCATGAGTTCCGCAACTCTGGTGATAGGCCTCGACGACGTTTGGGGTTGTACAGCCAAACCAGGTCACCAACCTTAAATCCTCCGGCATCGGCCTTGATGTCATAGGTCTCCTTCATTTCGGTCGCTGGCACCCTAGTGGATGTTCAAACTGACTCTTTCGTGGATGTCTTCCATTCTCTGCCGAAGTTTGCTGACATAGTCCTCTCCCGCAGTGTCTGGTCCTGGTGGCGTTCCAAACTTCAGGTCACATGGTAGTCGCAGCTCTCGGCCCATAATAATACTAGCAGGGGTTTGGCCGGTCGACTCGTGTACTGCAGAACGATAGGCCATCAGGAACAAATGGAGATACTGGTCCCAGTCTCTTTGGTGGTCAGACTACCTTGGATAAGTGGCGGTTCATTGTCCTGTTCATCCGCTCCACCATTCTATCAGACTGCGGATGTAAAGCCGTAGTTCGCTTCTTCCGGATGTTCAGCATTCGACA
Organism: Chrysolina americana; assembly: GCA_958502065.1. Lineage (NCBI taxonomy): Eukaryota > Metazoa > Arthropoda > Insecta > Coleoptera > Chrysomelidae > Chrysolina > Chrysolina americana. The sequence continues at coordinate 32,442,873 of OY293415.1, read as the reverse complement.
CAATTCTTGGAACAAGTTGTACTCGAAATTTCAGCCTTGGTCTGAATGCAGTTCAAGTGGGAGACCAAATCGACAAATCCACTCCTTTAGCAGGACGTCGGCGACGGTTATGGCTTCCTGGTTGGGCAGGGCATAGGCTTCAGCCCACTTGCTGAAGTAGTCTATTGCCACGAGGATGTATATGTTCCCGTGGTCAGATTGTGGAAACGGTCCAGCAATATCGATGGCGATTCTTTCAAATGGGCTGCCAACGTTGTACTGACGCATTGGTGCCTTAGGTCGCGTTCGAGATCCATTACTTGCGGCGCACACAGCGCACTTTTTGCACCAGTCTTGAACGTCTGCCTGACAATTGGCCCAGTAAAACCGTTGCCTCACTTTCGTTACTCCCAGATGTCCTCCGGCGACCCCATCATGAATTTCTCGAAGCACTTCCGGTCTTCTGCTTCTGGGTACAACTGTTTGACGTCTTTCTTCTCCACCATCCTCGGACTTCAACACACGCTTCAGAACTCCGTTGTCCAGAGTAAGGGAGTTCCATTGAGCCCAGTAGGACTTGATGGCTGGCGAATATCCTGCTACTTCCTGCCATGTCGGTCTTCGGTTACTCCTCTTCCAGCCGATAACTAAGCCAAGATCTGGATCTTTCTCTTGGTCTTTCTGGATCTTGCTATCATTCCAGTTATCATCTACCGCCGTTGTTCTACAAACTGTCGCCTCTTTCTCCTCTGCTCGTCGGCAGTTCGAACAGTCGTCTGGACATGGTCTTCGCGATAGGGCATCCGCATTCTTATGGCTGGTCCCCACCCGATGTTCGATCTTAAAGTCGAACTCCTGGGGCCTCTCAATCCAGCGTGCCACTTGACCCTCGAGATTCTTAAACTGTAGGAGCCATTTGAGGGCGGCGTGGTCAGTTCTCAGCAGGAATCTCCTGCCATACACATACTTGTAAAAGTGCTCTACTCCTTTGACCACAGCTAGCAGCTCCCGTCGGGTGACACAGTAAGTACCCGATGACTTTTTCCTGTCCATCCTGGATCTGAGACAGGACAGCTCCAAGTCCCACGTTGCTGGCGTCCGTGTCCAGAATGAATTTTCCGTTCGGAAGAGGATAACTTAGAATTGGAGCGTTGATTAATGCCCCCTTCAGCTTCCTGAATGAATCTTGGCATTCCTCGGACCACTGGAACTTTGTCTGTCCTTCCGTGAGCCTGGTCAATAGTTTGGCGATGTTAGCAAACCCTAGCACGTACCGATGATAGTAGGTACATAGGCCAAGAAAACTCCGAAGCTGATGGATATCTTTGGGGATGGGCCAGTCTCTAACAGGTTTAATCTTCTGGTCATCTACTGCTACTCCTTCCCCAGAGACAATGTGGCCAAGATAGTGGACTTCTTTCTGAAATAGGTGACATTTTTTAGGGCTCAATTTCAATCCAGAGTTCCTCAGACGCAGAAATACCTCCTCCAGATTTTTCACGTGGTCTTCGAATGTTCTGCCAACTACGATTATGTCATCAAGGTATACCAAGCAAGTCTTCCAGGAGAGTCCCTTCAACACAGTCTCCATTAATCTCTCAAAAGTGACTGGAGCGTTACAAAGTCCGAATGGCATAACGGTAAATTGCCACAGCCCTGAGCCGATGGTGAAAGCTGTCTTCTGTCGATCTTCTGGAGCCAGTTCTACCTGCCAATATCCGCTCTTCAGGTCTGAGGTGTCATCTATTCTAGGTAGTGGGCAGCTGTCTTTCTTTGTCACGTTATTCAGTTGTCGGTAGTCTACGCAGAATCTTGTCGATCCGTCTTTCTTCTTTACTAGTACAACTGGAGATGACCAGGGTTTGTCAGATGGTTCAATTACTCCTTTTTTCCCCATATCGCTGACTATCTTGTCTGCCTCTTCCTTCTTGGCAAGAGGGAGTCTCCTCGCTGATTGACGGATTGGTCGGGCATCTCCAGTATCAATTCTGTGCTGGACTACCTTCGTTCTACCCCCTTTTCCCTGACCGGTGTCAAAGACGTCGTGGTATCTACTCACTAAATCTTTTAATCTGGGCTGCTGTGCCGGTTTTATGTCTCTCGATGATATGGCAACTAGCTTTTCTAATTCTGCGGGTAGATTGTTGGCTTGGTTATGGCAAAAGTAGGCCCAAGGATTGTCCTAGTCGCACCCGTATCAAGGAGCATGGTGCGAGGCTCGTTGTTAATGAGACCGTCTACAAAAACCTCTTTGTCTTGTCTTTGAAGTACAGCGACATATGCATTGTTAACTGGGGCTTGTTGGATACAGGCTGACAGTTGCTCCTTCTTGGCCTTCATCGTTGATGTCGATTTTTTCAATGTTGGACATTTGCTACGCACGTGCCCAAGTTCTCTACAATTTCGGCATCGTATCAGTCTTCTTTCAGGCATAACTTCATCACTTTTCGCATCACAGCTTCCATGTTAGTAGGCTCCTGCGGGTCTTCCTCGATCATCCTGACTCTACTCTGGCTTTTGCAGGATTGTTTTGCTGCTTCGAATTCCAGAGCGCGTGTCAATGCGTCTACAAGATGTAAAGGACGAGCTAATGTTAATGCTTGCCGGGTTTCTTGGTCGCGAAGCCCATCCAAAAATGCCAGAACCGCTAGTCGTTCCATTACATTTTCCGGTGTAGCTGGATATGCAAGGCGAACCAAGCGTGCAATGTCTGCTTCGAATTCTTGTAATGATTCGCTTGATTTTTGGCATCGGTTTTTCAGCTGCGAGTGATATACGTGTTCAAGGTGGGCTTGACCATAGCGAAGTTCCAGATGTTTTACTAGCTGTTCATAGTCCTCTTGTTGTTGGGCGGTGAGGGTCTGTAAAATGTTTGTTGCTTCGCCACGCAATGCCAGTGTCAATGCCAAAGCTCTTTCTCCAGAATTCCATCCGTTTGCCTTCGCAGCAGCTTCGAATTGTCGTCGGTAGTTTGCCCATGGAGTATTTCCGTCAAACTGAGGCGGTTTTAATGAGAGCTTTCCAGGTTCAGCACTGACCTTGAAATTTTTGATGTCCTCCTGAACTTCCTCCAAGTTCATACTCGTGTCCAGCATTGAGTTTTTGCTGTAAGTTTCTGAGGTCTGAGCAGAATCCATTTGCTTTTTCAGCTTACCGATTGTTTCCTTTATTCTGCCGGTTTCTGTCTCGATTCCGCCTTTTATCTCATCGTGGAGCGTTTCCTTAATTTTTTTCATTTCTTCTTCCATTTCATCTTTGATTTTCTCCATCTCTGTTTCAACAGTTCCCATTCTTTCTTCCAACCGATTCGCCACACTGCAAACTTCTTTCAAGCTTCTCGAATTTTCTAGAAGCTCTTCTCTCAAATTCTCCGAGTTTTCTAGAAGCTTCACTTCTAAATTTTTCGAAATTTCGTGAAGCTTCTCTTCTAGAGTTTTCGAATTTTTGTGAAGTTTTTCTTCTAGGCTCTTCACATTTTCTTGAAGTTCCTTTTTTTAGACAATTCGAATTTTCTAGAAGTTCTTCTTTCAGGCTGACAGAATTTTCTAGAAGCTATTTCTCCAGACTCTTTGAATTTTGAAGAAATTTATCTTCCAGACTCACCGAATTTTGTTGAAGTTCCTCCTTCAAACTATTCGAATTTTCCAGAAATTTATCTTCCAAGGATTTCGTGGTCTCGTCGAGTTTATTCATTATGAAGAAGAACGTTTCGGGGTCTTCTCCTTCTTCAATCAGTCCATCTGCAAGTCTTTTCTGAAGTACGGCCTTTTTTCCAGTTGTTTCTAACTCACGCTCCTCTAACTCTTGCTTCAATTCACTTACTTCTAGCTCAACCAGGTGAACTCTCCTCGGAAACATTTTGTCTTTAATCGTTTTTAACCGGAATATCAGTCTATCATTTATTTCACACAAAAAGTTTTCAATGTATTGTCCCGCGACGCGCAAAACTGTCCACTTTGCACTCAAATGTTCAACGGGTCACTAACTGTCTATTAGGCGCGATAAATGTCTATCAGTTTTCAACGCGACGAACACTTTAACACTTATTTATTTTAGACATCCCACTTCTGACACCAAATGTAGTAAAACTGCACTAACTAATTTTCCTAATTTATTTAAAACACTATTTACAACAATTATTCACTAAAACATTTACTTCAATAACTATTTCAATTTATTTCTACTGTGGCTATCTATCAGTGAACTCTGGAACTGTAACTAACTCTGAACTCGACTGGACTCGAGGCCGGTCTAGAAATTGTTACATTATAATATGAGCACAAGATATATTTGAAGGCCAAGCCATCCTTCAGAGGAGACGTTAAGACGTTGGTATAAAATCATTGGATATTGGGCTTGTTAAAAATCTCTAGTTGGAATCTAGGATCTCTAGGTGTACACAGTGGCGTCAGTAATGAGCCTTGGTAGTAAAAATACGCTGAAGTTGAATAAAGCAGAAAGGGGAAAATCTTACCATCCACCATTTTAATGAAACAAATACTCAATCAAATAGGAACAAATCCAAATGTATCAGCAGATTTATGGATGTGTCAGAAAATGTACATTACATAAGTTCTTTCAATCACACAACAAAAAACAACTCAGACATAAGTATACTAACCAAATAAAAACTATATACCTACTTGAATGAAAAGGTCTTTATGATGAAATAGGTTGACCCTTTTAAGTGTAGTTAGATCATCCAAGAAATATTAATTTTCTGCCAAAAAATGCACCACAATAGAAATTCCTTCACTATTACATGAAAAAACAGTGTAATGCACAACTCATCACACAAACGACTTCTAACAAGTAATTAAAGTAACTCCAAGCGACAAAATGATCATTTAGAAAACGTTAAAAGAAAAACTTGGACACAATTGCGCAAATACTTGCGCATGCTTGAAAAGAATGCAGGTACAAAATTGACAAGTTGGTGAATTTCAATGCAGCTGAATTTCAATACTTTTATGTGAAATGCGTGATTATTATTCACTCCAGTAAACTGCATTTCAGCAAAACAAAAATAGTATAAGTCGAATATGTAACGAATAAATCTGCTTGCGAACAGTAATTCCGTAAAGGACATGGCACTGGATACGGGGCTCGATAGATTTTTTTGATTTTTGGATATATCATTCTACAGGTCATTAGACTTTTTTCTGGCTCTACAGCGTGAGCTACAAAAATGGGTTGATTGTCTAAAGCTAATTATGGAACATATTTTCTGCGAATGGATTTTTCTTGATTTTTAGGTACATGTGAAAAATATCAATTTCCTTTGATTATATCAATTATGGTGTACATTACTACAGGACGAGGCAGAAAACGCGATTTTTCTGAAACTCGTTTATTGACTTATTCTCGCCCAATTGTGGGCTTTTCGTTGAATTTCTTGAGGCATATTGTGTAGATGAACCCAACGAACTGTTCATAATACATTTCACAACGTTTCTACACAGTGAGCAAAAAATAAGTTTCGTCTACTTTTTTTGTGTGACGCTACACAGGGTGACTCCAAAAAGACGAATTCTCAAATATCTATGTTTAAACGAAATGATGGGAGAATACTTATTTATTTCTATTGATATGAAAGCTATGAATACATTAATTGGACAAACCTAATCTAATAACTAATCTAGATATTACCTGCATTCTTTCCAGGAGCAATTGATCGACGGATATCTGGTACTGAGCACATATTATATAGCAACGAACCATGACTTTTCAATGAAGAGGAACTATTGTCAATTTTAACAGATTATATAGTCACCATAACAACAATCATTTTGTTTCATAGTTGAACACTTTATAGGCCAATACGTTGATCATCGATACACTTAGTGGTATGTTGCAAGAGCTTTTGAAGTGAGTTTAATTTTTTTAACTTGTATATATAGGTACAATCATGTAAAAAACAAAATTGCTAACACGGGCAACTTCGGGAGAACTTTTGGTTCCGAGAAATTCAACGAAAAGCCCACATTTGGGCGAGAAGTCAATAAACGAGTTTCAGAAAATTCTCGTTTTCTGTCTCGTCCTGTAGTAATGTACACCATAATTGATATAATCAAAGGAAAATTATATTTTTCACATGATATTATACTCAAGAATCCATTCCATAATTAGCCTTAGACAATCAACCCATTTTTGTAGCTAACGCTGTAGAGCCAGAAAAAAAGGATGATGAAGAAAGTTGCTTGTTTTGACCTGTAGAATGATATATCCAAAAATAAAAAAAATTTATCGAGCCCCAAGAATACACAGTTCACGCAAGTATCGTGGTATATTTGGGAAACAGAACGCGATTTCATTTGTTTCCTCATAATGAAACTAGCGAATGTCTCAAGTTTAATCCCACAGTTTTACAAATCACAGGTATAAGTCGGCACACCAGGTTTTTAGGCATCTTACATATGTTACATGGAACTTGATACCCTTTAAAATCATACACCCCTTACCATGAAATAGTGGAGTAGATGTCACTTCTTCAATGAGGTTGTTGAAGTAACAGCAATCAAAATAATAATAAAATGTTTTGCACTAGGAATTTTTGTTAAATATTCAACTGAATACTGGATAGGCCTAAACCTTGTTGGACACTATTTTCGGTGGCCCAGCCTGTGTAGACTTCAATGACTTTATATTTATATCCTTCTCTTTTCATTCAATCAATGTGACTAGTATCCTACCACCTGATATTCCATCATTTCAAGTTAAAACCATTATTTATTGGTTACCTCTTTTTCAGTATTGGTAAACTAAGCATGTTCCTCAGTCCTATGTGCTATGGTCAAAGTCTTCAAGTTTTCGATGATTTTCAAGAAAATCGCTCTTCTCGATTGGCGCAGTTGTGCGGTAACATAAACGACGAGTACCCGATACTATCCATTTCCAATAAAATGCGTGTGAAATTCTCGGCATTTCCAATGACTCGAAGTGAATTTAAAGCCGAGGTTCGCTTCTCACATGGTAAGTATCGTCATGAGTTTTCTGAATGTGTAATCTGAAGAAGTGATATGAAGGAAATGAATTATATTACGCAGTCTCGTCTAAGATTATAAATTTTACCGGGTAGTCCTAGCGTTCTAGGTATAAGCATCGTACTGAAGTAAACTGAAGTAGATTCACTCCCAGTCGGCGCCTTTGATTTATCGGGTTCAGATTTTATTTTTTTCTGGATTGCGGTGGAGTAAGAGGGGTTAGCAGAGACTTGTCCTGTCTCACTTGGTCTCACGTACGGCATTCTATCTCGGATTCATTTTGATTGCGCGATAGCACAGAATATATCGGCTAAACGCAAAATTCGGGGTGGGGATGCAAACACAAATGTGGCGGAGAGTGAATTTACTTCTGTTTACTTATGTAAGGTGGTATAAGATTTTTAGCAATTTTGTGCCAGCTCCTTTGTCTCAATATTTTGCCTATTGAAAATCTGACTCTAGTACATCGAACCTTGCTTGAATTGTTCTGCTAAAATTGAGAACGCCTATATACAGGGCTTTTCACGATGAGCGTTAATTATAATTAACGCTCATCGTGAAAAGCCCTGTATATATTTATTCACCCAAGAAACATTAAATGTTTTTACAGGAAAGTCAAGGATTAATTGGCTATATAATATGTATATCAATACAATACAAATTAAATTGTCAAATCTGATGAAATTCTAAAAAATTAAGAAACTAAGAAATACTCTTTCAGTTGTAATTTTAACTTCAATAGATGTTTTATATTTTTCAAACGGTTAATTAATTGATTATAAATTATGACACCATCATGCAAAATGCACCTCTTTCCAAATTCAGATGTTGCCTTACTGTGAGATGTAGTTCATTGAAATTTCTTGTTAGGTGTTTATGAATAACTTTATTTTCTGTAAAATGCAAACCAGTATATTTTTTTTGAATCGGCTTAAATGAATAAATAAACATACTGATAATTTGTAAAGAGATTCCAAGTTTAATATTTTTGTTGGTTTGTACAAATTTTTTGTTGGTTCATGATGGGGAAGTTTGTGGATACATTTTATTGATTTATTTTAGAGTTTTTTCAGAGGTTTCAATACAGATTTATTCGCGGATCCCCATATAGATATCAAATATTGTAATTAAGAATATATGAAGGAACAATATAGGTACATTCATCAAATATTTACGACATATATTATAGTTTCTAATCTTGTAAAGTATGCCAATAATTGGAGATATTTTTTTCCTAATTTTTTTAATATGTTTTTTCCAACTGAGGCATTCATCAATATAGAGTCCTGAAAATTTTATTTTATTTTTATGATAATTTCGTTTATAATGGGAAAAACTAAACGGAAAATAACAATTGAAACAGTCAAGAGAAAACTTTTACCGCGAAAAAAACACTCAAAAATCTTCATTCTTTACACTAGTACAACGTGCACATCCTAATTCACCCATTTTAAACTAGTTTTTTATACGAAAATTCAACCTTCTTTTAGAAACACCAAAAACAACAAATTTATGCGAAATGTCTGGGGAATGTATTCATGTCAGGTTGGCTACTTTGATCTTTGCATATTTGCATGGCCAAATTTTCGAGCCATTTAATTCAACATGAAAGGGAAATTATTCACATACGTTCTTTCCCAGTTGCCAAGTTAACATAAATAAAATTCACTAATAATTTTGTCTGGATTTGTTGTTTACGTGGCATAAAAAAGGATGAGTTTTTTCCTCAGCAATCGAACTCGGTTCACTTGAACTGTTGGTGAACTTGTCTTGTACAACTCGCCCTCAGTGTTGTCATTCTTAGAGTGACTTTAAACTGGTATAAACAGTTATAGAATTGTTAGATTTTTTGTGAATATTGGAAGTTTTTCCCCTATATTTATTAGCTAATGTTCGTAGGTAACCCCAAGACTATGACAAATAGTCGATTATTATTTTCATAATTACTTACCTATTTGAACAAATAAAACAATTTCATTAACATATTACCTATTAATCGATATTTGGGACATGTGAAGTGAATCAAAACGGAAAAAATACGACCACTAAATTATTATTCTAGCGTACCTATCTTTGTGTGAACTTTTTCAAAATAATTTAATAATTTAATCATAATATCCCAAGAAACAGGTTTGTTTATGCTAGGGATACAAAATAATAATAACAATGCCTTACAAATCTACAGAAAAAATATAAACAATTGATGTAGGTACAATTCATAATCAACTTAGAAAAAGAAAAAGTTATCCATGTCAATTCAAAATAGTTGGACGGAAAAATTAAATTAATTATGGAAAAAAAAGTCATTTCAGACTAATTGACGAAGAAAATGGTTTTTTATTCTATTTTTAAAAATCGTTACTTTTTTAATTTTTTTAATTTCATTTGGTAGTGAATTGTAGATATCTATACCGTCATGGTATATCGATTTTTTCCAAAATTACTCCTTAAATTGCTGAGACTTAAACAGTTTGCTTGTCTTGTTTTGTTTTGTGATCATGTATGTTAAATTAGAAACTTTCGGTTTCAATCGAATAAAGCGAATAAATGAACAAATTTTTACTTTATAAAGGAAATTCAAATTTAGTAAACTATTAGGTTTATATAAGTTTGCTGTTGGTTCTAAAAACGGTAAGTTGTAAATACATTTCAAAGATTTATTTTGTAATTTTTTTAGAGGTTTCAAAATTGAATTATTAGCGGTTCCCCAGATTGATATCAAATACTGTAGGTTAGAATAGATAAGACAAAAGTAAATATTCTTAAGGTATTTGATCGACACAAATTTTCTTATTTTGAACAGTACACCAATGACTGGATTGATTTTTTTTCTCAATGTATCAATATGATTGTTCCATGATAGTTTTTCGTCAATAATGAGACCTAAAAATTTAGTAACTTCAGTATATTTTATAGAATTAGATCCAAATAATAGCGGATGAATGAAATTGTTTGTGTTTTTTTAGAAACAAACATAAATGTTGATTTATCAAAGTTCAGAGTGAGTTTGAAATGTTGTAACCATGTTGAAATTACATTTAGATCACTTTCCATATTTTCACGTATTTCATTGAAGTCAGTGGCAAAATATATTAATGTAGTATTATCAGCAAATAGTTTTATTTTTCCTTTTAATTTCAAATTTGATATGGAGTTAATATAAATCAAAAATAAAACAGGACCTAAAATTGATCCTTGCGGTACCCCACATTTGATATCCATCAAAGAACTGCTAATACCATTAATTAACACGTACTGCTTCCTGTTCATCAGGTAATGTTGAAACCATTGAAGAATTTTTCCTGTAATACCTATTGAGTATAATTTTGCAAACAAAATTTTGTGGTTAACTGTATCAAATGCCTTACACAAGTCAAGAGAGGGCCACACTTCTTGTTGCTGTCTATCTGAATTTGAATATGCGAAACAACATCCAGAACTGCCGCCTCTGTGTCTCTCAACCTGCGAAAACCATATTGATTATGACTAAATTGTTTTTCGAAAGAAAATTAAAAAGTCTGACATTCACTATTTTTTCCAAAATTTTTGAAAATGCTGGTAAAACTGATATAGGTCGGTAATTATTTACGTTATCTTTCCGATCGCTTTTAAATATTGGTGAAACTTTGGCATTCTTCATTTTTTCTGGGACATATCCTGTTTTTAATGACTTGGATATTATATCAAGTAAAATGAGAGATAGCTCATTTTTTATAATTTTCACAATTCCAGCAGTAATTTCATCAAATCCTGAAGATTTATGGATATCCAAATTATCAATAATTTCTTCAATTTCATTAATATATACTGGTGTTAAAAACATAGACTTGATTTATCTCCTAACATCATTTTGAGTTTTGATGGCTGAAGATAGTTTTGGTCCAATGGTTAAACACATTAATTTCAATATGTTATTGAAATGAAACTTCTCACGTTCTCATTTGTCTTCACATTATAGGTCCAAAGGAAGGCTGTGGTGGTATTTTGAATCTGACTGAAACAATGTATATACAGTCACCAAATCTACCCAACCTTGATTGTGGATGGAAAATCATAGCACCAAACGATTATCAAATAAGCATAGCGATTACAGAGCTCAATTTGCCAGAAACTTGTGAGGAGAAAAATAACACTTATACTCATTGTGATTGCTCCCGAATAGAGGTAAATATAAACTTATATTGCTTGTGGTATCAATAATCATTTACGAACGAATATTCAAGTCTCAGAATTCTCATGTAATACCCAAACAAATTAAGGAAGGCTAGAGAAAATGAGGACAAGATATTTCCAATCTTCAAAGGGGACGGCGGTATTGTTCCTAACAGACAACAACTTTTGCTTTATAAGTTCACTGAATATTATCGGTTGAATCCACGAACCAAAATTTTCTACTGAAATAGATTTGCAAATGATTCATAATCGACTCGATCTCACCATATACCAAGGTCGTCGTGCAGAATAGCGCAGAATTGCTCTATCTCGATCCGTTCGCGAGTTAAAACGGTCATCGTTCGTTCGGAGGTGACCTGCCGCCGCGATAGAGTTTTCAAACTTTTTCCATATCATATTCGTAAAATTCAATGTTTTCTGTATAATTTCACCGAATTTCAAAGCGATCGCAGGTCGAACATAGTTTCAGTTGGCGTTTCGGCGAACGTTTGCATCGTCAGAGGCCTCGAAATTGAAATTTCATCGTTGACAATTTTTCGAAAAGGTATCGTGGGCAATCGATGGCGTAGAACACGGAAAAAATAATGAAAAAATTCCACAATTGTCAGGAGTATTTTTGTTGGTCGATTATATGGGTTAGGATTCCAGATTGGCCGTTCGGAGTTGACCTGCGCCCGCCAAATTTTTTTTTAATTTTTTTCCATATCATATTCGTAAAATTCAATGTTTCACCAAATTTAAAAGCAATCGCTGCTCGAACATAGTTGCTGTAGGCGTTCCAACAAACGTCTGCATTTTCAAACTAGTCGAATTCGAATTTTTTTTTTCAATTTTTCAAAAATGCTTTTTGTGCAATCGATGGCGTAGAATACGGGAAAATTAATGGAAAAATTCCAGAACTTTCATAAGTATTTGATTTTCGAGGTTATATGGGTTAGGATCCCGGATTGGCCGTTCGGAGCTGACCTACGCCCGCCAGAAATTTTTCTGATTCTTTTCCATATCATATTCGTAAAATTCTATGTTTCGGCGAACGCTTGCATTGTCAGAGGCCTCGAAATTGAAATTTCATTGTTGACAATTTTTCAAAAATGTGTCGTATCATATCGATGGCGTAGAACTCGGGAAAAATAATAAAAAATTCCACAATTGTCGAAAGTATTTTTGTTGATCGATTATAAGGGTTAGGATCCCGGATTTGGCCGTTCGGAGTTGACCTGCGCCCGCCAGAATTTTTTTTAATTTTTTTCCATACCATACTCGTAAAGTTTGACCGAATTTCAAAGCGATCGCCGGTCGAACATAGTTGCTGTTGGTGTTCCAACGAACGTCTGCATTTTCAAACGGGTCGAAATGATTTTTTTTTTTTTTTTCAATTATTCAAAAAGGTATCGTAAGCAATCGATGGCGTAGGATATGGGAAAAATAATGAAAAAATTCAAGAACTCCCATAAGTATTTTTTTTTCAAGGTTATAGGGATTATAAAAGAAGAAAAACTCTGGACCTTCAGCGCCTTCGTAATCAGGCAGACAAATATGCACGAAAAAAGCATATAGGTGGTGTGATAAAGGTTTCATTGAAGCAAACAGGCGGTGACAACGAATACAAAATATCAGACAAAAATTCTTCTTTATTAAATTTCATAATTGTTTTAACGAAACTATGTTTGCATTATATTCACAAAATAATTTTTCGGATAGCAATTTGCATTTTATATGCCCATATTGATTCAACGCAAATATATGCTTCACCTATAGCTTATTCTGTCATGAGCAAAATATAAAGAATTATTTGGTGACAAACTCGCTTACAGTACGAAAAAAACGGAATCTGTTTTTCATCTACAGATGCAGGTCAGGTTCTACTAGGAAAAAAAAATGGTAAATTAGGTATTTGGAAATAAGTACTTAGGCCATAAAATAATTTTGAAGAAATTGACCTCAATCGAAATCTTTCGCAGCATCATATACAATACGAAATCGGCAATGATCCAACAAAACACATAAACACAACTACGGCCCCTTATGACCATCAAAATATATTTGGTCAGGCAATTTCCTAAAACATGATTGGTAATATTTAATTCATATTTACTTTGTTTACCAGATACGAGATGGAGGTGGACCGTTTTCGGACAAAATAGAACAAATCTGTTCAAATACTTCGTCAGTCCATAAATATGCAAGTATAACTACCTCGCGAAATGCTGCCTATATTCGCCTGCTACTTCGAGGGAAGAAAGAAAATGCATTCAAAGCTCAACTGAGGCCCACAATGTGTGAGTTTTTAATTAGAGAGATATTGCAATAACGCCAGCCAGTATTAAAGGCACCTTTATTTTAATAGTGACTGGCACTATTCTGTGATTAAGAACAGATATTTTGCAGTTTGTTGTGTTCGTCCCTTATTTATTACACACCTATAAATGAAATCTAGTTTTTCAGATTTTTCATTATACATAATTTATTTTATACTAAAATACAATTATTGCGATGATATAATGGCCAAAGGGGGCTTCAATATCGATTTTTGTTGAAAAAGTTATGTAAATATCTGACATGAGTTATGTCGTGTCCACGATTTCACTCGTAGTGAAAATAAAGGAACTTTAATAAAGCAGGCAGTATTCGCGGTTGCCAATGGTCGCCAATGGCACCAGGGGGCGCTTCAAAACTCCGGGAAAACAAAGCAAACGTCACATCAGTCACGTGACAGTTGATGACAGATGTTTTGTTGATATTTGTAATATTTGATATTTTTTATTTTATTTCTTATGAATACTTTAGCTTTTAATTTACGTCTCAACTTTGTTTCCTCTAAAATGCCTGTGGTAAAGATTCATTTGGCTGAAAATTTTCAATATTCAATCGGAAAAAGTAGGCCTGTGGTAAAAGGGGATGCAGTATTCAATGCCAATCATGTCATGTTTTATCTATTTATGTGAGGTAGAGAATATCGATGAGCGATGAGTTTTTGGACTTTCTCTGCAAACTTCCATCTTGAAATTTTCCTCATGAACTGAAAATTGGATTGGGATCTCCAGATACACCAGTTACGAAGTGGAACTGTGAATGTAGTTGCAAAGGGGGCCAATCTGGATTCTGTAAACATGTAGTTGCAGTCATGAAGAAATAAACGAGTTGAGCTGTACTGATGTCAAGCAAGCTTGGGATTGGGTCAAAGAAAGAAAATGTTGAGGCAGTTTATGCTGAAAGGTCAGTGGACTTCTGCCATTTCAAAAAGAAACATCGATATAAATTCAAATCCAATGAAGAAGTTGAAAAAGAGAATTCGAACTTGTTAATAGAGTGTTGTGATTGTGTGAAATACCAAACTTGTGAAATTCTTCGACATACCGATCCAGTTAGTAATAATAAATTGAAGTATTCACTTCACCCCACATCGACACCTATATAGACATTTTGTTTTCTAAGTGCACATACCTATTTGTGTTGAAATGTGAAAGGGTTACTTGTGAAATTTATTATTGTGACACCACAGTACATCCATTCATCTTGATTTAATTTTGAATTAAAAGAACTATTATTTGGAAATAATTATCATTTAATTTATTACCTATACAAAATAATTGTTACTGTACTCAACATATGAAATAATTCGATTAACAGTCCAGGTTTCCATTATCATGTATCAAATAATAAAAATATCTTTAGTCCAATAGTAGAACCATTTGAAGGACAATTTATGCAAATAGTTACAATAATGTGCAAACAGTTTTAAGTAACAATATAAATGATTTTCAAAGGCAAACCATGGCTACCCTAAAAAGTTCATTAATTTTGTTTATACTTATTTCACAGTATTTGCAAATCTTACTATAGTTGTTACACATTACACAGATGAGGGATTTAATTGAAATATTGGTTATAGCACTCTGAATAATGAAGCAAAATCGTCAACAATATATTACTAGGATCACTTAAGACTGTATCAGCGAAAAGCATGGTTGCATTTCAGTAAAACACCAGTAAAACACATCATATTATTGTCTGATTGAAGATTAGCTCTGAGATCGTACAAACAAAATGGTGTCCAAACAGATTTGTCTGTAAATTCATCTAATTTATTGGAAAGTGGTTTCGTGTTACTGCCATACTGCTGAATCTGTTCCTGGACTGAAAGTGATCTGGCTACATCCAATGAAAAGCACTGAACTGATAAAACATCTCCAGATCCTGTAACTTCTGCACCATCAACAGCGTCTAACCTTGTAAAGTATTGAAATTATTAAACAATATTACAGTTAGAAAATCCTGTTACCATTTTCTCCCAGATCGGTTACCATTCCGTTGCCTTGATGAACTAGTTTCTGGAAGTTTTTGAGATGGAATGACCACTTTCTTCAATAATTTAAATGTTTTGCTTGTTGTGTCTAGAAAATAACTGGGTACCTGGGTAGATTCACGCCAACTATTATAAACAAAATATATCGTAGGTACTAAGTGTGAAATCTTCCAATTCAGTCTAATTCCCCATGCTTTAGCAAATTTCTGGCACTATGATTTATGGAAAAAGAGTGCTTGGACACATTTGAAGATAAATAACTCTTGCACTGCGGCACTGAACAACATTTCTTTGACTTACTAGTCCTATCGAAGCTATGCTTTCTGCATTAAATCAAAAAAATCGAATCAAATATAAAACGACAAAGAAATAATCAACAATTTATTAACATTAGATCTTATGGCAGAATGTTTGTTTTCCCGGAGTTCGACGTACACATTTCAAAATGTAGATGTCGCCCACTCCGTGGCGACCCCGAATTTTAATAAAGTTGTCCTTATTCCAGATTCACATTTCGCGTGCGTATATGTCAAAATAAGGTCAACCTTATTACTGACTGACGATATTAGGAATTGCAATATCTCTCTATTATTTCGGATGGTTATATTTATATAAAACGAGAATTACGCTATGGTTAAAAATTTACACCTGTTGTATTAAGAATCAAATTTCTAGTTGGTTGGGTTGGTTAGAACAATGAGTAGATAATCATCTTACTTTGGATTCCATGGCTCGTTTCAAATTAAGTTTCAGTGAGCGGCAATGCTACCACAAAATGAACTTTCTCAGAAAACATCAACTTTACGATGAGATCTGAATCTACTTTGGTGAGCCATGGCCCATGGTACAAAAAGTATACAGTGTTTCCATACAGTTAATTTTTAAACGGATTGAAACTTTTAGATGCAAATTTAGTAAAATGGCAGTTCATAAGCTACTTTTTGGCCATAAAAAAAAGTATTTTGAAATGGTGTCGAGCCACCAATTCAAAGGATAGACATTTTTTTCGTTATCAAAACGTAGCATATGATCTACAAAAAAATTCAAAATAACATTCCATCCCATTCAAAAGTTAGGAGGGGGATTCGTTCTGGACAGACTGTATAATTATTTTTTAACTTTATCTTTGATTCTACTGAAAAAAGTTGTTCTGCTTAACATCTCTACGTTAAATTCTCATCGTCATGTTCAACAGTGGACATAAGTACCATTGTTTTTCAATGATTCTAGTTTTGTTTTTCCACTTTTACTTGTTCTGTATAATACATATTCCGTGCATTAATTTTAATGCACCGTTTAGATGAAATTTGTTGTTGGGGAGAGTCCCTTATAATTACACAGTTATTTGGTTCGAAGGTTATCATTTGCGAGTTCCTGCAGTAGTTTTGATTGTTATAATTAATTTAATGACAACTAAAACTCGTAGTTAAACTATTCTCGTTTCCGTATAAAGTATTTGTTGAAATTGAACTGTAATAATTGACAAAATATATTATATCTTCTTTTTCAGCTATTTGTGGTCCAAGTATACTAAATGTCACCGACGATATAAAAACCTTAACTTCGCCAGGTTTCCCAACTCCATATCCTACTAATTTGAAATGTACCTATACTTTTCTTGTTCCCCGGATATTTGATAGGGTATCCTTACATTTCATAAAATTTGATTTAACGGAAGAAGTTAAACCCGCGGAACACAAACAATTGACCAAATGTGTTGGAGATAACATTCAAATTTTTGAAGATCCTAACAATAAGGTGATCCAAGAAGGTTTGGGTCCAGGTTCAATATTCAACGGAGGATCTAACAGAATGTCACTGGTAAGAAAATAAATGAAATAGTGAAGATGAATTTGAAAAATAAAACTGCATTTCAATTGTTCCATTTCAAGTTCAAATAAAAAAATCCTCAAACCCTAGCCTCGCAAGATTTTGGTATCAGTTAGAAAAAAGTGTTTTCAATGGAGCATCAAATAGTTCAGACACTTTACAGTGACTGATTAAATTAAATGTATTACCAAAGAATCAATAAATGTTAATAGCATGGGATGGAAAATTAAATATAAAACTTGATGAAAATAACGACACAATTGAAAACACGTTATTCAACCTAACAATTTTATACCAACAAACTAATTAAATCAATCTGAATATCTGGAATATATTGAATCAGAAAGAGATTTAGTTTCAAAAGTTCTCCTGTCGAAGACATTTTCACGTTCGATTTTTCATTATTTATTCACTTGCACTGTACTGTTTGGAACCTTTGGTGTAGTCATGAATATAATGGAGTTTTATCCCAACACCAACAAACCATTATTTTCAACACCTCGACACGTGTTTCGGTCACCAAGTGACCATCTTCATTATTATTTTAAAAATATATAATCTCAAGATGTTGCCGTATCTCCTAAACAGGTAAATGTTGAATTGAAGGTATATGTTAATTACTTACATAATATGATCACAAAAATATGATAACAAAATTATAATCTCAAAATTTATTATCTCCTAAACAGGTAAATGTTGAATTGAAGGTATATGTTAATTACTTGCATAATATGATGACAAACAAATTATTTCAGCAAGCTGTACAATAAACTATTGGGTATTGGTCCCCCATCATTATTCATGATTTTATTATGTTTACTTATTTCTAAGCTTTCATAGGCATCTAGATGCCTGTTATTGTTAACTTGTCTAACTAATCTTAATGAAGTAAAGTCTATGGAATGGTTTTGTTGCAAAACATGATGGGCGACAGCGGATTTTTCTGTTCTTCCATATTTTAGATGTGCTAAGTATTCTTTATACCTTACTTTAATAGATCTTTTTGTCTGTCCATAATATTTTGCATCGCAGTCCTTACATTTGATTTCGTAAATTCCAGACTTATCAGAATTCTCTCAGATTTTTTATCACTTTTTTTAGGCCTCAATGGTCATATTTTATCATGATTGTGAATACCACTTGAAATTTTCAGTCGATTCATCATCAATGAGAATTGGTTGTTTTGAGAATTGAGATGTGTTCGGGCCATCTCTTGTTGAAATAATAGTATATTAATTGCATGAGTAAGATGTCTCCGATATTATCTTTTACATGGCCAGTTTAATATTGGTTCATCATCAACTTTGTTATTCAATGCTGAAGTGGATTTTGCATGATATATCAGTAATACATAAAAAACAATAAGTTCAGAAAATATTCAAACTGGCGGCCCAGTGACATATCAAATTTTTCGTTTTTCCTTCAATCTCTGAACTAGCTCAGATTTTTCGACATCATAGTAATACGCAACTTTGCCTCCATTTAACCCTCTCTGTAGCTCTTACCGTTTCCGAGATCCCTATATGCATCCATGCGAGTTTCACTCACCCGGAATTCAGTCTGATTTAATATGTTTGTTGGTAGTTTTTAATAAAATTGTTAAGTTGAATAACGTGTTTTCAATTGTGACGATATTTACCCATCAGAAGTATTATTAGACCATACTTCTTTTGGTACCAATGAATAGCTCATTAGATGAGCTCTCAGATTACGAATCTATATACAGGGTGTACCATTTAAAAAAAATTGTTTATGCAAGTTTAAGAAAACAAAGTTTGATCGTTGTTTCAGAACACCCTGTGTATTCTAGGGGCCTTCCTATATTATATACAGTGTGTCTCACTTTTCATGGAAGCACCCCCGTAATTTCCGTAATTATCGAGGTAAAATTATGAAACTCGCAGGACTGATGAAAATGCTGGAAATGCATCTACCGGCTCAATGGTGTTGGCCTAAGTGATACACAATGCCCGTCATTCGCGATGGAACAACCCATTTTTACAGTAAATCATACTAGGGGGCAAAATAGGCTGAAAATTCTTTCAGATTCGTGATCAGAACCCCCAAATTACTACAGATACACCTTTTTCCTGAAAAAATGTCGCTCCTGAGAAATTCAAATTTGTCTCACTTTCCATAGAAGCGCCCCCGTATCTTCCGTAATTGTTGACGAAGAATAGTAGAATTAGCGGAATTGAAAGGTATACCAAAAACACTTTTCACCTGAACCAATACTACTGATGGAGAATAATAATAAAATCTGAGCACTAGCTTATAGGGCTCTCAGTTTAGAAATAAATCAATTTTGCCCCCTAGTATGATTTACTGTAAAAATGGGTTGTTCCATCGCGAATGGCAGGCAGTGTATATCACTTAGGCCAACACCATTGAGGCGGTAGATGTATTTCCAGCATTTTCAACAGTCCTACGAGTTTCATAATTCTACTTCGATAATTACGGAAGTAACGGGGTGCTTCCATGAAAAGTGAGACAAATTTGAATTTTTCAGGAGTAACATTTTTCCAGAAAAAAGGTGTATCTGTTGTAATTTGGGGGTCCTGATCACGAATATGAAAGAATTTTCAGCTTATTTTGCCCCCTAGTATGATTTACCATAAAAATGGGTTGTTCCATCACGAATGGCGGGCAGTGTATATCACTTAGGCCAACACCATTGAGCCGGTAGATGCATTTCCAGCATTTTCATCAGTCCTACGAGTTTCATAATTTTACCTCGATAATTACGGAAGCAACGGGGGTGTTTTCATGAAAAGTGAGACACACTGTATGTTTGGTGCATAGCTTGGGTACTTCCATAGCCATAATCTCTCATTGACCTTTTACAATAGGGTTATTTTTTTATTTTTTCCTCTTCCATGATTTTTCGTTAAATTCTATTGAAATGTGAATATTTTGGCAACGTTGCATCCGATTCCTAAAAATAAAAACAACTTTTGAAGCCCACCTGAAGCAGTTTCTGAAAATGAAAGAATATACAGGGTGATACATTTAAAAAAGATACCAAATGTTGACCCACGAATTTATGGTGCACCCTGTACAATCAATGAAAGCCTTTGGGTTTCTTCAAAATCGAGAGCATCATCCAAACTTCCGTATATGAGAAAACAAAAAAAATATGCAGACTGCCCAAGAGTAGAGTTCCATTATTCTTCGAATAACTCAAAAATTGTATTTGGAGAAGAAACAGATAATTCAATGAAATCATCACAAACGCTCATTCCAGTATTTAATAACTTATTATTTATTATATCTGCTCCCAATATGGTAAGTGCACAACCGTAATATTGTTTACAAGCCGGTCCGTGCCAACTGCGGGAGATTAGTGAATTACTTGCCTCCTTCAGGAGGTCCTCAATTCAACCAACCAAGGACAGAATCAAAGCAGACATCGTGACATGATATCTGTGCATGTCCAAAAATATTACTTGTCGAAATAAATTGATCAAGAAATGTTTAATCTGATCTCTCCTTTCCTGAACCGTAGCTGTGGGAGCAGCTAAAACAGTATACACCACCTAAGAGGTGTATAAGTAAGTACTTTAAATCTGCTTAAAACTATTTGAAAGTATTTTCTCTGAAAAAGAAGAAACTGTTCAGATTGATCATGTCAAAAGTTATCATAGAAAAGTGACATGCAGTGTTCCCCAAGGGTCAGTTCTAGGACCCATTTTATTTTTGATTTATATGAATGATTTGCTAAATACAAAAATTAAAGGGAAGTTGTTCTGTTACGCTGATAATACAGTTTACATAGGTAGTGGAAATAGCTGGGAAGGAACAGTATCAAATGCCGAATTTGATTTATCAATTTTAAAAAATAATCTCAATCAAGACTTACTTTGAATTTGAAAAAAATCTTATTTTATGGCATTCACATTGATAAATTGAAAATACATACTATTTCTTGTCTATAAAATTAAAACCAGTGTAACTGTACTGAAGACATAAAAATTGTAGAAATATCACTGAATTCAATATTAAAATAAAAATATATTTTCTACAAAAAAGAAATTGAAATTAAATGGATTGATTCTTTGTTTTTAGCGTTTCTTGATTCTTTGTAATTCTGAAAGTTTAATTTATTGAAACTTTTAACTAATAAAAGGTTCATGAACAATCTCATACCAGTATAATACTGTTTGACTGTTCAACTGTATATGCTAATCCAATATAGAAATCAAAATAAGCATATAAATATACCCTCTTATAATTTTATAATTGTTACTTAAAAAAAACAAAAATATTGTACATATTCGATAAACATATTTTTTTAAGGAATAGGTATACACTTTGTACTTGTAGCATCGAATTACGAATAAAAGTTATTATTATTATTAACATATTTCAAAAGCTGATGAAGTAAAGTATCTAGGAATTCACTTAGATTGCAATCTCAAGTGACATAAACAAATCAATGAATTGATAAAAAAAACTAAGGAAAACTCTTCACAAATTCAGGCTGTTAAAAAACATTGTCAGTCGTAAATTGATCATAAATTTTTATTATAGTCTCTTTCAGTCTATCTTGTCCAATGGTATAATAGGTTGGGGAAGCCTATATAAACAAGTTTCAAAACAACTTAAATCAATTCAAAAGTATACCTCGAAAATTATTTTCAAGAAACCTTTTGATTATTCTAAAATTTTTTTTGAACAATATGAAATGCTTACTGGTGAACAATTGTTTTATAAAGCATCGACATCCTATAGATAAGAAAAAATCTACAAATTGAAAATCGAATACAACATAAATATCAATCAAAGAATAAAATGGATGGCTGCATGAATATCCACTGAAAAATTTTCTACAACTTTGATGCAACTACATGCCATTTATATAGGTAGAAAGATTTAAAATAAATTACCAGTTTCTTTAAAAAATAATAGTTTTTCTGGATTTAAAAGTAAAATCAAACTCTGGTTGATTGAGAATTCCGAAAATTTGGAAAATTATTTGTATTTAAAATAATATTATTATTATTTTAATATGTACCAATTTAATTTTTTTGACATTGTTTTTATATATTCAAAATGTGACCATTTATTAATTTTTACTATTTTTCTTTCTTTGTATCTATATATTATGATTTTATAGTATTTTTATATATATATATGATATAATATAATTATTTCTCTTAATTTTACATATGATCATGGACAAGTTTTCAACTTATTTGATCATGTTTCCATGATATTTTAATTACTTTTTATTCTATTTGAAACGATGTATTTGTCATTTGCAAACAAATGTACAAAAGTACTAACCTCTAATGTAGTGAAAATAACGCCTCAATGTTTTTGATTTTTTTCAATTACCATATCAGATATTAGCTCCCGTCCTTCCTAAACAAAACAATTGGTTTATTTGTTTAAGATGTACACCGATGTTCATGGCCGACATGTATTTTGTGGAAAAGAAGAAACTCCATTTGATTATTATTCATCTGGAAAAACGATAGTTTTGACTTTTACCAGTTCGAACTCAGTGTTCAAAGGTTCGGGATTCAAACTAGAGTATTCAGTAGCCGGTGAGAAAATTTCTTAATTTTAGTGAATGGATACTAAAACTAACATTACGTTATACGTTTCAGGATGTAATAGAAACTATACCAGTTTACAAGGAAGAGTATACAACGGAGTTTCGAAATCAGACTGTTTAGTTTCCATTATAGTACCACAAAATCGCACAATATCTCTGTACTTCAACACATTTTACATGTTTCAAACTGAAAACTGCTCAAGTCAGTCTTTAGTGGTAAGTTAAATATCAGGTTTACATAATTTTTCCAAAAAAGCATTAGCCTATCGTAAACGACGTGGGGGTAACTTTTATATTCATTGAAGATTTTAGGGTCGTGAAACCTTTGATTTGTCTTATTTATGAGTGAAGTGGACGACTTTTTATCTTGACACTTCCTCTTTATATCAAGTTATGACACCTTTCAATATAAAGAATGCTCAAAACTAAAAACATGGAATGAATAATAATAAAAACGAGTAATATTATAAAGTAGCGGCGTTACATTCTTTCTCGCCGTGTAAGAAATTCATCTTCTTCACGAAAGGTTTATTTATGCCAGTTTGGTAAAGGGTTTTGCTCAACTAACCATGGTGTAAATCAAAAACTCAGGAATAATCCAGTGATAACTATTACTCGCAATACAGCTCAGTCGATAATGGTAAATATGCAAGGGACATTTTACAACTTCAACACTAATGTATTTCGAAAACAACACAGAGTTTGTGTGCCCATAGAAACTTTTAGGTGGTGAAATTTTGGACAATTTGGCCGAAATTCTTTTTGCAAATTCATTTCTATTTTTTTATGCTTTTTCAGTTTGAATTTTTTGATCGAGAATAAAGTTTATTCTTAATCGTAAACCAGAAATTTTACTTTTAGGTAAGGGATGGATCTCCCACCGGAACAATTCTTCTGAATGTTTGCGGATATAGACTTCCCGACCCAGTATTCTCCTTAACCAACAAATTATTTATACATACACAGGCCAAAGCAGGAATTAGGTTCATGATGAAATATGACATTGCTTATACAAGTACCGAATATGGCCGTGGATGTGGAGGCGAGCTGTACAACAATAAAGGAAAAGTTTATAGTCCAATGTATCCAAATGCATTCAGAAATGATACCACGTGTACTTGGATAATTAAAGTACCTGTTGGTCTTCATTCAGCTATGAAATTCACAAGTAAGTAGCTGTAGGTCTATTAGAAAAGTTTCAAGAAAAGTGATTAGGATGATTTTTCGGACTTTATTTCTTCGTTAAATGGACTTTTCGGCAGCATCATATCTTTCATCTTCTGGTAATATTTGGTCTAAACCTAATAGATAAATAGACAATAGATCCCACTCGGTTTCAGGGATCTCTTGAATAGTGTCCTCTGCAATGAGGAACGATTCGTACTGCGATCAAATAACATAACCTAGATGAGTAACTCGCCGCACACGCATTAAAATTTGTGTGTAAGGAACATCTTCCCCCAACAGCAGTGTCGTGCGTTGTTAACAGAAATATTGAGGTTCAATAAAATAGAAAAAATGGAAACTATATGGAATGGAAATCTGAAATTATGATGAAATAATCTCCACAAGATTGTGTGAACAGTCGATGCTCTAATTGACATGTTGTTTCATAATTCATTCATTTTTCTCTTTTCCAATTTGATTTCCCTTTCTCGATAGTTACGGCACTGGTAGCTTCAAATGATTGTTCTGTCAAATATCAAATGCAGCGTTGTCGTACTGACAAGACTATATCGACAACGAAGAATCTCTGTTCGGCGATGGAAATACTATCGTTTTTAGATGCTCCCAACAAGCTGCAATGAACGTTTCAATTGCCTTCTTATTGTCATATATTTCATCCAAGACAGTATTTTTGGGTTTTCGTTGCCATGAATCTACCCGACAAATATCAAAATCTAGCTAACGTGCTTATTGTATCCTTAAAAAATTGCGACATGGCAATAATGTCATGATTTGAGGGATAACATTATGAAAAGATGTTACCTTCAGTTCTATTTGAGAATTACTCATCTAGGTTGTGTTACTCGATCGGAGGATGCGTAAGTATCTCTTTTAAATGTAACTCAATAGTCGTTGTGGTATTAGCCTGAGGACTGATTGTTTTCTCATAGTTATTTGCCTTAATAGGCTTATATTTGTGTGGATGGGAGTGAAAAGGGTAATGCCTCAGTCGATGACGACTATCATCTCTTACGGACCTTCCAAAAGAACTCTAGAGCCGACCGAATATTGAGATGCTGGTGAAAAAGACAGGGCATCACAGGTTCTATGATTACAGCTCCAAGAGGGGAAAGCGCGAATCAGATTCGCTATTCTCACTGAGCAGGCGCACACGAGTAAATTCCTTGGAGTCCATCTAGATAAGAACCTAGATTCTGAGATCCATGTGAAGTCCTTGAGACGCAAAGTAGCCTCTGCATACTACGCTTTACGGTTGGTGTAGAGAGAACTGAATGCTGCCACCTCGAAGGTAGTATCCCACGTTCTGACTGAATCAAATATCAGGTATGGGACACCTTTTTAGGGTGTCTGCATGTAATAATCTGTAATATTTGTTCTTCGAAAGCGTGCAGTCCACTGCCTCTACAAAGTATTTTCTAAAGGGGTAATATTTTTTCACCTGCTGAAGGATTAGCCATTTTTTCGACTCCTCATGAAATATCATTGCAATATTTAGCTATAATATTTCCGACCATCACAAAATCATTTTATTGCTGATATTTCCGGCCACAACAATATGTCTGGAGCAGTATGGTTCATAATGTTACGAGATTCATAAAAACAAATCGCATACAAATGTGTTGACGCCGCGCTGCAGGTATTTAGGTAATCGAGCAGTTCTAAGAAGTGATTATTTGGACAGCCTTCTGTCCCGAGTATTCTAGGAAATATCGCGAACGATTCAGTCGGCACAAATGGACTATATAAAGAGATTTCACTGGGATTAAGATCAAGAAGAAGAATTTATGAAGAAGTGATTAACAGTTTTTGAAGAAGTTTGGAATATTTAGCTAGTTATGTATTGTTGTATAGATCTAAGTGTTTTATTAGTCAGTGAGGTAGTTGTATGTTTTTAGTCAAGTTAGAAAATAACAGTTTAGTAGTGTGCTCGGCATTATTATTTAGCAATTCGTAGCAATACGTTTCTCTTGTACACGGACTAGAAAGTGGCAAATCACGAAAAACTTTCAATTCTTGGTTTTGAAACGATCTTTATCTATGCTCTTGTTCATGATCAATGGCAGTCTGAAAAACTCGAAAATGTTCATTTTGTTTCAGGACTCGGTCAAAATTATCTTTCTCTGAAAGAGCTTAAAAAAAAGTTGCTACATGATAATCAAAAGTAATGATTGCAGTACTCTTGATCTGGAATAAAAACTCATTGCAGTCGGAATGGAACCAAGCAATTTGCATGTGTTTTCAAAAAAAAAAGATAGAAACTGCAATTACAGCCATAAGAATACAAACACAGATAATTATGTGATTCCTTTAATGATGCTCAAAAATGAAAACAGCTTTCAAAAAAAGAAAATTATAGAAAATATGAGTTCAAAACTTATCAGAGCTATTCGATTCGACAACGGTAAAGTGTTGTCATGTTCAAATAGTTGTTAAACCCGGATTCGTTCACAACCCCAAGCTGGTAGGCAGGAATTAATGGGGTGCTAAAGCGAACAACATTTTTTGGGGGCATGAATGTTAAATCGTTTATTTTATCCATATACCAAAAAAATTAAAGTCAGCTATGACATAATTTTTAGAGAAAATCACCATGAAGACAGAAAATTGATGACAGTTAATATTTCCAAGTTCTGGAGGAATACGTGAAACTGTCTCGATTTCAATTTTGTTCCTGATCGTTTTATTTCTGACTTTGTATATTCAGTAATTGTCATTGAACATGGCCATACAGCTATGAAGACGAAGTGACATCTATTGACAAATTAGAACTGATGACAGAAATGTTAAAATGATACATGGGATTTGGTCGAAACATATACAACTCGCAAAATGATGCATCTTCATAGGAGCTTGCATCCTAAATCGTCCGTTCCACGGTTATACTTCCCCAGACAACAGGGAGGCCGTGGACTTTTGAGTTTGGAGTGTCTAACATAACAGAATGGTACTGGATGGAGCCTGTAAAGTCATCAGGAGTTCAGATCCCCTTCTTTGCTTGGTATGCGACCATGAAAAAGCAGGAATTGGAGCATTTCTTTTCAAGGCATGAGAATAAGCCAATGCATGGGATTTTCTTCAAGAACATTTTGAAGACCTTGGCTTATCCTGTAACGTGATCTATGCATTTCTCAGATCAAGTGGGCTGAAGTCAGAAACCAAGAGCCATTATGAATGGCCTGCCAGGATGGTGTCTTTATAACATCCTCGTCTACCGTAGTTGCGTGATGGGTCCCAGACACTAGATGTAGAGGTTGTCGTGGGGCTCAGAGACCAAGATGGATTTGTTATCAGCCTGTCCAGCTTATACGGTATTGGCCTATATCCACAGGCACAACTCGGCCCTATGAGTGTTGTACTACCACACAAGATACTACCTAAGGTACGGTTTAGATGAGACACTGCTGTTGCCTTCTGCTCCTGGGGATATTGAGTCCGTTGAAGAGAATGAGAAGAGCCGGATTTATTGGAACTATCCATTTTCCACTCTCAAGCAAATACAAGCCAAACGAACCTTGTATCATGGTACTAGATACAATACTTGAACCCACCTTTGCCAAAACACCAGCAACAATTGAACCGTTATCTTGTAAGCTAGGCACAGCAACAGGGGAGCTAGCCTCTGTATATGGTGAGGTACCAATGGAACTGATTTTAGGCAGCACTAAATCGAAAAACCGGACTTTGATTAGTAGCAGACGTCGATGATGACGCAAGTATTGTAATATAGAAGGAAAATTTTTGGGACAGTCTTCGTCAATTTCCTTGGACATTCGAAGTGTCCGTGAAACTGGTAGCTAAGCCAACAAGATGGCTTATGTGGCAGCTGTACAAATTGAGCGATTACGTCTAGAGATATCGAGACATCGTTGATACCCGATATGGAAGAGGGGGTATATCGAAGGTCCGACATAAAGCTATATTTCCTATATCTCCAAGAAGGAAGAGGCTAAACCAATTAATAACAATCCCTGGACTTCTCCAGTTGTATTTGTAAATAAGAAAAACAGATCTACCTCCTTTTCCGTAGATTATCGCCAACTGACCAAACCGACAAAAAAGGACCCCTCTTTCAAGGAAAGACGACACCCTATAGGAAGGTTTGTTGTCCCTACGATATTATCGACAGTTTTCATCATCACGTAAGGACTGTTGCAGTTCACTGTTATGCCAATCGGGCTCTGCAATGCTTCAATCACTTCTGAAAGTTGGAAAGAGGCAGTTTTGTCATATTCTCCTGGAATACGTCTCTGATATATCTCGACAACATATTGAAGTTGGCAGATCACGTGAAAAACCTACGACTAAGAAACCCAAAAAATGCCAACTGTTCCAGAAAGATATAAGATATCTTGGTCACATTGTTTTTTTTTATGTTATAGTTTCCACGAAAAGGAAAATCAGTAATGTTCAGGGAATATCGTGAGAAACGGGGGAAAGAAGTTAGAAATAAATTTTGTCAAATAACACTTTCCGAGACAGTGGAGAAGGAGTAGCAGTAGATGAACAGAAGAAAGCTCAAATCAGTACAAGTTTGGCACATCCCAAGTTAAATGTAGTGTTGCATAAATTAGTCATTAGCTAGTCTTGTGACAGGCGCGTATACAAGGGGAGGGTAATGATCGAAGAAAATTCAGTGTTACAATCAAAATTGACATTATATAAGATATTCACAAAATGAATCTAACTTCATTCACCGCGTAGGTAATTATCTAAATCGAATCATCGTTTAATATATATTTTTTTCATATTAAATGAAACAAACTGAATTTGCCCTCGTCTTTTCCCCTACATGATACCCCTCTGATAAACCTAACTATCAATTTAAAGGCATTTGACCTTGAACCAAAAAAAATTCGCCTGGGTCGCTTTTCAATTTTCTTTCACCCCCTTTCCACGAATTACCCCCCCCCCAAATATGCAGATGCGCAAGTAATATATACCTAACCAATACAAATATACACAAAAGTTACTGTTATACCCATTTCGTGATCACAATAAGAAATATTCACCGCTAAAATTTGTTTGAAATGATTTTTTTTCAAATACACTACCCGGAAAACCATCATGTAAATCAGGAATTAATTTGTCATCGCACATATTAGTGACGACAAAGTCCCTCAGATGAGAAAAAGTATATTAATAGCTGACGAAAAGCGATTTCGATTATGAAAATGATTGTGCTATGCATATTAATATATTATTGAGAAATAATGAACAATTTATTTCATTCCAGCTTTCGATATCCAAGGGAACTGTGAACAAACTTCTGTACGAGTGAAAACTTACACTAGTGATAATGAAGTGAACACTGTAGAACTCTGTCGAGATGTAAGTAGATCATTTGATCATTTAAAGTTGATCATTTAATTTTCTTTGGCTGTCAGATTTTTATTGTGTTTGTCAATGAACGAGGTCTAATGACTGTGAGCACCCTCCAAATGTATCACAGCTTCGGAGAAAGGGCCTGATTGAAATGTTTGCGCCGGGACCACGACCAGAGACAGAGACCAGATACAGAGACAGGAGATTGCGACAAGTATATCCATCTTTCTACAGTATCGTAGAGTCTATCATGCAAATTGAGTCAGTTGTGTTTTACTGTGTCATTAATTTACACTGTAATGGAAAGCCGAGTAAAGTTACTATTGGGGGACGAAGGAGACGATAATTTGCTCTTATATTATTATTCCAAATCGAAAAAAAGATTACCCATTAACGAATTATATTCAACTAGAGGCCAAGAAGAATCATTTTTGCTATCAGGAAAGAAGAAGAATGACCTATTGTTTGATGACATTATGTTACGGACATTTTCAGCTGCATAAAATACAGTTAGAAAAATGAGTCATTATTTTTTAACCAAGACACTGCTAATCTGGGGCGGCGACCGTTTTGTCCTCTTCGGTCTCGCGTCTCTGTCTTCTGTCTCGGTCTCACACGCGAACTGGCATCCTATACAAAGCCTTATGATCAGTTAAATCGGTGGATACTGAGTTATGTAAGGCATCGCAACATGGTTGTGAAAGTGAATGATGAATTCTCTGAAAACTTCGAAATTGATCTAGGTACTCCCCAAGGCGGAGTTCTAGGACCTTTACTGTTCCTACTGTACGTGAACGACCTCCCTATTCATATAAATGAAGGGAAGGTGTTCATGTACGCAGATGATACAACCATAATTGTCACATCCTAAACTCTCGAAAACCTGAAAGAAAAAACATTAACGGTTATGAACATTTAGTCAATGGTGTGAATCCAACCATCTGATAAATAATACAAGCAAAACTGTTTGAATTGAATTCACAAGCAAATATCGAACAGCTAGTCAATTAAGTTTTCATTTAAATACCAATTTGATAACAACAACGAATAGCACAAAATTCCTAGGAATTCAACTCGATGAAAAACTTTCTTTCAACAGTCATATAGAACAGTTATGCTCTGCCCTAAAAAAATTATACTTTGCCTTCATCACACTTAAATCAAATTTTGATAAAAAATATTTATTAGACCTCTATTACGCTTTCATATATTCCAAAATATGTACAAATATAACGACATGGGGACAAGCTACCGAGGTTTCCAGAGTATTCATAATTCAAAAGAGAATAATAAAACTCATATTTGGTCTCAAATTCAATGAATCTTGCAGGGACACTTTCAAAAATAACAAAATCCTTACTGTTAGAAGTATATATTTATTCAAATTGCTCTGTTATATATATAAGAACTTGAATTTATTTGAAAAAAATCATAATAATCATAACTACTCAACAAGAAAGAGAAATGATATCCATATTCAAAACACTTATAACTTACCGCAATATAAAAAGTCTCCATTATATGCTGGGGCAGACCACTTCAACAGACTACCTGACCAAATCAAACAGTGTCCTAATGAAAAAGCCTTCAAAACATCTCTTAAAGAATATTTATCGGTGAATTGTTTTTATTCGCCAAGTGAATTTACAAACTGAAAATAAATGTGTTTGTTTAATCGTTAAATGTTAATTGTCGTTGTCAATAATAATAGGTCTCTACACCTATATTTTAATTCTATTTGTTTTTATTCATGTTGTTCA
This sequence comes from Chrysolina americana, assembly GCA_958502065.1. Lineage (NCBI taxonomy): Eukaryota > Metazoa > Arthropoda > Insecta > Coleoptera > Chrysomelidae > Chrysolina > Chrysolina americana. The sequence continues at coordinate 32,411,772 of OY293415.1, read as the reverse complement.
TGTATTTGCTATGACTTGTCATGTACTTAATTAATTAATTAATTGAATTCAATTTTAATATTAATCCAAAACCAAAAAGCTTTGTCTATAAGTTTTTATAACTTCTGACAATAAAGTATATTTTGACTTTGACTTCTATATGAAAAAGCAATGATCAATAAACTGTATTGTATTGTATCGTTCGCGGGCCCTTGTCTCTGTCTCTGGTCTCCGATCGCGGTCGCTGCGCGAACCTCCACTTTAATTAAGATTTGTGACCATAGAAAAGCAAAGGACTTTTTGGATTCTTCTTCTTCTATGTTCTTGAAGGAGTTTAAGCATCGTTCAGTGTCGAATAAGAAACCAAGTTCATCGGCTGCAAGGGCTAATGCCTTGAAAAAAAAAAGCTGCTTCCGGATGATTTCCACCCGATCAACCGCCGGCGGGTTAACCACAACACGTGGAGGCTCTTCTCGCCCGCCTCACACGGCCGACTTCAGAGGAAATGATCACACCTTACAGGGTGCACCTTGGCTGCCGCTCCAGTTTTGCACCTATATTGCTCAGGAAAGTGGTGCATAAGGCTTTGGATTGTAGTTGTAGGAATATCCCAGTCAGGCCCTGTCTCCTGACAGGTCATTACTGGGTCCGAAAATCATGTAAACGGAGTGAACCAAGAATTACGGCCTTCTGCATTCTTCCGGCTAGGTTTTCTGCCGCATCACTGCAAGCAGGAATAATTTTTAAATTCGAGCGCATTGTGTATATCATTCCACCAAGTACCCCTATCATCAGAACCTCCATTTTAACAGAATGGTTTGAATAAAGTCTACGGTGTTCAAAGGGTAGCCTCAATATTTGGTCCATTTTACTTCCTATTTTCGGACAATGTTCGTTTGCCAGGAGCTGAAATCTCTTCGACAAAAATGGTCCTCATTTGGAAGTATTTGCCTGAGGGTGTGGAATGAGTAGTTCCAATAGATTCGGCACTTCTCATTCTCCACAACGAACTCAATATCCCCTGGAGCATGAGGCAACAGCGGTGTCTCGTCTAAACCGTAAGAGTACCGTAGGTGGTAGTACAACACTCGTAGCGCCGCGTTATGCCTGTGGATACAGATTGAGACTGCATAAGCTGGACAAGCTGACAGCAAATGCATTATAGTCTCAGCTGCCCCACGACACGCTCTGCATCTAGTGTTAGGGACCTCTATACCCATCACGCGACTACGGTAGAATGTTGAAGACACTACCTTGGTAGGCCATTATGAATCCCTCGGTTTCCGACTTCAGCCATGGATAAGCAAAGGTCTTCAATGTTCTTGAAGAAGACTCCATGCATTGGCTCATCTTTATGTAGCTGTAGGAGCCTGTCACACTCCGCAGCTTTCACGTGGGCTTTTTGCTGAACGGGTTCTAACTCGGTGACAGAGTTTGGGTTCGTCCGTTCAGTGTCGAATATGAGACCGAGTTCATCGGCTGCACGGGTTGCTCCAATTTCTGCTTTTTCATGATCGCATACTAAGCAGAGAAGAGGATCTGAACTCCTGATGACTTTACAGGCTCCATCCAGTACCATTCTGTTGTGTAGACGCTCAAAACTCCACAGCCTCCCCGTTGTCTGGGGAAGTATAACCGTGGAACAGACGAGTTAGGATGCAAGCTCCTATGAAGATATATCATTTTGTGAGTTTTTACGTCGAGTTGTCGCACCTCTTCCTCAGTCCATTTCATCTTTCCAAATGAGTAAAGTAGTATCGGAACGGCAAGCATATTAGTTGCAGCAACTTTGTTCTTCTCCGACAGTTCTGATGACCAGATCTGTCGGAGTTTGTGCTGATACTTGCCACGAATAGAGTTTTTGACAGTATAGCGTATAGCTACCTCTTGGGTGTGGCGTTGTTCCACCCCTAGGTAGGTATACGTCTCTCCGGCATCCAGATGATGTAGGATGCGTCCGCGCGTCTACGAGCTGAACGTCCTCTCCGTATTCCTCGCATCGTCCTCTTTTGAAATGAATCGTGGCACATTTGTCGATAACACACTCCATTCCGATAGCACCTCCCTTAAGGACTGATGTAGATCCTTTTCTCCGGAGGCATAACGTTTAAGGTCATCCATGTAAAACAGATGGGTGACCTTATGCCTCTGGTTGCTGGGGGTGCCATAGCTGTATTCGCGGGTTTTCTGTAGTGCAACGGACAATGACAGTAGTGAGAAACAGAAGAGAAGAGGGCTGAGGGAGTCTCCCTGAAACATGCCCCTTCTGAAGATAATCATCTGCTCTGTTTGGACTCTGACTTGACCAGATGTTATGGTAAATCGAGTCCTCCAGAGCGGCATCAGCTGTTCAATGCATCTCACTATTTGATCGGATACCACAAGGCATCTGAGCAAATGCATGATGAGCTCCTGCGATGTTGTATCAAATGCCTTGCGATAATCGATCCAGTCCATTGAAAGGTTACGCTTATACTGCACGGAGTCCTGCGTGATGCATCTGTCGATCAGCAGGTTCTCCTTGCAGCCAGCGACCCCCTTCTTTGAACCTCTTTGCTCATATATCCGTTCATACACCGGCTCAACTGCGGAGAATATTCGCATGCGTGTAAATATCTTATTGTAGTAAAACTGCACTAACTAATTTTCCTAATTTATTTAAAACACTATTTACAACAATTATTCACTAAAACATTTACTTCACTATTTTATTTCTACGGTGTCAGTCTCTATCTGCGAACTCTGGAACTGTACTAACTCTGAACTCTGACTGTCCTCCAGCGGTTATATAGTCGCAAGCAGATTCCATCCACGGCTCTCTCGATTATTCTGGAGTATAGAACATTTCATCTAGATGGCTCTTCGAACAGTATCGAATTGATCGATTTTATTCCAGCTTGTTCTCGGCGATAGGCCAGCAGATATGCTGTTGTAGTTGAACGAGGGTGCATAATTAATTAGATCAGGGCCGGTCCCGGGGCCGGCCTCGAAATCGCTACATTGCCCCCTTTCTAAAGACGCTTCGCCCCGAAACGTCATTCTTGGAGTGTGAAGATATCTGCAAGAATCTCCATATCTGCACCTGGACGTTCGATGGAAGTAGCACTCCACAGTCTTCAAGTTGGGTCGAGGAAGATGGTTGCAGCACACCAGAATGTTGATGCCACTGGATCTGAATATTGTCTCCAACATGCTTCTTATAACTCTCCAGTCCAGCCCATCAAGCCCACAGGCCAATTTTGGGATTGCCAGGTCTACAATATTCTGGTCCAGCATCGTGTCTCTCAATCTCGTAAGGCTCTTCCAAACATCTTCATAAGACGGCTTATCTCGAGAACGCTTCTTGGTAACCAGATAGTAGATATTTCTCTGGCCTTTCCTCAGCTGTAACACCCCTCCAACTTCCAGGTTCTGTTTTCTCAGTTCCTGGATTCGACCGAACTTCTTGGAGAAAACTACTGCAATGCCTCTGGACATTTGGAGATCTTCTGCTACACAGTGAGCAAACGCGTAATCAGCAGGCACCTTGAAACGATCTCGTGACTCCTCTCGGGTTACCCCACATTGAACTTTCTGTCCGTTCGAGTACAGGGACATGAACCTCTGAAACGTCATTTCGTCCTCCGGTGATCTGACGGTGCGGGCTTGATCGTGGTTTCCGGCGTAAGGGGACAACCTATTGAAGAGGACTACCCTAGGTTTTCCTCTTGGTGGCTTATATATGCGGTAGACGAGGTCGTTTATCCTTTTCATGATCTTATATGGGCCTTCCCACGAGTTCCGAAGCTTCGGTGATAGTCCACGGCGACGTTTAGGGTTGTACAGCCAGACTAGGTCACCTATCTGATATCCACCAGCATCAGCCTTGATGTCGTAGGTCTCCTTCATTCTGTCGCTGGCACTCTGGATGTTCAAACGGACCCGTTCGTGGATGTCGTCCATTTTCCGTCGTAGTTTGCTGACGTAGTCATCTCCCGCAGTGTCTTGTCCTGGTAGCGTCCCAAACTTTAGGTCACATGGAAGTCACAGCTCTCGGCCATAATAACACTAGCAGGAGTTTGGCCGGTTGACTCATGAACTGCGGAACGATACGCCATCAGGAACAGATGAAGGTACTGGTCCCAATCCTTCTGGTGGTCAGAGACTACCTTGGACAGGTGGCGGTTTATCGTCTTATTCATCCGCTCCACCATTCCATCGGACTGTGGATGTAGAGCTGTGGTCCTCGTTTTCCGGATGTTCAGCATCTGACACATCTCCTGGAACAGGTTTGACTCGAAATTCCTGCCTTGATCCGAATGCAGCTCTAACGGGACACCGAATTGGCAAATCCACTCCTTCACCAAGACGTCGGCAACGGTGATGGCTTCTTGGTTGGGCAGGGCATAGGCTTCGGCCCACTTGCTGAAGTAATCCATCGCCACAAGGATGTACTCGTTCCCATGTTCAGATTGTGGGAACGGGCCAGCGATGTCAATGGCGATCCTTTCGAATGGGCTGCCCACATTGTACTGGCGCATCGGGGCCTTAGGTCTTGTTCGAGGCCCATTACTGGCAGCGCATACAGCACATTTTCTGCACCAGTCCTTGACGTCAACTTGACAATTGGCCCAGTAGAACCGTTGCCTAACTTCTGGAGGGTCTTCGTCACTCCCAGATGTCCTTCGGTGACCCCATCATGGATTTCTCGGAGCACTTCCTGTCTTCTGCAACACACGCTTTAAGACTCCATTGTCTAAAGTGAAAGAGTTCCATTGGGCCCAGTAAGTTTTAACGACTGGAGAACAACTGGCTATTTCCTGCCACGACGGTCTTCGCTCACTCTTCTTCCAGCCGATGACTAAACCAAGATCTGGATCTTTCTCTTGGTCATTCTGGATCTTGTGGTCATTCCAGTTATCATCGACCGCCGTGGTTCTGCAGAGTGTCGACTCCTTTTCCTCTGTTCGTCGGCAGTGCGAACAGTCGTCTGGACATGGTCTTCGCGATAGGGCATCCGCATTCTTATGGCTGGTCCCCGCCCGATCTCAAAGTCGAATTCCTGGAGCCTCGCAATCCACCGTGCCACTTGACCCTCGGGATTCTTAAACTCAGTAGGAATCTTCGTCCATACACGTACTTGTAGAAGTGCTCAACTCCCTTGACAACAGCTAACAGTTCCCGCCTGGTGACACAGTAATTCCGCTCCGGTTTACTGAGGGTCTTGCTGAAGTAACCGATAACCTTCTCTTGTCCTTCTTGGATCTGAGACAGGACAGCTCCAAGTCCCACGTTACTGGCGTCCGTGTCCAAAATAAATTTCCCGTCTGGAAGGGGGTAGCTCAGGATTGGTGCTCCTTTCAACTTCCTGAATGAATCTGGCATTCATCTGACCACTGGAACTTTGTTTGTCCTTCCGTGAGCCTGGTCAGTGGTTTTGCGATGTTAGCAAATCCCAGCACGTATCGGCGATAGTAAGTGCACAAGCCAAGAAAACTTCGAAGCTGCTGAATGTCTTTCGGAACGGGCCATTCCTTAACAGCTTTGATCTTCTGCTCATCTACTGCCACTCCTTTCCCAGAGACAACGTGGCCGAGATAACGTACTTCTTTTTGAAACAGATGACATTTCTTACGGTTCAGTTTCAGTCCGGAGCTTCTCAGTCGCTGAAATACCTCTTCCAAGTTTTTTACATGGTCCTCGAACGATCTGCCAACCACAATAATGTCGTCGAGATACACCAGACACGTCTTCCATGATAGTCCTTTCAAAATCGTCTCCATCAATCTTTCGAACGTGGCTGGAGCATTGCAGAGGCCGAATGGCATAACTGTAAACTGCCATAATCCGGAGCCGATGGTAAGAGCTATATTTTCTCGATCTTCCTGGGCCAGTTCTACCTGCCAGTATCCGCTCTTCAAATCTAAGGTCGAGAAAATCGTAGATCCAGCCAGCGTGTCTAGCGTGTCGTCTATCCTTGGGAGAGGGTAGCTGTCCTTTTTCGTCACGTTGTTTAGTTGACGGTAGTCTACGCAAAATCGTGTTGATCCATCTTTCTTCTTCACCAACACGACTGGAGAGGACCAGGGACTGTCGGATGGCTCGATGACTCCGTCTTTCTCCATATCGCAGACTATTTTGTCAGCCTCCTCCTTTTTGGCCAGAGGAAGTTTTCTGGCTGATTGCCTGATTGGTCGGGCATTTCCAGTATCTATCTTTTGCTGAACCACCTTTGTTCTACCGCCTTTGCCTACTCCGGTATCGAAGATTTCCTGATACTTCCTGACTAGTTCCCTCAGTTTGGTCTTTTGTGCTGGTCCCATGTCCTTGGACGAAATAGCAACCAACTTCTCCAATTCTGCTGGCATGTTACTGGCTTGGCTAACAGTGCCGCGTACACTCCTAATCACAGAAGAAATTGACGAGCAGTGCCCCAAAATTATTCCCTTCTTCAAGGTCACCGGGTAATAATTGACATTCATTACCCTCACTGGCACAAATTTATCAGCACGCAACAAGGTTTTTCCTAGTGCAATTCCTCGTCCAATTTTCTCATCATATAGCTTGGGCTCGAACATCACCACGTTTCCACTGCTCGCACCTCCATCCAGGCGAGCCTCCAAAATGGTTTCAGCCCTCTCCGGTACGCTTACATCTTCGGCTAGCAGAACTCGAACCATTTCTTCATTTCTCCCATGAAGTACCAGCTCTTCTCCGTTCACACGAATGACGCCGTCTTTAAAATTCAGCTCGAATCCTCTAGAATTCATGATGTCCATTCCAATTATTACCTGGTCCTCGATATCCGCTACTAGAGCCCGGTGTTTCACTGTAGTGCTGCCCAAAGTCAGTTCAATTGGAAGTTCACCATACACAGTTGCCGGCTCTCCTGTTGCTGTGCGTAGCTTCCAATTCGACGATTCGACTCTTGCCGGTGTTTTGGCAAAAGTAGGTCCAAGGATTGTCCTAGTCGCACCCGTATCAAGGAGCATGGTGCGAGGCTCGTTGTTAATGAGACCGTCTACGAAGACCCCTTTGTCTTGTCTTTGAAGTACATCGACATATGCATTGTTAACTGGGGCTTGTTGGATATGGGCTGACGATTGCTACTTCTTGACCTTCATCGTTGATGTCGATTTTTTCAATGTTGGACATTTGCTACGCACGTGCCCAAGTTCTCTACAATTTTGGCATAGTATCAGTCTTCTCTCAGGCACAACTTCCGTCAGCACTTTTCGCATCACAGCTTCCATATTAATAGGCTCCTGTCGGTCTTCCTCGATCATCCGGACTCTACTCTGGCTTTTGCAGGATTGCTTTGCTGCTTCGAATTCCAGAGCGCGTGCCAATGCATCCACGAGATGTGCGGGGCGAGCTAGTGTCAATGCTTGCCTCGTTTCTTGGTCACGAAGCCCATCCAAAAATGCCTGAACCGCTAGTCGTTCCATTACATTTTCCGGTGTAGCTGGATATGCAAGGCGAACCAAGCGTGCAATGTCTGCTTCGAATTCTTGTAATGATTCGCTTGATTTTTGGCATCGGTTTTTCAGCTGCGAGTGATATACGTGTTCAAGGTGGGCTTGACCATAGCGAAGTTCCAGATGATTTACTAGCTGTTCATAGTCCTCCTGTTGTTGGGCGGTGAGGGTCTGTAAAATGTTTGTTGCTTCGCCACGCAATGCCAGTCTCAATGCTCTTTCCCCAGCATTCCATCCGTTTGCCTTAGCAGCAGCTTCGAATTGTCGGCGGTAGTTTGACCATGGAGTGTTTCCGTCGAACTGAGGCGGTTTCAATGAGAGCTTTCCAGGTTCAACACGAATCTTGAAATTTTTTGTGTCTTTCTGGACTTCCTCCTGATTGATACTCAGGTCCAGCATTGGGATTTTGTTGTAAGTTTCTGAGGTATGCGCAGAATCCATTCGCTTTTCCATTTCACTGAATTTTTCCTTTATTCTGCCGATTTCTGTATCGATTCCGCCTTTTATTTCATCGTGGAGCGTTTCCTTAATTTTTTTTATTTCTTCCTCTATGTCATCTTTGATTTTCTCCATCTCTGTTTCAACAGTTCCCATTCTTCCTTCCAACCGATTCACCAGAAGCTTCACTTCTATATTTTTTTGAATATTCTTGAAGTTTCACTTCTAAACTTTTCGAATTTTCTAGAAATTTATCTTGGAGTTCCTCTTTCAGACTGTTTGAATTTTCTAGAAGTTTTTCTTCCAGGCTCTTCGAATTTTGTTGAAGTTTATCCTCCAATGATTTCGTGTTTTCGTCGAGTTTATTCATGATTGAACTCAAGTCGATTCCTGAGACTTCGAATAAAAACGTTTCGGGATCTTCTCCTTCTTCAATCAGTCCATCTGCAAGTATTTTCTGGAGTACGGCCTTCTTTCCAGTTGTTTCTAAATCCCGCTCCTCTAACTCTTGCTTCAATTCACTTACTTCTAGCTCAACCAGGTGAACTCTCCTCAGAAACATTTTGTCTTTAATTGTTTTTAACCGGAATATCAGTCTATCATTTATTTCACACAAAAAGTTTTCAATTTATTGTACCGCGACGCGCAAAACTGTCCACTTTGCACTCAAATGTTCAACGGGTCACTAACTGTCTACTAGGCGCGATAAATGTCTATCAGTTTTTCAACGTGACGAACACTTTAACACTTATTTATTTTAAACATCCCACTTCTGGCCCAAATGTAGTAAAACTGCACTAACTAAATTTCCTAATTTATTTAAAACACTATTTACAACAATTATTCACTAAAACATTTACTTCACTATTTTATTTCTACGGTGTCAGTCTCTATCTGCGAACTCTGGAACTGTAACTAACTCTGAACTCTGACTGTCCTCCAGCGGTTATATAGTCGCAAGCAGATTCCATCCACGGCTCTCTCGATTATTCTGGAGTATAGAACATTTCATCTAGATGGCTCTTCGAACAGTATCGAATTGATCGATTTTATTCCAGCTAGTTCTCGGCGATGGGCCAGCAGATATGCTGTTGTAGTTGAACGAGGGTGCATAATTAATTAGATCAGGGCCGGTCCCGGGGCCGGCCTCGAAATCGCTACATTAAACATGCGTTCAAGCATGTTATCGGTCTGTAGTTCTTCGGATCAGACAAATCTCCGTTTTTGGGGATTGGCACGGTTTGCCCCTCGACAAACCAATCCGGAATCTGTAGCTACCCATCTAATCATGAGTTAAAAACTCTTGCTAGATGGTGGTGGGTACATGGGAATTTTTTCCACCAATAGTTATCTACGTTGAGTAGTTGCGTAAATTCGTAAATGCCTTTCCAGAAGGTTTCTACCCGATCAGCCGCCGGCGGGTTATCCACAACACGTGGAGGCTCTTGGAATAGGCGAGAAGGTTTATCGCTGAACTTCATGTTTTCCGCGATGCTTCTCGCCCGCCTCACTAGTGATTTTTTTACAGCCACCAGCATTCGTATCCTATCAAGACAGTGCTGTTTGATGGTAAACAGCACGCCTTGATTTAGTGTGTGGTGAGCTCGTCTTAAATTTGCGGCAATTCGCCGCACTGCGGGCGTGAAGGGCCTATTGGCCGCCACGTAGTCTGCCACACACTGGATACGAGACGCGTGTTGTCTCGCCACTTGATCTTAGCTTCCATTCTTGTGAATGCGTCGCTCATGCCTCCCGCTTGGGACAGGGCCTGAGCAGCGTCATACACAGCAGAGTTGATCTGCCAGATGTCAGCCTCTTCTGAAAGGACATCGTGAATCTCCTCATACACCCGTGCCAGTTGTTGTGGCTTCAGGGGCTTGATGTTATGAAGCGCCCAGCGAGTTCTGATCCCTTCCGTTGGTCAAATCATTTACATTTACGCCTGAACTATTTTATTGAATAATTATCAGCACTTCTCAATAATAACAGTAAATAGATTTTTGGGATATAGAGCTGTGAAAAGCAACGAATGCTCCAAAATGGGATATTGTAAAAGAATTTTTCCCAAGTAATTTAATTTTTAGAAACGCATTTCGAAAACCATGTTATCTTCATCACTTTAGTAATCTCTACTGACGAAGATAACATATGGTTATCGGAATGCGCAACTAGGAATTGAATGACTACTGTGGTGAAATGGAAAAATACTATTTGTTCTCAACGAATGCTCAGTGAATAATTGCTTGGTAGAAACACCTATTTAAAATAATTTTTTCATCTTCTAGTACCAAGTTGGAGCGGTCATACAGTCAGAATCATCTATTGAAATTATATATACTTCATCTATACACAACGGTGGATCCGGTTGGGTGGCACACTTTCAGGCAGTGGAAGAAGGTAAACGTTTTTCGATATTTCGAACACGAATTTGAAAAAATTATCATACCATTTGTTATTTGTTCTTCGTATGTCCACGACTATAATTGAATTGGTATTAAGTTTTATTTTTCACATAGGTACATTTTAAATTAATTTTTTAATGCAAAAATGCAAGAAAATTCGTCCTGTCTCGAAATTTTTGTTTGAACAGATTCTCAAAACATTTGTTTTTTCAGATATTACCCAAATAACATAGCACTTTGGACTGGTTAAGAAACGCGTTGCTCATCCTCAATTTCATTCATTCAAACCAATGAATTGTACAGAATTTGTATATTTGTAACAAATTTATTAAATGATTGTGTTCAGCTTTTGTTTTTATTTCAATAAGATAATGACTTGGAATTGTTAGAAGATACTGTCGATCCCGCATTGATAGAAATTCTTGAAAATTATGACGTTTACAGTGCGAATGACTTGACATTTCAGCAAGACCTCCTCACTATCTCTTTGCGGTTCGTCAGTATCTAAATAAAACCTTTCCTGGTAGATGGATCGGCCGAAGAGGAGCAGTGGAGTGGCCCGCAAGGTCGCCAGATTTAAGCCCGTTAGATTTTTTTTTGTGGGGTCACTTGAAGAGTATCATCTATAAAACTCAACCAGATTCTTTACATTACTTACGTCAACGGATCATTGATGAATGTCGGAAATCGTTTTGAACAAAGCCTATATTACTGCACGGAAGCAGCCAAGCCAACATTTTGAACACTTGTTGAAATAAAGAGTAAAATAGACAAATTTTTCATTATAATTATTTTATTAACCCCCCTCCCTTCTATATATCAAAAACTTATAAAAACTTAGTTTTCCTCAAACAATTGCCATGAACACAATTCTAACAATTCAAGTTGAAAACTGTTACGAATTAATGTCAATATGTATATTAACAATGATTTCTCGAGAACTACTGCATCAAATTCAAAAAACTGGAAAGCGTTGGAAAGAGAATTCGATGACCTTCAACATGCAGTATCACATGAACCCTACTCCTGTTGAAGATTTAAGGGCTGGAGCTAACCCCTCCGATGGGCTTGAAGCGACAAAGTTGAGAATATGCGCAAAAGATGTCCCCCTCGCAATATAAATCGACGGGTCCGAGCGTTTTTTTTCTGCGAACGATAAATATGAGATATCGGTCTTGTTTCGTTTTCGCTGGGCCACCCTGTATAAATATTTGAAATTTGAATAAATAACAATTTTTTCATTCATTATATTAACCTAGGCTTGTTATGGTTCTCAGCTGAAACAGCACTAGAACAGTTGAGTTCTGACAAGTTTTGGGTAAGTATAGAGTCCGTAAACTCAGAGGCCAGGACTGGTTCAGAACTGGAAATGAAAGACCAATGTGCATCACGCCAAGCAACTGTTTTGCTAGTGCTCGTATTTGCACACATCCAGCACCTGCCCTCGATTTTCGTTGCGTTACCTTTAATAAGCCTGCTGTACTAATAGGCACAGTCCAAAATCAAATCAATAGTGTGAAACCTTTGGAACAAAAATATGGTTGGCCTAGTCACAGATATCTTTTGTTGTTAGCTTACTCAAGACCAATTTGTACTGTACAAAACCTAACACGCTAACCAGGAAAGGCATCCGGCATCTGCCTTCAAACTATAGTCGGCACTTGCAAAAATACAGTTTCCTACCTCGTGATACAAATAACTATTGTGTCAACTTCCAAATTGATTTTATCAATGCTTTGTCAATACAGTCCAATAATGTGAATAGTCCGTAAGTGCAATTCAATAAAAGTTTTTTAATATAACATTTTATTAAATACAAAATAAACTAAAAACACAACTAATATTTCGGTTCCTGAGTTTGTATCTTCAACAACCCATGCCGACTTTTAGCGATAATGCGCTGATGCGAGTAGACATCTTCAGGGGAAAATCGAGCTATAAAAAAACATTTTGGTCAAACACGGAAGCACCATTAGTAAATACATAAAATGCTAGTTCAATGGCTTTGTAACAATCAACACTTGCTATTATGTGTCCGTGAGGAACGTTGCACAAATGGATGACAGATATAGTTCAATATCCGTAGGGGGGAAGCAGTTGTTTTCTGTCAGATAGTTATCTTAATTTCCACTTCGTGGAATTGTGTGGAGACACAGGTATTTTTCGGTTTACACGAAATATTTGTCTTCATCGTTCAATTTTTCCTTAACTCCAAAACTAAAGAAGCTAGATCAATTTTGAATAGCACATTTATTCGAACAATTCTACGACATTTTTGGGTTCAAACTTAAATAAGTTTCTCACATTAGCAAAAGATGAAATGTCTAATGGTATTTATTTATTGGCATTTCATCCCGCCTAGATCTTCAATTTTTGAGGGAATTTGCGAAATACCAAAAATAATTTCAAAAGAATTGTGAGTAACTTGAACTCAACATATGAGGATCAAATTGAGTGTAACTCAATTAAGTGCCTGAGTTCGTTATCGATAGATTCTTTTGGTGATAATCAATCCTTGGACTGCATCACATTTTTTTATTGACAGCTCTTCCAGAAACTAATTTATTAGAATTTGAAACAAGAATAGGAATGGCCAGTAGATGAGGAATATAAAGCATGATGTGGCCAATGTAAAAGGAACAATATATACATGTTTGCTAAGGAAGGGTCAGGTGTATTTTCAAGTAACTTTGTGTTGCACAATAAATATCAATTTAAGAGTTTTTAAACTTCATAAGCAGTTACTTGAATTAATTTTTCGTATAAACATAAAAATAATTTCATTTCCAAAATGGGGAATTCTCCACCTGACGACAATCAAGTATTTTCTATTAAAGATCTATTAAACAGTGCATTTAAAACACACCATTTCAACATTTTTCTTTAAAACAACTATTCAAGTACTTAAAAAGGAAAAATTAAATTGGGCATTTAAAATTTCAAGGGATTCGTTTCTATTTCACCATCTGGCAACATCGGCTATAAATTTCTCAGATAAGAAAGGACAACAAATATGTTACGTCAATAAGTTAAACAGAGATGACAATGTTCCGAGCACCGACCTATAATAAAATATAAGTCGGTGGTTCCTTGTCATTCTGTGACATTTTGTGTACTATAATAATAATAATATTCCCTCAAAAACACTCGTTGAGTGTACCCAAAGGCATAGCCTGTGCGGGTAGAGGACGGCTATTATTATTATTTGCCGTGGCGCTCCGGGGCGACTTACTGATTTTTTGGTGGAGTATTCAATTTTCAGCTGTAGGAAAACCTACAGCACCACCTCGGGTGGTCGGTGTGCACTCCAAGCTAGCACCAGACGAGATTGGCATCTAGACAACTCACAATACACTTGCTTTTCAACAAAGTATGCGGTCGCCTATCGATCCGATATAAAGTAGATGAGAAAAATTCTCTTGTACCTACATCGGGCTCGAACCGACTATCGCTATGCTGGAGTTTCGAACGGCCTGTGCATTAGACTGCTGATCCACCGACCACTGTGTGCCTAACCCCTAACAGAGAGAGATATATTGACTATGGTACTTCTTCTTCTAGCATACTACCATCCCCTAAGTTTTGTAGCAAGAATTCCTATCCACAACACTTCACAATAGGCAATCCGCATGAACCAATCAGAACTATCCTGAATTGAATCAATGCTAAGGCGATATAGTAGTCTCAAGTTTTCAACTTGGATAGCAAGGTTAGTTTTGGAACATGATCTAATTTAACCAAACTGGACCTTCATATCCAATTTGATCCTCAACGTAACCTAAAATTACATTGCACAATACATTGCAGGCGCAAGAAAAATAGAGTTTTGATTGGTCCATACAGATTGCCTATGGGGAAGTGCTGTGGATAGGAACTCTTGCACGTTTTGTAGGCGCTGTCGCCAACATGTTGATTAGAAACAAAACCCTTTAAAATGTAAAACCCAACATTTGAAAAATTTATTTGAATAAGAAACAAATATTTCGTAAAACCGAATTCTTAGAATTGAACTCTTATATACTCTCGAACTTTGTTCGTTTTATGTTAATTTGAATACTTTTCGCAGTGAAATTGAAAAACTCATGAATGAAACTCAACTTTATTTTGTTCAAACTTGCATTTGCTCCAATAACCCAAATTGAGTAGAATTCCCCATTCTGGATTTTTTCTTTCTGACAGATCTAATCATACTGAGAACAAAATTTGGCCAAAGGATTTTCAGTAACGACTTTGAAAACGTGAAAGAAAGTAAAATAGGCTCACATAATCATGAACTATTAATAATTCAATAAATTAATTTCTCAACAACTCACCTGGGTGAGCCGATTTGGAAGGAAAACCACTGAGGTCCAATTTCTGAAAAAAAATAAATCATGAGTGATTCAACATATTTTTATAGACCAAGTACCAAAAAGTATCAGAAACCTAGCATTGTTAAATTTTAGGTTCAACACAAATACTCTATTGAAAACAGATGGTGTATTTTCAAATATAAAAAGAAACAGAATAATCTTTTGGCAGATTCACAACCCAAAAAAAATGTTTCTAAAACAGATGATTTTCATTATGAAATTCAGTGTTTAATAACCCACGAATATAATATGTAGCAGGGCATGAAAACGGTAGGCATTTTGGCACGAAAAAGTTTCTGATATCTCTAAAGAGAAGTATTTAGTGTACCAATGTATCTAATAGTATAAATTCTAAAAGCATTCTACATACCTTCAGCGTGTACACCCTCTTTCCAGATACATCTAAATAATAATATAAATACATTTTTTGCAATTTCAGGCTTTTCTTTTGCAGGCACAGAACAAACAGCAATCTCGAAATCTGGAAAATAGTATTTCTAATACCTATTTTCTACTGTTTTCAGTGGCATATGGTGTATAGTATGCAAATGTTACACTGTTTACCAACAATGGACCCACCATATGTTTAATGTTTGTTACATTGTTACTTCCGTTTACTAACCTAACTTTACTCGTATTCTTCTTCTCGTTTTGTTGGCTTTTTTCCTTCGAGATGTTGGCCAAACTTTAATTTGTATATTCACATTTACCATTTAATATTACAGAACAAAACAACAGAGCACGGCGTTCTTTTCTCTTTTTTATAATGTATGTTAGGTAATAGTCAAGAAGAAACAGAAGAATATATATATTCGACTGGCTGCACTAATGTGCATTTATTCCAAACTTTACAGAGCTTGTGTGTTCGGCTGGATATACACTGGTACAGTACCAATAATTAATATTCTTGTTCGAATTGGCATGTATTACTCAAGGTCAGAGCAAAATCGATTTTCGACTGGCAATAGCGCTCGCTATGATTTCGAATTTTTCTGCACTGTACTTTGTGGACGGTGGCAAACAAGGGTTCAGCTTTTTGATAATTTGATCGGTCCAGTCGAATGCGTTTGCCACTTTACATGTGCCTCGTATAGTTGTGCTACATAAATTCGCATTTTTTGCATGTATATATTCAAGAATTCTGTACCAAATCAGAACAGCACTAAATACGCTCCTACACCGAATGCGAGCATTTCAGTCGAATGCGCTATAAGATACTGATTAATGGTAATAAGTGGTACTGGGTTACCAATTTGTGAGTATTTAGTTACCGAATAAACAGACAACAATAAAGGCGGATTTATCGGATGCATAACAGTTATTTATGCAACAAGTGCAAAAAGTAAGTGTTCATTGCACTCGACGTGAAATTGTCCGACGAGGCCGTTAGGCCGAGTTAGACAACACGTCGAGTGCAATAAACATTTTTTGCACGAGTTGCATACAACATTGTTTCTACGTTCATGCAAAAAGCAAAAAATTGTTTATTCAGGTGCGGCACTAGGAGAAGGAAAATGAAATACGCAATTTAAGTAAATAATTATTACTATCGATTTCATCACCATCATCTAGTTTTCATTAATAATATGACTCATTTCAAAACTTTCAGTTCTTTAATTGTCAGAATTAAATTTTGACTGACGTCTACTAATATAACCACAGTTGCATTATAAAAATCAAATTCATAGTAGTCACGAGCGCGTATGTCATAGCACAGACAGTTTGCTCTATGCAGGTAGACGGTTTAGAACGATTGTCTCGCGGCAGGAATGAAATTTGGTGCAATGACGTCATGGCATATGTGTTGACGACGTTGACATAATGCATTAACCTTTGGAGATTGTTTATTTACTTTTCCGTTTTTACATTCTCAGAGTTATAAAACATATACATCATTTCCGAAATATAGGGTCATAGTGTAATTGAAGGGACTGTCTATTCTATATGTTCAATTGTTTAATAGACATAATTTCTTGAAGTAAAAGGAAGGGACACAATCTAACCTAACCTAACTAACCTAGCTATCCAAGTTGCTGGTGACGTATGACGTCATTGCACCAAATTTCATTCCTGCCGCGAGACAATCGTGGTTTAGAACATAGTGGATCGGTTTTGATTATGGAGTTATTCTCGGGAATAAGGCATTGTTTGTTCAACTCTGACTGCTAACATTAATACAAAATAATATAAATTATGTAGCTGTTTAAAACGTATGGCCAATCTCACAGAATTTCTGCTAAATATGTAGTGGGTTTGAACGTTTATGTTCATCATGAGTTGAGTAGAATGACAGATGAGTGCAATAAAGAGCTTCTTTTTCCACTGAATATAGTTCAATAAAGTCTTGCTTTTTGCATGAATGTAGAAAAACATTATTCACTATTGTACAATTCATAAATATTTGAAATTAATCAATGCCACAGCAAATAATATTAATAGCCGTCCTCTATCGTACAGGCTATGCCTTTGGGTACACTTAACGAGTGTTTATGAGGGAGTATTATTATCATTATTATTATTATTATTATTATAAAGAGATTAGAAAAATATGGTTTACTACTTCATTGCATAAGCATAAGAACTTGAAAAGTGACAGTTGACAATTTCTCGACACAAGAAAAACTTTCGAATTAATAGATGAAAAAACCATTCTACATACTGTACTGATCAGTACTCACTCTCAGAATAAAACACCGCCAAAACAACATTTTGCCTCTAGACCATTGGAGTTTAAGTAAAATATGTTGACATCTTAAAATGAGTCAACGCAGGCACATAACTTATTCCACTTCATTATATAGTGCGAAAACTTATTAGACCATTACATGAAACTTCCATTGTGTCTACGGTTTTACACAAGTACCTCAAAAAGGTGGTTATGCGCACAGAAAACTTACTCCGAGAGCGGTTATTTGCACATATGACATCTTTAACACGTTGAGCGCGGCACATGCCTCTGGGGGCATGTGTCGGTTATAACCATATAACACTTCATCAAAAGTGAATAAAAACACTTGCTTGCGGAGGCGATAACTTGGTTAGTTTTTTGCCGATTTCTCTGAAACAGGTACCTACAGATGCGGCTCTGTAATTACTTTGTGATAGTGTAAATAACCTGAAACATGCCCCCAGAGGCATGTGCCGTACAGAACAAGAATTATGTTATCATTTATGCGGCACGTATGCCGGGGGGTGATGCGCTTCATTCGCGCCATTTCCAGACTTAACATGGCAAAATTTGTTAAATCTTCCATTCAACCGCAAGTGGCCCAAGTGGCAGGCAGAAAAATGTCTAAGAGGTCGAAGTATATGGTTGAACTCGCGAAACAAAATATTTCAATTTCAAAGTTCGCAGAGTTAATTCCTTTTGTGAAAATTGGCCAGGTCAACCTGGTTACTGTTTGAATTGCTTTAATGCGGTACATAATTAGTTCTAATGTAAACATTCATTTGATAATAAAATCGTGAAAATATCTACTACACTATTTTTATCCTCGAAATTCTACGTCCAAGTTATATTTTGTCTCTGTGCTACACAGGGCACCGGAGGCATGTGCTGTTAGAATCTACGGTAGATTACTATGTTGGTGATGGTTTCCAATAATTATTTTACGCAAAACTTTTTCCTCTAATCGTCAGATGGCGATACATAGATACTTTTGATTACATGCCACCGGGGGCATGTTACGCATATCAATTCAGAATGATCACGGGTCCCGCGAGGCATATGTAGCATATTCACCGAAACAACAAAATGTCCTAACGCAGTCAACGTGTTAAGCACGCGTCTGTTGTTCACTTATTGGGTTGGAACCAAGAAGAAATGTCTACTGGGATGCAACAGGAAAACGTCGACTACGCATTGGAGAGCTGTACTGAGATAATGCGTCACCAAAAATATTCCTCATTACAGAGGAGGAAGGAGAATGCGAAGAATAATGCATAGAAGGGTACAACTTCAAAATTTTCCGAAGACCTCCGCCATATACCCTAGGATATTTTCGCGGAACATCATGCAATTCTACATTTTATATTTTGGTAAAAACATTTTCCATATTTACTACAGAAACATAGGAAAAACTTCAAAACTATACTTGAGTAGCGCGGGTTTTCTGGAAAAAAATTCTAGCAGTTCTCTTAGAAATATTCACTAATAAAGTACACAGACCCTGATAATCACCTAGGTACAAACCTAGCCATGACATCGAACCAACATTCTCTCTTACAAATAATGAAAGAAACAAAAATATATTTTTCGTAATGTATCTCACACTTGTATTTCACAATAAGCCATTGATTCTTGCGTTGTTTGGAGTGGTGTCTGTTCCACACATTCTTGAATCTTCCTCATCATCTCACTGCAAAGATGCAACAAATTGTCTTCCGAATCCAAGCCATCACTTGCTACGGCCTGGAAGCTACCATTATTCTTTTCCTGATGAGTTAGTATTGACCCTGAGAGGTCATCTTCTTTCTTTGCTTCACTCATATTTGTGGAATGGATCTCAACGTTATTTTCCAATTTTGTTTGCTTAGATGAAGATGCTATTGAATTTGCATGTTTGTTAATAATATCCAAATTTTCTTTCGTAGACAGTTCAACACCAGATAAAATCGAGGCCATGCATTTTTTGGGTTTGCCCTTGTCTTTTCTTGGCCTTCTTGCTTTTTTAATGTTTGTCTTATTTGCTCTTTGGTGTATATTTAATAAATGTCTTCTCAAGTTTCTCTGAAAATTAATTACCTATATCACTTCAAAATTGAAGATGAAATTATTCTCTCCAAAGCTTAAATACAGGTGGAAAAGATAAAAAGTGTAAAAAAGTGCAAACATTGCAAGAAAAAGGTTGTTGAAGCGATAGATTGTGAAAAATGTAATGCCAGTTTTCATATAAGTTGTGGTAACCAGGCTAAAGTGGTAAATTCTACTGGAAAAGTACTTTGTTGCCAAACCCAAACACAACCAGAAATTGAGGTTAAGTCAACAAAAATAATTGATCCAGAACATATTTTTGAAAATATGAACGAAGAACAATTAAGAAACATTATCCGAAGTACATTCTCAAAAAATAGAAAAGCAATTCGACAATCTGGAAAGATCAGCCCAGTTTATGTCGGAAACATTTGATGAACAAAAACAGGATTTGAGAAGAGTATTGGAGGATCTTAGAGAAGTGAAAAAGGAAAATGGAGTTCTGAAACAGAAAATTCAACTTCTTGAAGCCAAAATAGATGATATCGAGGTCAAGGAGAAGACAAACAATATCATTATTGTCGGTGTACCACCCCAGAATAATGCTGATACAAAAGTAGTAGTACAACAGATTTTATTACAAACATGGACGTGCCCTATGATGAGAGTGATATAAAAGAGACTTACAGACTCAAAAATGAAGATGGACCAATTCTAGTGGTGTAATAGTTATAACACAAAAAGAGCTATATTGCAGAAAGTCAAACAATTAAAAGGAATAACAGTAAGAAACTGTAAGTTACAGGGTAGAGATCAAAAAATATTTTTAAATGAAGATTTACCAACTAACAAAAGGTAACTCTTTAAAAAAGTCAGAGATATAAAAAGACAAAAGGGTTATAAAGCTGCTTATTGCGTTGATGGTAAAATATTCATTAGAAAGAACGACCAAGAATCTGATATAAAAATTAGAACAGAAAGTGACCTTTTAGGACTCTAATCACAAAAATTGTATAAAGTAAATTGCAAACGACTGAAGTTTATAAAATTCTAAATGGAATACTTGATAATTACAAGGACTGTGAAACTCATGAATGTGATAATCTGTCTCAAGTAAATTTCTTTGATGACAGTCTTAGTGATATTAATATAATAAATGTAAATATTAGAAGTATATACAAAAACTTTGATGGTTTTCTAGTCTTCTTAGAATCAATAGAAAAATGTTTTGATGTCATAGTAATTTGCGAAACACATATTGTACACAACATAAATGATTTCAATATACCTGGGTTTAAAATATTTTGGAACAAAAGTAGGCTCAATAAATTTGATGGATGTGTAGTATACATAAGGGAATCATTTTTCCAAAATCAAATCCTTATACAAGAAGGAAATACTAAAGTTATCAAATCTACACTAATTAAAAATAATATCACTGTAGATATTTATGCTACATATAAAACTCATGTTATTAACAAAGAAGAATTTATAAAAAAATTAAATAATATATTGATAGGAACATTGCAAGATCAAGACCATATACAAATTCTCGCTGGAGATATCAACATTGACCTTCTAGATCAAAACTCTGAATCAACAAACCAGTACCTAAATGTTCTTCAAAGTTTTGGATTTGTAAGTTGTAGTAATAAAGTCACTAGGAGAACAGAAGAAACAGCAACATGTATCGATAATTTTTTTGTGAAATGTAAGCAAGAAAAACTAAATGATATTAATTCTCTTATTTTAACCAGGGACTTCACTGACCATTATCCCATCCTGCTCAACATTAAAGGTAATACAAATGTAAACGAAGTAAAAAATAAAACTTTTGATGTAGTCGATTACAATAAGCTCACAAACCTAATTTCACAGACAGAATGGGATGATGTTCTGGGGAGTGTCAATGTCGACATATGCACAGATATTTTCATAACAAAACTGAAAGATTTCATAAGTCAATCCACATGTACTTAAAAGGATACAAATAAAAAAAAAAGATACTAAAACCATGGATCACTGGTGGGCTCCTGGTATCTATTCGAAAAAGGGATCGGGTAAAGAGAGAATGTGCTTTGAACAGAAATTATAGGGAAACCAAAAACAGGTACAAAACCTTTAGAAATACGCTTTCAAAACTAATAAAGAAGTCCAAATATGCTTATTATAAATCCCTTGCTGAAAAATATTTAAATGATCCACAAAAAACCTGGAAGATGATACTGGAAGCTACAGGTGAGCAGGTGAACCAAATGGAAACCAGGGGTGTATTCTGGACAGCAGGAGAACAAAAATTCATGAACCCAAGCAAATAGCAACTGAATTTAACACCTATTTCAGTAATATAGGTGAACAATTAGCACACAAAATCAGCCATGATAATCATCTAAATCTAGCAAAAAGTAGATTTATCAATCCCCACTCATTCTACCTCACTCCTATTACTGATGCCAAACTGGTGACTCAAATAAATAGTCTGAAAGACAGGGTCTCATGCGGAGAGGACAACATTAGTACAGAGATTGTCAATATGAATCACACTTATTTACTGAAACCGTTGAAACACATTATAAACTGTGTTTTCAGTACCGGAATTTTCCCTAAGAGTCTCAAGACTGCAGTAACAATATTCAAACAAGGTGATACAAAATCAACAAGCAACTACAGACCTATTGCACTCTTGAGCTCAATAAGCAAATTGATAGAAAAATGTATTAAATATAAATTAATGCTCTTTCTAGAAAAATATGGTTTATTATGATGATGTGAAAATTTATCAGGCCGCCAACATTTCATCTGACATAACCACAAAATTACTTTACATCAATTTTTCATCAAACGACTTGGAATTTGAAACTGGGGACACTCCTAGGATTCTTAAATGAGTAAGGGAACCGAAGGGCTTGAATAGAATACAAAAAAAATTCGTTTCCTGTGGTAGACTATTTTTGACCATTTTCAAAGTTGGCAATAGTGGGCTGAACTCGTCCATTAAAAAAATCCCAGTTCTGACTGCGGCTCGAACCTTTAGCCCAGAAGCCGGACGCCATACCACTTTTATCACAGCCCGACGTCTCAGATTATTATTATTTTTCGTCAGGAATTTTCCAGTCAGACCCTGATCCGGAGCTCTGATACATCCGGAGTGCGCGCTGGTGTGTTATCATAACCCCAGTAAACAGTCCCCTCGTCCGTGGGATGACTGATTACTGGGTCCATGACTCATGTATCCTAAGTAGGCTAAGTGAACCAAGAATAACTGTCTTCTGCATTCTTCCGGTCAAGTTTTCTGCCGTATCACGGCAAGCCAGTATAACTTTCACACTCGAGAGCAGCGTTTCCACCATTCCACAAAGAATCCCTATGATCAGAACCACCATTTTAACAGAATGGTTTGGGTAAACCCTGCGGAGTTCAAAGAGTAAGTCTCGATATTTTGTCCGTTTTTTCTCCTCTATGACGAAAATCGCCCTACTTTGATCAGACTTAATGGCTTGTATTTGCCTGAGGGTGGGTAATGCGTAGTTCCAATAAGTTCGGCACTTCTCATTCTCCAAAACAATCTCCATATACCCCAGAGCATAGGGCGGCAACACCGGTGTCTCGCCTATACTGTACGAGTGGCGAAAACGGTAATACAACACTCGTAGTGCCGCGTTATGCCTGTGAATATAGTCTGAGACCACATAAGCTGGACAGGCTGACAGCAAATGCATTAAGATCTCGGCTGCCACACATGCTCTGCATCTAGTGTCGGGGACCTCATACCCATCACGCGACTATGGTAGATGAGAGTGATTTCAATTCAATCAAACATATTTTGTACACTTGCGATTAGCTTCGAATATGTCTACTAATAAATTTGAAATGTCTACTTCCAAGTCGCTGTTTCTGCAATGTTTACAGTTGAAATAAACAAATGCTAATCGTCTCTTAGATGAAAAGGTCTGATGAGCCCGTATTAGGAACTATTAAAAAAATAAAAAGTCTGGAGAAAAATTATCTTGCTGAAATTATTCGTTAAACAAAAATTATATACCTGTGTTTTGAATATTTTTTCGCATCCACGTTCAGTACATTCGACTGAAAATTCCTTTTCCACTTTCTCGTGAATAGTAGAGATATGAGCTGTCAAATTCTTTTTATATTTGTAGCTTCTTTTGCAACCATAATAGGGACAATGATGAAAATTGGTCTGGCTCTCCTCTAAGTGGACCTTCAATGAATGTTGTGTCAAATTCATTTTGGTAGTGAAGACTTTGTTGCAAATAATACATTTATGATCTGAAAAAATATATTCAAGACTGATTCAGCTTTATTAATATAAATTATTTACCAATTTTTTTGATGATGCAAGAATTTCGTCTATGTTCGCAAAATAGTGTCCATTTACCAAATTTTTCGCCACAATCACAGGTGAATGTTTTATGGCTTCTCTTGTGTTTATTGTATAGGTGAAATTGGTCGAAACCCTTGTTGCAAATGGTACAACTGAAAGTATACTATAATTAATAAATGAGATGAGTATGAAGAAAAAAGGAATGGGATGACTATTTGTGTGGGTGGAAAATTGTCAACTATATAATATTGAAATTCATTCAGACGTTTGGGAAACTGTGCCAGACAGTATCAAACAATTCGACTTTGTGGGAATGTATGAAGAAAAGGTCCAGGTTTTTCAACGTTTTTTTGCGGTAGAAATGTGTGCTAGGAAATGCCATTCATTACTCAAAAATAGGCCCATATCTCAGAAATTACTTGAGACCGCCAAAAATTTTATTTGAATTATTTGTTCAGGGGTCAAACTACCTAAGTTCCAAAAAAAATTTGTTGATTGCTTATGGCAATTAGTTGACGGAATTTTACCAAACATTGTTACACTTTGGACACTTGAGCTTACGAACTATTCATTCATTTTAACTACTCTATCTTTGGCATTGAAAGGTAGTTAGATAGCTTGGCATGCAGCAATGCTACTTCTACATTGTTCTTTCTGATCAAACTCGCAATATTTTCTGTTCTCTTTCCATAGTATGTTAAATTAACAAATTTTCTAGTTTCTGACCTGAGTGAGAATACAAAATTTCCAATTATACTTGAACCGAAATATTATTTCACAAAGAAGCGCATAACGGACAAGAATTCGTAGCCAACGATTTTTAATATAAGGTCAAAATGTCATGGATAAAAATTTTTATTTATTCAATAAAATCATAAATGTCAGAATCACTTACATGAATGATGGTTCTCCTGAATGTGAAGAAGAGTGTTGATTCAACTGCCATCTCTTGTGAAACCTTTGAGGACATACTGAACAGGAAAAGTGAGAACTAAATTCGATATGCGATCGTATTTTATGTTTTTTCAAGCTATACTTGCTGCTTAGTACCATTCCACATCCTTCAACATCACACATCACTTCATCTTGCTTTTCATGCACCAGGCCTACATGTCGTTTCAAGTGCCATTCATTTGTATATGATTTCTGACAATTAGGGACTTCACAAATGAAAGGCCTCTAAAAATCAAATGTAGAACTGAAATAATGAACTTCAACCAAAGTACAACACATTCTAATGGTGAATTTATCACTGGGAAGTGAGTTTTGAATTTCACCTCATCAGCTATAGTTTAATGTTTAGATCTTCAAGGTTAATATCAATGTATATTGTAATATCAGTATCTACCTCACCACTATGTTTTCTTAAATGAATAATTAAAAAACACTGTTTTTTAAAAGAAGCATTACAACTATCAATGCTACACTTGAATTTATAATAATTCTCAGATTCCATTCCAAAGGAGAAACTGCCTCTTAATTGCTGTACCACTCAACATCAACAAGTTTACCAATTTTTGAAAATTCTTTCTTTTAATCTTTTTATTCTTTTTGGTTAATTAGGTTTGGTCTGATTTTGCAATTTAATTTAGGTTATTCTTCTTCCTTTATTTTTTTTGGTTCGACCGGTCATTTGACTCATTTGCCCAGTTCCGACAGAATAGGGAATACGCATAATTACTGCGACGTCACATCTGTCATTTTGTTTCTCGTTATAATGACTTTTTTCTCGATATAATGACTTTTTTCCATTATCTGTCTGCTACAAAACCTTGCTGGATGCATTTTAAATGCATCCATCGATATCCATGTAATTGCCCGTACTTCTCAACTTGCTCAGTTACAAACCAAAACTTTCGGCAATGGAGTAATATATTTTTTTCTATAAAGTCCCATTTTATTCAATCTTCTGTTGAAATAGATTCAAAAAAGTCGTAACTTCTTTGAAACTTAGACCAAATAAAAAGTAATATATGAAATATAATAAATGAAAAGTAACTTTTGTGACATCTACAGTCTACAGTCACTAGTTTGAAACTTAATTAATTAATGTTTTAT
Source organism: Chrysolina americana (assembly GCA_958502065.1). NCBI lineage: Eukaryota > Metazoa > Arthropoda > Insecta > Coleoptera > Chrysomelidae > Chrysolina > Chrysolina americana. Next base: position 32,386,051 of record OY293415.1, on the reverse strand, counting down.
TCACTTTGCAATATAATAGTTAATCACTTCCATTTTTCGTAAGAAATTATTCAAATTTATAGTAATTAATCAGTAACAATTTGTGTTTAATCATCCTCATTTACATACACGAATTAATAGTTATAAGTAACAGAAAAGTAATTAATATAATGATTTGAACTAAAACAAATCATCTAGATACCTACCCAACAACGAAGAAGCATCACCAAGAAAATATAAATTTATAATAAGAATAAGGTCATTATAATGAGAAAAAAGTCATTATAATGAGAAAAAATCTAATATAATAAGAAAAAAGCCAATATATTGAGAAAAAAGTTATTATAATTAGAAAAAAGTCAATGTATTAAGAAAAAAATTGAATGAGACTCATGTGTCATGTGACTCATGATGACAGGTTGGTATAAGAAATAAGAAAAAAGTTCCCTCTCCGCCATATTTGTATCGACATCCCCACCTCGAATTTTGCTTTTAGCTTACCTAAGCTGTTTTTTGGGGTACCACTTTTTTTAAATTATTTGTTCCGTTTTAAAAACTTTGCGTTTTAGCGTTTAAACATTGACGTCATAGACGGAATGTTTTTAAACCTAATGCAATATTCTGACATATATTCAAATCTATGACGTAAATTAAATAGGTTTTTAAAACATTATTGAATGCGGTTCAACGCCAAAAAACAGCTCTATTCTGTGCTATCGCGCAACCAAAATAGAACGCCGTACGTGAGACAAGACAACACTCAGCCGACCCTTCTTAGGTACCCCACCGCATGCCGGAAAAAAATAAAATTTCCGATACATCAAAGGCGCCGACTGGGAGTTTATATACTTATGTACGGTGACGGTGGTATCACTACTGGTATCTGTCCATCAAATATCTGGCCGGATAGCCATGGCAGCTAAGGCCTTTACATGAAGAAGAAGAAGAAGATCATCACATAAAAAATAGATGGGATTTATTTATATTTATTTTTAAAGTATTTGCATTATCATTATTTGTAATAATATTCATTTATCGAATAAAAAATGGAGGAAGTTGATAAAATTATTATGGACTCTCTGAAAAATTTAGAATGGTAAATGCTTTTGAGAAGAATAGTTTTTTCTTAAACTTGATTATTGTTGTATTTGTAGTGAAATTGGGGATGATATTCAAAACTTGAGCGAATTTGATGCAGACACGATTGTTTCAGCTCTATCTTCATGCTTGGAAATTATTACACCAAATACCTCTTTTCCCAAAAAACTACCACCTTCAATGAGTGCCAGACTAAAAGTTGCTACAAATTTATGTCACCACATCAAAGAACTTGGCTTTCGAGCTGATATGGGTTATCAGACAATTCTTTATTGCAATGAAATAGAAATAAGGAGAGTCTTGATGTTTCTAATTGAAAGATTGCCTAGAGATACCAATAAAACTATTCCAGTTGAACAGGCTGGATATGTCCCAAAAGTTGTACAAACTATTGAAGATAATATTAAGAAATCAATAGAACAAATGTGGGTTCCATCCTGCCTTATCAGCAGAGGTATTATGGAATATGAAGGGGGATATATTTTTACTAGTATGGGTGATAGTTGTCTGCTGGAGACTCAAAATTTGGAAATACCTAATTCAAATGTTGAGAGTGAAAGTATTAACCATTTCGAATATAATATATATAGATACTATTCAGGACTGTTTCAGTTTTGAAGCAATACTGGGTTCATACTCTTCCAGATGTTACAAGGCAGTGTTCTCCAAAGAAGATCATTCCCTCACTATTATTTAAGGATGTTGAATTTACAAATAGTTCAAAGATATTGGAGTTGATTGAAAAGCAAAGTCAGATTACATTAATGGATTCTGTTGGAAGAAATCTCACCGAAAATACATCACCTGAAAATATACTGAATATTGATTTGGAAAGTAAAACTATAGAAACTCCCAAAAATGAAGATATTAGAGAGAATAATTCGAAAATTCTATTAGATGATTTTGAAAAGGTGAAAATTGAATATATAACATTGCAAGACAGTGTAAAAGCAGATGAACTACAGTTATCACAGGTATGTGGAGTGTATCTGAAATGTATTATGATCATTAAGTTTTTGAACTCCCAGCAATTTCATTTAGGTTGTCTCAACAAAAAATGAAGAACAGATTGTACTCAAAGATTCTTTAGCCAAATTGAAACTGAAAACAAAAACGTTGGCTATTGTAAACAAAAAAGAAAACATGATCAAACTCCAAAGTTTGGTTCAGACTGCTAATGATAGACTTACAGAACTTGCCAAACAGTGGAATGAAATACAGACCCCCTTGTTGGAAGAATATAAATCTTTACAAAATTCTCGCACCAGTGAAGAAGCTAAATTTCAGGAAGACCAATCCAAACTAATATGTGCAAGAGAAACTTATGCAAAACTTGTTGAGGATATGAATGAAAAAACTATTTTAGAAGATAGTTTGGGACAAAAATGTAAACAGTTGATTAAAAGTAATAACAGGTAAAATTTTATGATTTTTCACTTTGGATAATGTAACAACACTTACTTTATGTGGTTTAGGGGTATAGGTTGAATTTACACAATGTTTTTAGGTTTCTATATTCTATGGGAAATCCAAACGAAGTAACAGATTGTATGAATGAATATTTGATATTGCTTGGCTAGAAACTGTTCCTAGAGTAACAGACAAAGACCGTACCACTTAATTTTCTCTTATAAAAGCTAATAAGTATACGAAAAAATCACATTTTTTACACAAGAAGTATGGATTCTACCTCACTTTTCTCACTCAATAAACCAGGATTCAAACAATGTTTGATTGAGTGAAATTTAATCCCACAAATCGTGAAGTTTACTCTAAGACTGTCGTTCAGTATTCGCCACCGAGTTAATACAAGAGTAGATCCTATAATAGTACTAACACATATGAAAAGTGCAGATGGATTATCGGAAACTTGAAGGGGTTAGGGACACAAAATAGAATTTACAGTAGTAGTAGTAGATGCGCGGTGGCCACTACTGCGGCCAGGCAAGTAGGCCCACATGGGCTCTTTTTGCAATCCCCTTGTCTCCTCATCCATGACATGCTCTTAAATCAAACTAGCTCTGTCTCCACGTGGTCTCCTTAAAATAAGCCTTTAAACTATGTGTGGGTGCTTGTTAAGGGAGCGAGTTTTTTCAATCTGCCTATTCCAGATAGTCCTGGTAGGGCTGGTTCTTAGTCGGGCGGTGCGGCGGCCGCGGGTGATACTATCACCAGCTACCAGACCCGCAGTATACGATCCCAGGCCCCTCCTCGGCTTCCATTGAGGACTAGTTCTCCAGTTCTCACTGCGAGTTCCTTCGAACTTCCTCCTAGTGAAAACTCTGGTAGGGCTGTTTCTCAACCGGGCTGAGCGGCGGCAGCGGGTGATTCATCACCTGCAACACCCAATCCGAGGTCCCTCCTTAGCTCCCACTGAAGGCAGATCTTCAAGTTCCCACATCCCTCTATAATGTGTGAGTAAGTCTGTGTTAAGTGTCAGGGGGAACATGTGTGTTTTTGATGTTGGTGTACGATAAGTTAGGGCCCACGGGTCGCTACTCACGTTGACTGCAACGCCTCAGCCACTCTTGGGGAGAATTTACAGTAACAAGTTGATTCTTTTTTACAATTGACTTCTATTCTGTAGATGAGTTAACATTTATTTGCACTACCACAATTGTTACCCACCCATTATGAATACTTACAGTTAATGTAGAATTGGTTAAAGATATTCTTGACAACCTATCTGGTTTTATCTCCAGAGTAAACTTATGAAACCTCCAAAAACTTATGGGGTTAATAATCGAATTCATCTCAGATGAAGCATGAATACTCATTTGGCTATAACTGTAACATGCTATAAAAACTTATTGTAAAGCCATTAGACACATATAATGGAGAGAGAAAGTGATGATATTGGTTTTATGTTAGCTATCTGAATTATTTGTTATTCAGTGATATTCAGAGTTCGTGAAATTCCGTTTGGTTACCTTGCAATTGTTTTATGGAAACCATATTTTTTTCAGAACGGCGTACACAAGACGAATCTTAGAAATAATAGGTAACATCAGGAAGCAAAATATTGAGATACAGAATATCCTTAAGGACACCGGAAGCATTCAGAAAGATATCAAAAATTTAACTGGGCAAGTGGACAGATCCTTCACTTTATCTGATGAATTAATATTTTTTGTAAGTCATCTTTAGGTATTCTTGTATCAGTTATAAAACTGTTACTGTTTTAGGATGCCAAAAATGATGAAACAGCACGAAGGGCTTACAAACTTTTAGCTGCTCTCAGAGATGAATGTAGTAGCATTTTGAAGGCAGTATCTGACCTAGGACTTACTGAAAGGGAAGCTAGAAATTTAGAGGAGCAAATCGAATCTGAAAAATCTAAAAGAACTGATGTGAAACTCGATAGGGTTTATTCAGATTTATCACAAATTCAGAAAGAAACTGAAATATTGATGAATTCTCAATTTATGCAAGGATAAAAGTCTCTTTCATACCCCCGCGAACTTCGCAATTTTTCTGCAAATAAAATGGCTGCCGATATGGTTCTGCATCAGCGATTGGTCCGGCATGACTGGGGGCCATTTTATTCGCAGAAAAATTGCGAAATTCGCCAGGGTATGAACAAGACTTAAGAGTTGATAGATTCTTTTATGCCATATTCCGTATGCCACATAAAACTCATGGTTTCATTATATCTGATTAAATTCTACTAATATATCTATCAAATAAAAAAGCTTGTTTTTTGGAGCAAAGAGATTTTTCATTTCAATATACAATGCATTTAAATACAAAAAGTCAAAAGGCTTACAATTCCAACTGAAAAGCTCCTTGAGCGTATAGTATGTTTTTTCTAGCAAATACTGGTTCAGTTTGATTTTGAAGATACCAATATTATTATAGGAGCACATTGCAATTCATATCTCAATTTATTATAAGACTTCTTTATTCATACTGCCAAATAGAACATCCATTTAGTACAAAACAAATTAAAGTCGGCAATATGTAAGGGCGGAACCCTTTCATCCAACCCATAACAAATGAAAACATCATAATGTATATATATATATAGTATGTTCAAAACAGAATTTGATCAAAATTAAACACTCTTTTTAGTGAACTTACCAAAATCACACAATCATCAAGTTAACATAAGAAATGGACTAAGGGCTAAGGTAGAAAATTAGCCAATAAATAATAATATCTACCAAAAATGACAATCTGGAACACAGAATGGAAAAAAACATTAGCTTTAAAAACAAAAAGTAAAAGAGAATAATTAAAAAAAACGAGATACACGAAGAATAGTCGTTATGGCGATTAAAAAATGGAGAGGAGGCTTGGAATATATCATTTTATATACTGAAAATATTGTTATGATTCTGAGGCCTGACCTGACCACGTCTGTTAGCGTGTCAGTCACGCGTATGAAGTTGTTGGAAAAGTCGAAGATTAATGTCATAGTAGACAACTGCCACGAGCAGCTAGCCCGTAGGAAATGAAATTCATGCTACAACGATGTGCGTTTTATGGGCCGCGGTGGTATGCGGGTTAAGTTCTCGCTTCATAAGCCAAAGAGCATGAGTTCGAATCTCAGCATTGCCACCGGTCTCGTGCATGGCATCACACGTATCAAAAGGTAAGGACTATGTCTTCCCCTAGCTCGCGCAAGTCTATGACTTCTGAGGGTTGCACGTAGGGATTCAATCGGTGATCAAAAGCCCTGGTGTACCGACTGAACTGATAAGATTTTGTTTAGACTTTCTTGAAGACAACATAAATGAAATCGATTCCAAATATGGCTGCCGATGAAATTTTAGTCATTGAAAAGTAGGTCTAAAGATGACTTTTCATATTCCTGTTTGAAGAATCGTAAATGAAATGGATTGCTATTAGTTCTAGCTGTATAGGTCTTAGGCAGATGTTGAGATGGAACAGGGGTAGATTGTAGGGGCATCAGCCTTACAAACACCTCGACCTATAAGGTCTTTTGCGTGACCCTTTGTCTATTCGAGGCTCGGGATTCGGAGACTTCGTGTGAAGTTTATCAGTTTCCTGGGAGCTAAGTTTCTGATGTTGGAGGGCGTTAAAAATGCCCCTTCCAGGAATTTAAGCCTTTTGCATAAGATCGCTGGGCATTCGCAAAGCAGAGATGTTCTGCAGTTTCCGCGAAGTTCTCGCAGTAGCGGCAACTATCACTCTCCAACTTGCCTATCTTTTTGAGGTGATACCCCAGAGGGCAGTGCCCAGCGAGTAGTCCTTGGTAACGGGTAAGTCTTTTTTGTCCAACTCGAGAAGCTGTTGGTACAATGATTTTCAGGAAAAATAAAAAAAACACGTCAACAATAATATACAGGGAGACACATTTTGACATATTCACATTTGTTACTTCTATCGCACCCCCAGAGCATGTCACCGTTTTTTTTTTAAACGGATTTATTGTTTCGCATTATTGTTGTTATAAGTTTTGGGATTTCGGATATCAATTTTACAAATAAAACAAGATGCAAAACTGAATTTGAAAATGAAGCTTGAATTTTACCAAGATGAGGCGTCATCAGAATAATTATGGCAATGATAGTTTCGCGTTAAAAAAATATCCAAAATTATGTAAATTAAAACTAAAAATTTAAAATTTCCATTGTGTTTCAGCCTTTATTAAACCCAATTTTGAATTTTACCTCAACTCATATGTATTTGACCTGGGATCATTACAAAGCTCCAAATTAGTGCGATAATTTCCTTGGGATGCTTTCATTCAGTTAATTTCGAATTTTTAGATGATGTGGTGTTGCAGGTTTTTACAGCCTTACAGGATATTTTGTTATTGTAGTATTCAAAATTGGTTTAGTATATTATTCCTGTTATTGCAATAAATAAAATCTTATCCACTTGTCTCTTTCCAAGATTGTATGATTTTATAGAAGGAACTTCAAGTGTCATTTTCCAAAATAAAAGCCTAGAGAAGTATAAAAGTGCACATAGAAAAATTGCTTGCAATGAAGTTGCAGCAAGTATTTTTTAATGTAAAACGGCTATTAACAAGATACTGGTATTTTTAATAAATGTTTCGAACATTTTAATTTGGAAATTGAATTTTCTCATAGAGCCAAACAATACAGATAACTTCTTAAATAAAAACGTGACTCAAAATTTATTTCAAACATATGATTATATACATATTTGTGAGTCAAAATCTGATATAGCTTGAGAAATGTTGAAACTGTCGTTTATGGAAACAAAGTCAAAGGAATTCAACTTTCAAATGCTTTTTCTGGAACGAACTTCTGGAGGTATATAATCAACATCTTCTTTTGCTTTCTTCTTTGTTTTAGGAACAAACATTTTTTCTGTTGCTTCTTCAATCTCCAGTTCAATTTGCTCTTCATTTTCAAAGAACCACAACTTTGTCTCCTTTTCTTTCATGGCTTTTTTAAGATCCTCTACATCTTGAATTCTTTTTGCTCTGGTTAACCTCTCTTTTTGTTCTTCTAACGCTTTTATTCTTTCAGTTTCCCACTGAGAATAGACCTCATTTTGAAGAGCAATATCTTTCTCTGCCATACTTTCTACTGCGCTTTCCACATTTAATTTCAACAATTCCTTAATATTAACAGATTCTGTTGTTACTCCTGAAATAATATTTTGGCTTTCATTCTCTCTTGGTACCAGATCCATAATTTCCTTATACAAGATTATACTGCTATTTTGACACTCTTTAATGCATTCTTCTACCTTTTCGTTTTTATTATATAAAGCCCATCCAAGAATATTAAAGGATTTGTTTAATGAATCCTTTCTCATATTTGTAAACATTGCTAAAGATTTTCCAACAACTTTAATAGGATCTTTCAAATCAAAGTGGTCATCATCATAGGGGTTTCTCAGGTATTTTACTCTCACTTTGACTTCTTCTTCAGGTTCATCAGGAGGTGAAAGAATAGGCCATTTATCAGGGTTTAATAAATAATTATAACAGTGCAACAATGATAAACTGTAAGTGATCGGATGTTCACACTCTTCCTGCAGCATCAACTGACTAGCAACCCTTGAACCAGAAGTGAAGTCGTTACATTTCCAATATGTATCCATCAAAATATTAGCTGTGTAATAATCTAAGAATATACCATAATTTAACCTATCATCCAACACGTTCAAAAGATCTTCATTTTTTTTATATTGCATTAAGGCTCTTACAACTGTATGTGCAGTAGAATTTAAAGTACTTCCTGTATCAGCAGTTAATCTCAATTTATGAACAATATCTAGTAATTCCTCTATGAAAACATCACTCTTGGTTGCATTCGCAAATATATCTACATCAACGGCACTCATTTGACGTGATTTCTCGAATCTTTGATCCAATTCATGATAGAGTTCGTCCAAATTAATTTTTTGGAAAATCGGAGAGTTCAATCTTCTATTCCATGATTCTTGACAGTAATAAGCTTGTGAGAGAAATGTTCTTATAATCCCCTTAGTATTCCAACTGGTCTTGGGTTTAGCGAAACTCTTCACATCAATAGCAATTTTTTGTATTATTTTATACATTATAAAAAATGTCTACTTTCGTAAACTCACAAAGTTCATGACATAACCTATAATCAGCTGCATGTCAGTGCATGTGTCCACCGCGTAGTCCGCGACTAACGTCAAATGTCGCTCAAACGGCTCAAATCAACAAGTTCTTATGAATAGAGGGAGAAAGTAAACAAACCTAAGTGGCCTAAATAATGAAAATTTAGGCAGAATTTTTAGATTTTTCCTACGCAAATAACGCAGCCCATTGGCTGATACAAAAATTATGCAATTATTCATTATTCCTACACAAATAACGCAACCAATTTGTTTTTCAACAGTGGCGGTTCCTGGAGGTTGTGTTACTGTAGTTGTGCAGTTCGCAGGATGGCGAGAAATATTGGGCTCGAGTGATTCACCAACAAACATCTAGGGGGGAAACACGAAGGAAATGTGAAAACTTTACTTTTTGTTATCAGATTAGCAGCAGTAGTACAGTGAATTTTGTGATCAGTGGTTATTGCGTATCATTCCTTTTCAAGTAACCGCCACTGGTGGTGTCATGAGCACACTCTGTGACCATGAGCTAGTGGGCTGGTGTTCCCTAGTTGCGTAGGAAAACTGTCAATTGTTTGCGTTATTATTGAGCCCAACAAAGCTTTCACGTATAGATGGGAATGCTTTATCTAGTATATATATGAAATCGGTGGCTCAAATGGACATGTAACATGTACCATGTACGGACACAGATTATAGAATCTGTGGTTCTGTGAAGCCGGTGATTGTCAATACCTTAGGGAATATCACTAATACACTAATATCAGGGGTGGTATTCCGTTTACCATAGAATTCTATAGTCGACAGTTATGTCTCTTTCTCTTCCATGAATTCAACTATAATGTCACCTCACTTATTGTGTCGACTATAGAATTCTATGGTACACGGAATACCACCCCAGTGATACTTTCTAGGTAGACGCTAGTAAAAAGTTAGCCATGCAACTATGCAAAAATCTGAAGGTACCAATCTGACATGAATATGAATAAATTCACTTAATACACTTAACATTTCACATAGATTTGTTTAAGATGCCTAAAAACCCTGGTGTGCCGACTTATACCAGTAAAACAGTAGACAAAAACGCTGGACATTCGCTATCTTGATTATGAGAAAACAAATGAAATCGGGCTGTTTTCCAAATATCCCGTGATGCTTGCGTGAATCGCCACCGTCGGTTTTATTATTAAGGTACATTTTCATGAACTGATGTTCCAAGTATTGCGCAGGAGCAAGAAATTAATAAAACAACATAATCAATCAAATTTACGGAAACACTATCTGCGAGCAGTTTTATTCGTTACATTTTCGACTTGTTATATTATTTTTGTTTTGCTGAAATGCATTTTACTGGAATAAATAATAATAACCTTCCTTTCAGAAAAGATATGTGTGATGAGTTGTGTGTTACATTGTTCTTGCACTATTTTGAAAACTGTGAATGCTATGTAACATTGAAGATATTTCTTTTTTGTGCAATTTTTTTCGGCAGAAAATTATTATTTTTTGGATGATCTAACAACACTGAGAAGATTTTACGGAAACGAAAGGTAAAATAATGAAAACCTGAACAAGCTTGATGATATATGCAAAATTGATAGATTCCAGTAGGAGTGATGATATTTATTTACTTTATCACGGACTTTCCCAATTTGAACTTATGGAAGATTTAAAGAAACAGTAAGGTATAAAAACACGCACCCAGTTGATTTACTTGAAAAAATGTTTGCCATAAAGTATCGTTAATTAGATCATGGAGAATTTAGAAATAAAATGTAAGTTTGAAATTGGTTTCAAAGTATGTTACAGATTCTACGTGGTACTCACTTTCGGTACTAGATATAAATAAATTATTGTGTTCATCTTTCAGGATTTTATCCACACAAAAACGAATAATGGTCAAATTATTCATATTAATAGTCTATTTTATTGCACTAAGAAATTTTTCATTCTGCTACAACTATTTTGACTTTCAAACGGTATTTAGATTATTAGAAAAATAACACAATTTGTGTAGTTATTTTTCCAAAAAATTTGGTCTTCCACTTCGAGTATGGAAACTATTATAGTGTATTCAACTGACTGCACTAATGTGCATTATTCCAATATTTACAGAGCTTGTGTGTTCGGCTGGATATACACTGATGGTATAGTACCAATAATATTCTTGTTCGACTTGGCATGTATTACCGGAGGTTAAAGCAAAATCTATGTTCTACTGGCAATAGCGCTCGCTATGAATTCGAATATTTCTGCACTGTACTTTGTGGACGGTGCAAACATGGCTGCTTTTTGATCATTTGATCGATCCAGTCGAATGCGCTTGTCACTTTACATCTGCCTCGTGCCAGTGATAGTTGTGCTGAATAAATTCGCATTTTTTGCATGTATATAATCAAGAATTCTGTACCAAATCAGAGCAGCGCTAAATACGCTCCTATACGCACCGAATGCGTGCATTTCAGTCGAATGCGCTATTAGTGTATTCGACTGGCTGCACACTAGTGTGCATTTATTGCAATCTTTACAGAGCTTCTTGTGTGTTCGGCTGGATATACACTGGTACAGTACCAATAATATTCTTGTTCGACTTGGCATGTATTACTCGAGGTTAGAGCAAAATCTATGTTCGACTGGCAATATAGCGCGCGGTCGCTATGAATTCGAATATTTATCTGCACTGTACTTTGTGGACGATGCAAACACGGCTGCTTTTTGACGGTCCAGTCAAATGCGCTTGTCACTTTACATGTGCCTCGTGCCACTCTGATAGTTGTACTGAATAAATTCGCATTTTTTGCATGTATATAATCAAGAATTCTGTACCAAATCAGAGCAGCGCTAAATACGCTCCTGCACCGAATGCGAGCATTTCATATATTACTTTAGAATGATATTTAAAAAGTTTATTGACATTCCGTCAAATTCAATCAACAACCATCACAATCACTATGTCCCTGGAATAATGACATGAGGACGAGGTGCCATCTCTGGATGCGATTACAGAAATAGACCAAGATTTCATTTGTTTTGTCTTCAAAAAAATCTAAACAAAATGTAATCAGTCGACACACCAGGGTTTTTAGGCATCTTTTGTTGTTTTTTATGAATTTAAAAGGTTTCATTTTCGTACAAACAATGCCGTTTTTAATGAAAAAATAGTGTAAAACGGGTGAATTAGAATGTGTATTTTGTACTAGTGTAAAGCAGGAAGAATGTTGAGTGTTCTTTTATGCGTTAGGAATGTGTGCTAGAAAATACCAGTCATCACTCAAAAATGGGCTGATTATATATCTCCGAAATTACTTGAAACCGCCAAAAAATTTATTTGGATCTTTTGTTCAGGAGACCAAACTATGTACGATCCAATTTTTTGATAACTTGTGGCTGTTAGATACTGGAATTTTACCATGAGGGTAAAGATAAAGGCTGATTCATGCAACGTCATTATAACTACATTTTCATTACATTATATAGAGATTTCTAATGGCTTTGGAAACCCTAATAAAAAGAGACGAAAGTTCTTAATTTTTCCGTCCTTGTTGCCAGGGAATATACTCTGTGATTGGTTACTATAAGGGATGTGTTCCGTTAATAAACATGTTACCAAAAGTGGTTAACTGAAAATAATTCTGGTTTCGTGACAGCTACACTCTGGTTAGTGCATAATACGGGACACTTCCATTTGGGTATTTACTGTCATTTGTCATTATTATTTGTTATTGTTGTGTTATTTTCGCTGCGAATTTTGTTGTTTGAGAATCTTCAATCTTTTGTGTTTTACAATTATATTTTCAATACTTATAATAATGCATGAAGCAGCTGCTCATTTTTTCTTGATGATATTCTTTCTGAAAGTTCCAGCAGTGATGATAATTTTGTTGTTCGGGGTCCTTTAGGTATATAAGGCATCTCATGATTTGTACATAGTGAATTTTCATTCAATACCTCCACAAGTTCATCCAATACTAAATTTGAAATATATTCTAATGACATACGACAGATCGCATTAACCGCTCACCTACGTGCAAAACCCGGTCGTTTTGGTACTACTAAAAGTCAAAGTGACCAGAATTACAGGAATCATGTCCCGTAACTCGCCAATCTTTCAGGAATATTTTATATACGGGACACAAAATGTGCAACCATAACGACCAAGTTTATTAACGGAACATATCCAGGGTCAGGGAGTATAAATGTCATTTTCAACCAATCACAGAGCGCACCCCTTGCAACAAGGATGGAAAAATTAAGAACTTTCGTCTCTTTTTATTTGGGTGTCCACAGCCATTAGAAATCTCTATATAATGTAATGAAAATGTAGTTATAATGAACGTTGCATGAATCTGCCTTAAGTGTTCATCAGTAGGTCTCTAAGAAAGAAAATAAAAATAACAAAAATCATTCAAACCGCTATTCTGCGCAAGTATCTTGGCACAATCTGAAACAAACTTGCCAGAAGCTCTTTAGCATTATTCTGTGCCAGAAGTCATCAAGATAGCAGGCCATTATTCTTTTGAATCTCTCATTGCATATCTGAAGCTTACTAACAAACACTATGGAAAAATTCTTGTAAAAAATGAGAAACAAATATTGTTCGGCCATCTCCACCACTACCAGCACTTCAAATTCAACAATTAATATTGTTTCTTTGTTCATTGTGTAATCGTAACAAATACCACTCGAGCAAACGAAAATTATTGATTATACTTACTTCCTCACTCAATGTATTCCTTTCTGTTTTGCAGAATACGTATCTCGTGAATCTAAAATTCAATCGATAATTTTCTATGCCCTCATGGTATTACTACTGATTATTTTTTCTCTTATGTATACATATGAATATATATATATCCAAAAGCACTTGCTAAAAAGTGAATCAAAGTCAAAATATATCTACTTTATTGTTAGAAGTTATAAAATTTCCAGACAATGCTCAATCAACTTAACGATACATCAAAATAAATTGAATTAAATTAACAATTATAAACTACAATAGTGATAGTCCCTCCCATCTCTACATCAGCCTAGATGAGAGGGAACACCGTGTTATGTGCGCTCCGAGACAAATTGACAATATGGGTGGCGCATTTGCTATTTCAACTGCAGGAAAAAAATAGAAAAACCCACAGTACCACCAGACAAACACATGCATAACCATCAGCACATCAAGAATACCTTCACTTGTGCTATTCTCTGCCACTCCAGCCTGAGCACTCCTCATCAGTAAATCAGAGACAAATGCAATTCAAAATGTGACTATACATTACACACACGGGTGTGAAAATAACCACGGTTTTTCCAACCACGCTTTTTGATCTGGCAACACTGCAACGCAAGGTCGACGTCGATCGCCCGCACAAATTACAAATAACACGTTACTCCCAGGTTGACTTTGTTAGGCGACGTTAAGATGCAAAAATCAAAGATTATGATTTGTTTATCATATTGGATGGATTGAGTGAATTATTAGAAAGCATTTTTTTGTTAGAAAAGAAAAATGCTCCTTATATGGAAAATAAGAATAATTCAGGTACTTGAATAACAATAATCCATCAGGGTGTAGGGTGCAAAATATCCATTTCCATCCGAAAAACAATAATTCGTCAACAGAAATCATTGTCGGGTCGTGAGAGGGGAAATAGAAGGATTTTTCATTTTCGAAATGACTTCACAAAACAAATATGACTTGGCACGGATCATGGTGGGGTGCAGAATATTCATTTTCCATCTGAATAACCATAAATTGTCCACAGAAATCATTGCCGTGTCGTCAGAGGGGGTATAGAGGGATTTTAATTCCGAGAATGACTTCAAAAATTGAATATGAGTTGGCAAGCGTCATGCTGGGGGGTAGAATATTCAGGTCCATCTGAATAACAATAAATATTTTGAAAACAAAAAATTTCTCTATAACCCCTTTGACGACCCGACAATGATTTCTGTTGATGGATTATTGTTATTCAGATGGACCTGAATATTTTACCCCCCACCATGATGCGTAACAAGTCATAATTAATTTTTTTATTCATTTTAAAAATAAAGATCCCTCTATATCCACTCTGACGACCCGAGAATGATTTCTGTTGAAGAATTATTGTTATTCAGATGGACATGGATATTTTGCACCCTACCATGATGCGTGCCAAGTCATATTTGATTTTTGAAGTCATTTTGAAAATGAAAAGTCCTTCTATACCCCCTCTGACGACCCGACAATGATTTCTTTTGACGAATTATTGTTAATGAGATGGAAATGGATATTCTGCACCCCGCCATGATGCGTGCCAAGTCATATTTGATTTTTGAAGTCATTTTGAAAATGAAAAATCCCTCGATACCCCCTCTGACGACCCGACAATGATTTCTGTTGACGAATTATTGTTATTGAGATGGAAATGGATATTCTGCACCCCACCATGATGCGTGCCAAGTCATATTTGATTTTTGAAGTCATTTTGAAAATGAAAAATCCTTCTATATCACCTCTGACGACCCGACAATGATTTCTGTTGACAAATTATTGTTATTCAGAAAGAAATGGAAATTCTGCACTCCACCAAGATGCGTGCCAAGTCATATTTGATTTTTGAAGTCATTTTGAAACTAAAAAATCCCTCTATACCCCCTTTGACGACCCGACAATGATTTCTGTTGACGAATTATTGTTATTCAGATGGAAATGGATATTCTGCATCCCACCAAGACGCGTGCCAAGTCATATTTGATTTTTGAAGTTATTTTTAAAATGAAAAATCCCTCTATACCCCCTCTGACGACTCGACAATGATTTCTTTTGATGGGTTATTGAATGATATACAGGTACCTGAATTATTCTTTTTTTCATATAAGGAGAATTTTTCTTTCCCTTTAATTATATTACATTCATCATTGCTTGAATTCGAATGGTTTTCTAACAAAAAATTGCTTTCTAACAATTCCCTCAATCAATCCAAATATGATACACAATTCATAATCTTTGATTTTTGCATATTAACATTCTTAACGTCGCCTAACGAAGTCAACCTGGGAGTTACGGTGCCTCAGTGGTTAAGGTCACTAGCAGTGGAACTTCTGGCTCGCATCAGACAGACGTTCAAGGCTCTGGTACGGAATCTTTTTTCTCAAGTACACGGGTCTCTTTAGGTAGCCACATGCCTTGTTGTAAATCAAGTGTGATGTGAGTTGCCTAGATGCCAATCCGAACGTCTGGTGCTAGCTTGAAGTCCGCGCCGACCACCCGGGGTGGTGCTGTAGGTTTTCCGGGTTTTCCTACAGCTGAAAAGTGAATACACTACCGACAACATCAGTAAGTCGCCCCGGAGGGCCACGGCAAATAATAATAATAGCCGTCCTCACCCGCACAGGCTATGCCTTTGGGTACACTCTATGAGTGTTTTTGAGGGAGTATTATTATTATTATTTGTGCCGGCGATTGACGACGACCTTGCGGTGTTGCCAGATCATAAAGCGTGGCTGGAAGAACCGTAGCTGTTTTCACACCTGTATTACGCACAAGTATCTGTCAGGTATAATTCAATGTCCGTCGGGGCAATGGCTAGGAAAGCGGTTGAAAACAAGTATGGAGGGAATTTTAGCACCTACGTCCACTAATTTCATCACTTACAAATAAAAAGTGCTCCAACTGCTGATCATCCGATAACTTGAGACTAATTAAAATTATATAGAGGCACTATATTTTATATTTTTAAACTAGATGAGATATTAAAAAACAAAATGCTGCACCAAACAAGAAAAACACAAAATTTGCAAATATACCTGACTGCAGTATCAATACAACTTTTCGATACAAAATTTTTCCTTTGATGTATAGAAGACACCTAGCAGAAGTATTCTTATGTAAAACACTTTTTTTTTGGGAGAAAGTATCAAAACTGTATTTTCCAGTATAATTTCCTATTCCGCTGTTGCCAATGCCACCAAATGGGAGGCTGTAAACTATCGAGTGTACAATTGTATCGTTCACTGTAACACCGCCTGCCAAAGTCTTTGACAAAATTGCTTCTATGTCTCTTTTGTTATTAGAGAAAATATATAATGCAAGTGGTTTCTCACGACTGTTTATAAACTGTATAGCATCATCAGCATTTTCGATTGACAGTATAGGTAAAATAGGACCAAAAATTTCTTGTTGCATGACGGGGTCTGAAGGTCTAACGTTTACCACAATAGTTGGCGCAAAGTATTTTTCTGCTATGTCAATTTGACCACCTATAACAACACTACACCCGTTCAATAAATTTGATAGTCGTAGAACATGTTGCTCATTTATTATTCTTCCATAATCTTGAGAATATTTTGGATCTTTTCCAAAAAATTCTTCCAAAATTTCCTTACAAGCATTTACTAATTCTGTCTCAATTGTTTTAGGGCAAATAATATAATCTGGTGCAATACAAGTTTGTCCAGCATTTATGAATTTACCCCATAAAATTCTTCTGGCAGCGGTACAGATATCCGCAGTGTTATCCAAGTAAACAGGGCATTTTCCTCCAAGTTCCAGTGTGATGGGCGTTAGATGTTTAGCAGCAGCAGCATGAATAATTTTTCCAACTATTGAGGACCCTGTGTATAATATATAATCAAATTTTTCCTTCAATAATTCTGTAGTTTCTGGAATTCCAGCCTCATAGACTTGATATGAATCAGCATCCAAATACTTCTTTAGATTATCGGCTAAGAATTTTGACATGCTAGGTGCTACCTCAGATGGTTTAACCAAGACACAGTTTCCTGCTGCGATCGCACCAATTAATGGCATAAGAACAGTTAGCAGAGGGTAGTTCCAAGTTCCCAACACTAGAACAACTCCATATGGATAACGTAATACATAAACCGAATCCAAGACACTAACAGTTGCTGCAGGTTTCCTTGGTTTCATCCACTCATTGATATGAATCAACACATTTTTTATTTCATATAATGAGGCAAAAATTTCTGTGTACATTGATTCTAATTTGCATTTGTGCAAATCCTCATGAAGAACTTGTGTAATAGCATCTGAATTTTCTTTCAACATCCTTTCCAGAGATCTCAACTGCTCGACTCTATATTGGATTGGTTTGGTTTTTCCAGTGCTGAAGGTTTTCCTAAGATTATGAACTAACTTTGAAGGATTTTTCCATTCTGAAATCATTTTGTTCACTGCTTCAGACCAATTCAAATCGTTGAAAATGAATTTAAAAAAAAGACCAACAACCTATTGATACAAATGTATATCAAAACTAACACGAAAAAAAACCGGTTTGATGATTGATATTCAAAGAGCAACAAAGGATGTGTTCCGTTAATAAACATGTTACCAAAAGTGGTTAACTGAAAATAATTCTGGTTTCGTGACATCTACACTCTGACTTCCATTTGGGTATTTATTGTCATTTGTCTTTATTATTTGTTATTGTTGTGTGAACATATTCGATTTTAGCTTTGTTCTGGTTCTGAAAATTATCAGTCCTGGGACGTCAGGATCATGCGCATTTGAGAAAAAGTGAGTGAATATGAACCTAAAGAGCACACTTCTCGTCAACTGCGCATGATCCTGACGTCCCAGGACTGATAATTTTCAGAACCAAAACAAACCTTTTGTTTCTACCAAAGTTGTTGATACTGTAATTGCATTGATACCGTTGGCTTCATTCGTCGATGGATGGCGCAGAAGTCGAAAATAGCCAAGTTTCCAACATTCCACGGTGCCTTGATTTGTCATTTGATTTTTGATTGTTTTTGAATGTTGACATGACACTTGTCGCTTGTCCAACCGTCAATCGTCAATGATAACATTAATCTGTAATTTTGCCGCCATCTGTGCTAAAGAAGTGAAACGGTGCCAATGCAATAAAAATAACATGAATCAAGTAGGCCGTACATCAATACTTTTGTATGTCGGTATCACAGGTATAAGTGATCACACCAGGGTTTCTATGCATCTTGGTTGTGTGTTTTTCTCTGCGAATTTTGTTGTTTGAGAATCTTCAATCTTATGTGTTTTACAATTATATTATTCAATACTTATAATAATGCATGAAGCAGCTGCTCATTTTTTCTTGATGATATTTTTTTTGAAAGTTCCAGCAGTGATGATAATTTTGTTGTTCGAGGTCCTTTAGGTATATAAGGCATCTCATGATTTGTGCGTAGTAAATTTTCATTCAAATACCGCCACAAGTTCATCCAATACTAAATTTGAAATATATTCTAATGACATACGACAGATCGCATTAACCGCCCACCTACGTGCAAACCCCGGTCGTTTTGGTACTACTAAAAGTCACCAGAATTACAGGAATCATGTCCCGTAACTCGCTAATCTTTCAGGAATATTTTATATACGGGACACAAAATGTGCAACCATAACGACTAAGTTTATTAACGGAACATATCCAAAGTTTCAAGAGGTGTTCAAGAGTTCAAGGTCACAGAGCCGCGGAGGACCGGGTATGTAGAGTTTTATCTTTTACCAAATTTGTAATTTGTTGCCGCCACTTGTTGCCTGTTCCCGTCAATCCGGCGACGTCCGACCAAAGATTGGTCGGGTTGGTCCGGCGCATCGACTAAGGGTGAGTTCTCAATGCATCGTTTTTGCTTTTCGAGTCGCGCGTCACGGATTCTGATTGGCGAATTTTTCGACGCTCGACACTATCCACCAATCAGAAGGCGTGTCGCGAAAAGCAAAAACTATGCATTGAAACTCACCCTTAAACTCGCAAGATTATAGAAACTTATATGCCGCATTCACATGACAGCTTTCGCCTATAGCAGAATGCTTGAAAAAAACGAGCGCACTGTTCACATGAACAATGTCAAAAAAGCCATAGGCCATGCTTACTATCCTGTCGGTGGAGAGATATGTTTTCTGAGGAGTTGGAAGAAGCTTCAGATTGTGTACATGATTTGAATTTATGTGTTCTTTCTGAGAAAAAAATATTCAATCTGCGGCATTGTATTATAATTATTATAAAATACATAGAAAAAGAAAGAATCGAAGGATCTGGGTGATCCCAATCCTTCTTGACAAAATTAAGAAAACTCAAGGTTTTGGTGACAACTCAATATAGTGAACACGAGATTGGTGAATAATGAAGAAAACTTTAGGAACTATTTCAAAATGGACCAAACTCGATTCACATATATTCTCAGCCTCATCAAACCGTTAATAGAGAAATTAAATTCCCCCAGAAACTAAAACTTGCTTTTACGTTAACAGCCTACAACTTTCGAATTGGTAAGAGCACGAGTATCTGAGATTATAATAGGAATGCCGTTGTTTTACACGTTCCAAATAAACACAAAGCATTTCAGAACACTTTTTCATCAATTTCATGACATCGATTTGCTTTCTAACCTATAACTATTTACCACAAAACACCCCCACCTAGAATTGCAACTGCAATGGTGGCAATTGGGATGAAGTTACGCCGGAGCCAATCCAGGGATGGCGCTAGTTGTCTTGATTCTGTTGTAGGAAACTGCAATAGAGGATATTTAAATGACATTCTTGGCGGGATATTTTAATAAAATTCTTGGCGGGATATTCAAATCAAAGGTTCGTTTCTATTCGATTTTGTTTTGGTTATGGAAAGAAAAACATTGCTAGAAAATCAAAATATTTATTAAAAATAGAAACAATCTTCACAATATATTAAACATTATCTTAGTTTACATTATTGAATTGGTTGAAGTAAAAGAAAATTCATACATTCACTGACGCTAAAAAACCTATACTAGTGTAGTGTATCTATATAATTTACAGTTTACATTTTACTTCACTGTCTTTAATTTTAGAGATCTCTTTCTTTTATTTTGAAATTTTTTGTGAGCCATTAACTTGATGGGGACCATATTCACCGTCGCCATACTGTCATGCGACAACACCAACTGCTTAGTGTTACCAATGGTTAAAAATATAATGTATCTATTATAAAACCGCGAAAATCAAAAATGTTGAAATTCGAAAGAGGTTAAATATTGGGTTGTCACTTGTCACTCTTGTTTTTGTAGTAAAACTGCACTAACTAATTTTCCTAATTTATTTGAAACACTATTTACAACAATTATTCACTAAAACATTTACTATTTCAATTTATTTCTACTGTGGTTATCTATCAGCGAACTCTGGAACTGTAACTAACTCTCCATTCTGACTGTCCCGCTTATATACTCCCAAGCAGTTTCCATTCACGACTCTCGATTATTCAGGAGTATAGAACATTTCATCTAGATGGCTCTTCGAATAGTATCGAATTGATCGATTTATTCCAGCTTGTTCTCGGCGATCCGTACGCCATCAGATATGCTGTTGTAGTTGAACGAGGGTGCATAATTAATTAGATCAGGGCCGGTCTCGGGGCCGGACTCGAAATCGTTACATTGCCCCCTTCTTAAAGACATTTCGCCCCGAAACGTCATTCTTGGAGTGTGAAGATATCTGCAAGATTCTCCATATCTGCACCTGGACGTTCGATGGAAGTAGCACTCCACAGTCTTCAATTTGGGTCGAGGAAGATGGTTGCAGCACACCAGAATGTTGATGCCACTGGATCTGAATATTGTCTCCAACATGCTTCTTATAACTCTCCAGTCCAGCCCATCAAGCCCACAGGCCAATTTTGGGATTGCCAGGTCTACAATATTCTGGTCCAGCATCGTGTCTCTCAATCTCGTAAGCCTCTTCCAAACATCTTCATAAGACGGCTTATCTCGAGAACGCTTCTTGGTAACCAGATAGTAGATGTTTCTCTGGCCTTTCCTCAGCTGTAACACCCCTCCAACTTCCGGGTTCTGTTCCCTCAGTTCCTGGATTTTTTTGTGCTGGCCCCATGTCCTTGGACGAAATAGCAACCAACTTCTCCAGTTCTGCTGGCATGTTACTGACTTGGCTAACAGTGCCGCGTACACTCCTAATCACAGAGGAAATTGACGAGCAGTGCCCCAAAATTGTTCCCTTCTTCAAGGTCACCGGGTAATAATTGACATTCATTACCCTCACTGGCACAAATTTATCAGCACGCAACAAGGTTTTTTCTAGTGCAATTCCTCGTCCAATTTTCTCATCATGTAGCTTGGGCTCGAACATCACCACGTTGCCACTGCTCGCACCTCCATCCAGGCGAGCCTCCAAAATGGTTTCAGCCCTCTCCGGTATGCTTACGTCTTCAGCCAGCAGAACTCGAACCATTTCTTCCATGAAGTACCAGCTCTTCTCCGTTCACATATACTATATAGAGCCCGGTGTTTCACTTTAGTGCTGCCCAAAGTCAGTTCAATTGGAAGTTCACCATACACAGTTGCCGGCTCTCCAGTTGCTGTGCGTAGCTTCCAATTCGACGATTCAATTCTTGCCGGTGTTTTGGCAAATGTAGGTCCAAGGATTGTCCTAGTCGCACCTGTATCAAGCAGCATAGTGCGAGGCTCGTTGTTGATGAGACCGTCTACAAAAACACCTTTGTTCTGTCGTTGAAGGACAGCGACATATGCATTGTTATTTGGGGCTTGCTGGATACAGGCCGACGACTGCCCCTCCTCATCGACCTTCTTTAGTTTTCCTGTGTCGGTGTCGCTTCTTTAAAAGTTGGGCATTTGCTACGCACATGCCCAATTTTCCCGCAATTCCAGCACCTTATTTGTTTTCTTTCAGGCAGGACTTCCTTCATTAATTTCCTCATGACAGCCTCGATATTAGCGGGCTCCTGTGGCTGTGGATCTTCCTCGATCATCCGGACTCTACTCTGGCTTTTGCAGGATTACTTTGCTGCAACGAATTCCAGAGCGCGTGTCAATGCATCCACTAGATGTGCGGGGCGAGCTAGTGTTAGGGCTTGCCGGGTTTGCTGGTCACGAAGTCCATCCAAAAATGCCTGGACCGCTAGTCACTCCATTATATTTTCCGGTGTAGCTGGGTACGCAAGACGAACCAAGCGTGCAATATCTGCTTCAAATTCTTGCAACGATTCGCTTGATTTCTGGCATCGATTCTTCAGCTGTGAGTGATATACGTGTTCAAGTTGGGCTTGGCCATAGCGAAGTTCCAAGTGTTTTACCAGCTGTTCATAGTCCTCCTGTTGTTGGGCCGTGAGGGTCTGTAAAATGTTTGTGGCATCGCCACGCAATGCCAGTTTCAATGCCAAAGCTTTTTCCGCAGCATTCCATCCATTTGCTTTGGCAGCAGCTTCGAATTGTCGGCGGTAGTTTGCCCATGGAGTATTTCCGTCGAACTGAGGCGGTTT
This sequence comes from Chrysolina americana, assembly GCA_958502065.1. Lineage (NCBI taxonomy): Eukaryota > Metazoa > Arthropoda > Insecta > Coleoptera > Chrysomelidae > Chrysolina > Chrysolina americana. The sequence continues at coordinate 32,363,201 of OY293415.1, read as the reverse complement.
CAATGAGAGCTTTCCTGGTTCCGTACTGACCTTGAAATCTTTGATGTCTTTTTGAACTTCCTACACGTTAGTACTCAGATCCGGCATTGAATTTCTGTTGAAAATTTCTAGGGTGTGCGCAGAATCCATTCGCTTTTCCAATTCACTGAATTTTTCTTTTATTCTGCCGATTTCTGTCTCGATTCCATCTTTGATTTTATCCACCTCTGTCTCAATGGCTCCTATTCTTCCTTCCAGTCGATTTGCCACACCACAAAGTTCTCTTTTTAGGCCTTCAGAGTTTTCTAGAAGCTTTTCTTGAAGTTTCACTTCTAGACTTTTCGAATTTTCTTCAAGCTTTTCTTCCAGATTTTTCGAAGTCTCGTGAAGCTTTTCTTCTAGATTTTTCGAATTTTCGTGAAGTTTTTCTTCCAGGCTCTTCACATTTTCTTGAAGTTCCTCTTTTAGAAAATTCGAATTTTCTAGAAGTTCCTCTTTCAGGCTGACAGAATTTTCTAGAAGCTTTTCCTCCAGACTCTTTGAATTTTGAAGAAATTTATCTTCCAGACTTACGGAATTTTGTAGAAGTTCCTCCTTCAAACTATTCGTAGTTTCTTCGAGTTTGTTCATTGTAGCACTCATATCGATTCCAGAAACTTCTAACAAAAATGTTTCAGGGTCTTCTCCTTCTTCAATCAGTCCATCTGCAAGTCTTTTCTGGAGTACGGCCTTCTTTCCAGTTGTTTCTAACTCACGCTCCTCTAACTCTTGCTTTAATTCACTAACTTTAAGGTCAACTAGGTGAACTCTTCTTGGAAACATTTTGTCTCTTATTGTCTTTACCGAGATATCAGTCTATTATTTATTTCACACAAAAAGTTTTCAGTTTATTGTCCCGCGACGCGCAAAACTGTCCACCTTGCACTCAAATGTTCAACGGGTCACTCCATCACTAACTGTCTATTAGGCGCGATAAACATCATTTTTTCAACGCGACGAACACTTTAACACTTGTTTATTTTAAACATCCGACTTCTGACAACAATGTAGTAAAACTGCACCAACTAATTTTCCTAATTTATTTGAAACACTATTTATGTAACAGAAGAAAGAAGTTTCTGTCCTGAATTTCCAGAACTATGGCTAATGAGGTCTTGCATGTGGCTAGGGCGAAAAGAATCTAAACCACCAGCAGAACTAGGATGAAAAGATTTAATTGCCTCCGAAACTTCATGTTCTGAAAATTGGAACACCGGGAACTCTGAAAATCGTTTGTTGGTTGCGACCAGAGAATTCGTGAAGGAATCTGATCGGGGGTGTTTTTATCGGAGAACTGAAAGTATAGATTCATTGTATTCAGCCAACGTATCAGTGGAGCTCAAGATTCTGATAGCTGACCTGATGTCACCATCAGCTATTTTACTCAACAAGCTTAGAAAAGTTTTGGTTATATTTCTTTTTATCGATCTGAGATGGGATAACATTGGACTTGGAATTAAGAAGTTTGATGTTTTTCTTTATAAGAGATGTGAGAGAAGATCTTGGTATGTGGTATGGTGAACAAGGTATAAGAAAATGTTAATAAGTTTTCCCAGCTTGTTGGAGAGTTGGTAAACAATCATCCATAATTTCATAGAGAGCAGAGGCAGAGCCATTTCTAGCAGATTTAGGAATCCTTTTCATAATGTGACTAGATCGTTTCAATAAGGACAATTTTTTTTTGAAATGTGGTGTTAGATGACACACATTTAGTAGAATGGGGCAAAAAAACATGATTGACAGGTTGTGTAAGAGCTGATTCATTCAAACTGGATTTTTTATTCGAAACTTTATGAGTGTAAATTACACTGAGTGTAGAAAATGGTTGCACTTCGAATCAAACGAATGAACCCATGACATAGGACACCCACACCTAACTTATAATAGGTGTTCTGTGTTTTCTGTGCCTATAGCCGCTTTTAGTAGCTCCCAGTGGAGCTTGTTAACCCTGAACTGAACCTGAAGTGTACCGCACCTGACTTTATTGATAGGTTTTAATTGGAACTTAATTTTTTGTGGTCTGTCAAATCACTTCAGGTGCTATCAGGAGGCCAGGATCTACTCTGAGCTACTGCCTGTGGAAAGCGGCTTATGATGTTTATATTGTTACTGTTTACGTTTATTAATCTTGAAGATGTCTAAAATTTATCTTAATTAATTTATTAACTGTCACCAAAGGCTTGCTTATGAATTTGGGGCTTTTTAACCGTATGAATTTGAAGGTAAGGACATTTTTTGAAAGTCATGAATAATTTTCAATTCAATTCATCACCAGGAAAGCAGTGAAAGTAAAGGGATGTATTCAGAATGGACATCTCTGAGTTTATCATCACAGCAAAGGGGAGAAGATAACAGTGTATTGGAAAAATTTGGATTAACCATCAGTAAGGATGTAACATTAGGTCTCGTACATCAACTTGCAAATAATTTGGGAATAACACATCCACCTGAACCAAGTCCTTTAACTACTGATAAAGATGTGAGTATTTGGGTAGGAAATACATAAAAAACAGTAATTATCGTGCTTGTAGGTACGATGGTGTATGGAAGTGATTTGTTTTGGTCTTTCACTACCACTTGCTGAACATGAAGCTATCAAGGATTGTGTTAATATTTACTGTGAATGGCTCACCGGCCTCTTGCCAAATCCCAAAATATGTGTTCCCCAACCTATATTAGATGATCCGAATATATATGCTAGGAGAATTATCGGTCATTTACATTATCTGTTTGTTCCAAGAACAGGAGAAGGTAAATTATTTAAAATCTCTATTCACTTTGGCACCTTTTCTCTGAATCATGGATGCACTTTTATAATTTTTTTTAACTAACAATCTTTTATTAATCAATACACATTTTTTTCAAGACTGGCCCTTTCTTTATCAGGATTTAGGTAGGATATCAAAGTATAATTTTATAGGCTTATTTTGAGTTGTCAATCGGTATTTTTAGTGGTTCATCTTCACTATAAGTACATCTGTTGTAGTGAAGTAGGTACTTTTCCATGGCTTGGTTTGGTTTGATTTATAAAAATTGAATTTTTACAACTCTGAAATCAAAACATGTACAGCTCCTCAAATTAACAGAATCAAAAGAAGATACAACAAGTCAGCCGGTTGTCTGCTCTTTATGAGATATTGTAAACATTATTAAAAATTCTGGATTAGTAGTAGGTATTTTGGTAATTTTTGTTCGATCTATTCCTTTCACAATTTATAATTCCAACCCAGTTGGAATATGGTTTATTCATAATGAATATATCAAATAAAAATGGTTTATTAATAGTCCAGGCTTTCACAAATTTTCTATACTAAAGGAGTTTCGTCGGCAAGCATAAAAAAAATCTGTTATGACTGCTGAATCACCCCTTCCTGCCCAACACCTTGCAAAGTTTTTCTTCAAGAACCGTGTGGTTCTTATAGATAGATGGCTAATGCATACTTTTTCAATAGGTACAGGAGTTATCTTAGATACATTTGACAAAAGCAAATGGAAATCAATTGCATGAATTGTCATTTGGGAAAAACTAATGATGATAATAATGATTATTTCAGCAATGAACTTTCACCAAAGTAATTGATATATACATATAGACAAAATTATGTGAAGTCTGCATCACACTCGAATTATATTATTCCCTAATTGAAAAATCCATGGTGTAGCAGTTTTTCAGTCGTTTTTGAAAAAATTATAGAAGCTGCATGTTTTATATGCTCTGCCAGAAAATTATAGCATTTGCACCAAGTATACTAAAACAGTGCTATGTCAGTGGGGTAAAATAAGTTTTTTTAACCTGGTATAGTGTTCATGGTGTGTTCTGATAACATATGTGTTGGAAATATCTTCAATGTACTGTCCGTAAGACTTGTAAGATATTTAGACACTTTTGTGTAACAGTGGGTTTATACAGCAGATAAGATAGCATAAGAAATAAGATAAGAATGTCAAGAAAGCCGTGATTTAATTGGCTGGTTCTTATTTCTTATGCAATCTGTATAAACGAGCCTCTTTGTAGCTTGTTTCTTATCCTATTCCTTATCTTATCTCATTTGCTGTATAAACCCACAGTAACTAATTTTATTTTAAACTTACAATACTAAATTCAACAACTTTATCATTTGTGTCATTTTCTGACAATCCCCGTTCCAATGAAAAAAAGAATCCACCCCTTATCCCTTTCCAAAGGTGGCATGAATTCAACATGAAAATATTTATAACATTCGGCTATCCTGAAATATAACAGTTTAGTAAATATATCAACGACAACAATTTGATGATGGAATGTCAGTCAGGCTTAGAGTGGCTTTACATTATGCAATTTTCATGCAATTTTTGTGCAATGCAAGACTAAATTTTACATTGCACTTGCGCCCATGCAAGTTTCCTGCAAGCCCAAAAAATTTCGACTGGTTGAAATTTTCACGCAATTCGTGAGCAATTCTAGTGAGTTTTCTGGTGAGAAATTCAATGCCAATAGCACACTAAAGTACCTGTAGATATTGATTTTCGAATGTCTCCTAACCTTTAACTCCAACTTAAAAAAGAAATAGAAAATTTGTCACAAGCGTTAGTGATAGGTGGAATGTCATTTTTCGAATTTCAGTAAAGTACAAACTAACAAAATATCAAAATATTTTATTGAGGTTAGATTTTCTCGAAATATATTATGTTGGTATAAACTGCTGGCAACACAACAATAATTGCATAAATGTAAGACACAATTTCTAAATTGCCTTGCAATACCTGTCTTGCATTGCAAATGCATTGCATAAATGTAAAGCCGCAATTAGATCTAACCATTCCTGTGAAACAGCGTTACAGACTAACACTGGCTTCACAGAACTTCTACTGCTGCATACGGCATTTCTGTGATTGGTTAATTCTGTATTCCCCTCACTCCCAGTACTCCCTCTACAATACCACGATGCTGCTGCTTGAAGCTGATATAAGGTGTTTTCTGGCGCCCATGTATTCAAAACGTATTCGTTCTATGATTCAAATACATTCATTCTGGCGTTGAAACGATGACGTCACATATAAGAAATTCGAGGATAAAACGACAAACAAGAACGGACTTTGGCTGAAAATTGCTACAAAACTCAATGAAATATTTTGTTGGCAATGGTGTGAATGGCAGAGAAAACTGCCGGCAGAAGTTTATGAACTTCCAGCATTCATACATGAAATACAAAGACCAGTCCAAACAGACTGGTCAGGGGTTCATAAAAAAAACACTTTTTTTGATGACATTGATGAAATTTTGGGAGATAAAGCTGAACCAGTTTTTGTTATTGATTCCTGCAAACCATCCACCTCCAAGGTTAACAATGAAATAGACTCTACTCTATCTAAAAGTAATGAAATACCAAAAAATAATAGATTCAACACTATAAAAAAAACAGTTCGTCCAAAAAAAACAATATTATCAGCAGTAGAAAATATGCTACAGGAAGAGCGCTGTTTAAGGCAGCAACAGTTTGAAGAGCTTGTTAATGGTTTGAAAATTCAAAATGAACAGAGACACCAGCAAACAATAGGAATCATTGAAGTGTTGAAAAATTTAAATAAAAATTCAGACTAAAATTATAGGTCAATATTAATTTTTCTTAGTGGAAAGTATCCTATGGCCTTTGATTTTTTTTTGTGAAGGGATGAGTCATGTTGCTTTTTGTTTGGCCTAGTTAAAATGATTTAATTGAAATGATTAGTCCTGCTAAAAAATACTTTTGTTTGTAAAAGTATAGGTGAATCTGTTCGTTATTTGGGAAGTATATTTTATTTTATAGTTGTTTTAATCTTCAGTTACATATACGTTTGTAGTAATCAGATAAAATACAATGGTGTATTCTATTAGAAGTTCTCCAAATTAGTTTTCTCTTATACTTTTCATGGATTATTTACGTTTACTTCAGACTGAATTGACACTTGTCATCAGCTGACGACTGAAGTAAAAACAAATACAGAAGAATATTTCTTATGCAATTAAAACAATAATTGTTATTTTATTGTGACATAAGTGCAAAGTAGAATTTTTTAATCTATATGAGTTGAGCAGCTATTCTACTTCGTTTATTAATGGCTTCATTATTTGCATTACCAGCATTTTCCATAACATCATTTTTTAGCAATGGAACATACTCATTCCATGGATTGTTATTTATATAACAAAAATGATGTAGAATGCAACACACTGTTATTATATTCACTGCCTTTCCCACACTATTCACATTAACATAATTAAGAATTCTCCATCGTGATTTAAGAAGTCCAAATGTATGTTCTACTACCACCCTGGTTTGACTTAATTTTGTATTGAAATTGCGTTTAGTTGCATTCAAAGTACCAGTATCTCGATATGGTTTCATTAACCATTTCAATAGTGGGTATGCTGAGTCACCAACAATATGGTACTCATCTATTGGGAAATATTTTCTATACTCTTCTTCATGAGTAACACCTAAAAATATTCAAGAATTGAGGAAGACCCTACTGTCGTGAGCTGACCCTGGAAAACCCACCATTATATTTGTAAATATTTTATTACTAATAACTATGCCCTGAAGTTTGATAGAGTGTTGCATTTTTCTATCGATATAACTATTCTGCTGTTCAGATGGTGCTTTGAATTTTATATTGCAACAGTCGATAGCCCCGATCACACCGAGGAATCCAGCTCTATCTCTAAAATTCACTTCAATTTCAGTCAGTTCTTCCACACTAGGCCATACTATATAATTATTCAATACCTTAAGTATCAGGCATAAGACTCTCTGTGCTGCGGTGTGTTGCACTTAGACATACATTAAATCTGTCAGCAACTGACAATAATGTCTCCCCTTTTCCTAACCACCACAGTGTTATGAGAAGTAACTTTTCTGCCTGAATTAGTTGGTTTCCTCCTATAAATTGTTTATGGAGTTCTTCACAATCAATATTCTGCAGTAGCAAACTAAAACAGTTGCGACTCATTCTGAACATAGAAAAAAAGTCATACTCAATGTATTTGGGTAACCAATCCTCAATACATCCAAGATTTCTCTGATGTTCTTCACGATGAGCAACAATTAGGGCCATATAGTCCATATATGTGTTATCATCATTTATTGAAGTGCATATCATTTGAATATTCTCAAGACATTGTTCATGATCATGATTCAACATATGAAAGACAGTAGCTACTAGCCCATTCATCCTATTTACAGAAGTTTGGAGGCGATTGTTACCTATGCTTTAGAGTTACCTAAAACTCTTCATGACAAAAATACATGTATTTCAAAACAGCAAACTACTAAACATAACCATTAAATTCTTCAAGAAGACTAATAATGAAATATGGTGGATTACATAATCCAATCTTCCGCAATAAATCCTATACAATAGGTAAAGTCGTCGGCAAGTATTCAACAAAAAACAACTACTGCCCCCTACGACCATTGAATTATATTTGTCCAATACTTGGCAAAGTTTTCTACAAGAAGCACTTTGCAATGCATTTCAAATATCAAAGCTGAAATTATTTTTCAATTTAATTGGGGGAACACCTTCGTACCGGTTTCATGGTCATTGCCAATCATCAGCGAAGGCTAGTTCGACCCAATTGAATCGAAAAATCCTTTCATCCTAATTGGAAATCCCTGAGACGAACACTGAGGTATGAATTCAGCGCCATCTCTGGGTTCCAGTTTAAAATGCACTCCGACTACGTGTCGACTTCAACATGAAGCCAGAAACATCATGAAAGAGGGGCGACACCACTTGACGGAAGACCATAAAACTAATAATGAAATATGGTGGATTTTTCGATTCAATTGGGTCGAACTAGCCTTCGCTGATGATTGGCAATGACCATGAAACCGGTACGGAGGTGTTCCCCCAATTAAATCGAAAAATCCACCATATTTCATTATTAGTTTTATGGTCTTCCGTCAAGTGGTGTCGCCCCTCTTTCATGATCTTCAAGAAGAAGTTAAGTTGAACTTGAATTAGGCATGCATTCTCGCGGTTCATGATATTGATGACGTCAAATAGGAATCGTATTCAAAAGCACGATTGAATACCTTTCAACGCCAGAAAACAGCTATAATTTCAAATTGAATGCGTTTGCAGCGTCTTAAAAATATGAAAAGTGAGGTTTTCTCCAGTAAACTATCATAAAAATAACCCTCCATAATTTCAAATATACAACAAATAACTATCTGTCCAACGGTAGTCCTACCTTCACTTTGCAGCGCGCCGCAAAATATTTCCTTCTGTTTCAAAAACATCACTATGGTGGGGATGTGCCGCATGCTTCAATCAAAGTTCTGTGAAGCCGGTGTTACAGCTGACAATTTCGAAATGGAAGTTATTGATAGGTACATGAAGATAAATATAATAATAGTAGTTTTGGACTTCAAAAGAGCTTTTGAATTGACATTCAATTGAATTTGAATTGAATTTGATATTGACATATTACTTGTCAAATTACAATACTATGGAATTCACGGAACAGTTTTGAAATGGTTTGAAAATTATCTCAGAGGTCGTTCACAAGTACCTCTAGTTAAAAAAAAACACATCTACAGGTGTTCCACAAGCTAGTACGTCGAAGATTGTGATTTTATAAACTCATTCACAGATGATACTCTTATAGCAGTCAACAATGTAAACCTGAAGACAGCTATCGATTAAATAAACAAAATTTAAATGAATATCTTTGAATTTTTGAATGTTAATAAGCTCAGTTTGAATACACAAAAAAAACGAAAGCTATGATAATCAATTCTAAGCACAAACTCATCAAAATCAGCAACAACAACGTAAATATATCAATATGTAATGAAAGAATTGGGGTTGTGCAAGAAATTAAATTTCTAGTTTTCATGGTGGATAATCTTCTAAATCTCAAAAGTCAATTTAATTACATTCGCAGCAAAATTGGTAAGAAAATATTTTTCTTTTCAAGAATACGAGCACAATTATGTTTTTCTTCTGGGGGTACATGAAAAACCTGCCTCATTAATTCTAATATATAGAATTCTCGTGTCGCGGTGTTTGTAGTTAAACTCCTCCGAAACGGCTTAACCGATTCTCATGAAATTTTGTGTGCATATTGGGTAGGTCTGGGAATCGGACATCTATTTTTCATCCCCCTAAATGTTAAGGGTAGTCCACCCCTAAATTTTTTTTACGCTTACCGTCACTGATGAATAATTGTTCAGATAAATCTATACCTCTTATTTCACCAAGGTTATCTCCAGCTTTCACCTCCATCTTTGAAGAAGAAATCATTGGAAGAAGTCCTGATTCACTTCCAATCTCTACCTGAATGGAATTTACCTTATTCTGCTCTTACATGAGACTTTTTCATCACCTGAACTGTTTTCTTGCGACCTTTTTCCTCTAACTTCAAATTTCGAAATGGAGCTTCGTTTTTGTAACCAAAATGAAGTTTCTCTCGATCCTAAACGAACATAGGCTGCATTTCGTAATTCTGTGAAAGTCCATTTGACTGCGCATTATCAGGAATAGGAACTTTCAATATGAAAACTGGTATAAAAATGTATTTGTAGTGGAACGAAAAATTAATACGGTAGTGAATAAGACTACAGGGTATTCCTTTGAATTTTGACCTTTCGAATGTTTGTATAGATAAACTCCAAGTTTTGAATATGAAAAAATGGAAAATTTTGCTGAGAGGACTGAACAGAAACAAAACTTTGAGAAACTCAGAAAGTTCGAGAAAACGTTGAGAAATCCCTAAGTAGCTATAAAGAATATTATGACAGAACGAAATATGAAGCGATGCAGACACCGCTCGTTGAAGAGAGATACAACATCGAATTCGTATTCGTTCTCTCTAGAATAGACCTATTTCATATACGGCTGATTGAAGATGATTATAAGATTGATTCACGTCACGCGTTTTGAATGTTACATTGCAATCTTATAAGATAACAATAACATTGCTATTGGTAGTTACGTATTTGAGGCTGTGTTTTTAACCAGACAGATTGTGGGGACCTTGAAATACTTGTAAGAGTATATTGATTTGACAATGGTCGGATATGATGATATCATTTTGTACCCGGAGATTGTTTATAATGGATAAGAATGATTTATTTACCCGAACTAGGTCAATTGGGCTGTTCCCTGAACTGCTTGAAATGCATAAACTGTGCTGGCCTATCCTATGTTCTACCGTTCAATAAACCAAAAGAGTTGAGATTCATGAAGTCAAAATGTTGGTACTAAAAATTCGCAAGCATCTTCTAGGGAATTGCACCGTGTTCAGTTCAACTTTACAGTTGAAATCACCACCTATCAGCCGATATGTCGTGAACTAACCTACCGACATAAAAATGATTTGTGCACAATGTAACCTTAGTTCAGTAGTAGGCTTCGGACACAGTAGATTTATGTAATAAGTTTCAAGTTTTGCGATTTAGAATATCAGTTTTAAAACTCAAACAGGATGCAAAACAGAAGATTGTGGGGCATAACCCCAATAATGATACCTATGAAAGTTGCGTGTTGAAAAATTATAAAATTATAAAACGTAATGCTGAAAACTGAAAACTTCAGTTGTATCTCAAATATTGAAATCATATCTAAGGACAGTTGGACAGTGCTGAAAGTTCTTCTGGGAGATCTTTTAATAACGATAGTCACTGATGACCGAGGCATTTACTCTTTATTTCAATCAATCTGAAATATAGGCAAATATCTGTCACTGTCTTGGTATTGGTATTGGTATTGGTGAGTATGGATGGTGATTGATGCGCTGCGACCTGATTAGATCTATTGTGCCCCATCTTCTTCTGCTGTCACAAGATGTTCTTGTTTACAGCAGCCCTTCAAGTCCCAATTCCTTCAGGAATTTTAGGATTTTGAGGGGGTCTGCTCGTGGTATTTCTCCCACGGTCAGCTGGTGTGATCCCAGTATATTCAATCTTTTGCGATGTACAGCGTAACACTCCATCAATATATGGTGGGGTGTTTCTGGGTGTTCCCCACATAATCTGCAGGTGCTGTCCTCCTCTAAGCCTAGCTTCCTCAGGTGTTCTTTGAGTCTGCAATGCCCCGTTAGAAATCCCGTGATTGTCTTTAGACTAATTTTGCTGAGGTTAATCAGTGTCTTTGATCTTGCTCGGTTGAAATTTCCGAGGAGATCTTTGGCCTGCCTCAGCCCTGGAAGTCTTAGCCAGTATGTTGCTCTCATTGCTTCTTCAGCTTTATTGAGTTCTTCTCGGAAGTAATATTTTCCAAGTCCGCAGAATGGTTCTGGCCCGATCAGTGGCGTTGCTGCGCCTTTCCGTGCCAGGGTATCTGCTTGTTCGTTGCCCTCTACTCCGGCGTGCCCTGGCACCCAGAGGAGGGTCACCTTATTGTTCCTGCCCAGATCATTAAGTTTGTCTAGGCATTCCCAAACCATCTTCGAGTTGATGTTGCAGGAGCTCAACGCTTTGATGGCTGCTTGACTATCGGAGAGGATCACGATTTCCTGGTTCCGGTATTTCCTATTGAGGTTGAACTGAATGCACCTTTCTATGGCGTGAATTTCCGCTTGGAAAATGCTGGGGAACTGGCCCATGGGTTCAGAGTATTTGGTGCGAGGCCCAAAGACCCCTGCTCCAGTTCCTTCGGGAGTTTTGGACCCGTCCGTATACCATGTTAAGGTATTCTTCCCCAGTGCTCGAATCGATTCTATGTTCCATTCTCGCTTGGTGTTTAGTTCCGTTCGAAAAAGTTTCTCGAAACTAAATTTCTTGGTAATTTCGTCAGTTGGGAGGTCGGCAAGGTGTGCACAGTTGGTAGGGGTTAAGCCCCTCGCGCCGTGTGCTGTCCCTATGAGTCCGGACTTTAGCCAACCTGAGGTTTGCCTCCCAAGCAGTTCTCTTCACCATTATGTGGAGAGGAGTGAGGTCCAGAATGACCTCTATTGCTGCTGTTGGAGTCGACCTCATTGCTCCTGTTATACAAAGACATGCTAGTCTTTGCACTTTTTCCAAGATCTTCTTTGTTGTGGCGAGTTCGGTTCTGCCTTGCCATGCTACTGCCCCGTAGGTGATCATAGGTCTCACTATCATGGTGTACATCCATCGCAGTACTGATGGGTTACATCCCCATGTTTTTCCTGCAATGTTCCTGCACACCATCAGTGATGATTTTGCCTTATTAGCGATCTTTTCTACGTGTCTGTTCCAGAGTAGTTTTGAGTCTAGAGTAAGTCCTAGATACTTCACCTCTTGCTGCCATTCTAAGTCTGCTCCGTCGAGGCGAACAGTCCTTAGGTGCTGAACCTTTGTTCTTCTAGTGAATGGTACTACTGTGGTTTTTGATGAGTTAATTCTCAGCCCCACAGAGAGGCACCATCTTCTGGTTGTCTCTAGCTCTCTTTCTATGAGATCGCAGAGGGTTCCTTCGAATTTGCCTTTGGCCATGATGACTATGTCGTCCGCATATCCAAGGCAAGTGACTCCGCTCCCGGTCAGTGTTCCGAGTAGTTCGTCTACTACGAGACTCCACATCAGAGGTGATAGTACCCCTCCTTGTGGGCACCCCCTGTTTGTGCTGATCCGAAAGCTGCTCTCACCCACTTTCGTTTCAGCTGTTCTTGTGGCCAGCATTTGGCACATCCATCTGGATGTGGTTCTGTCCACTCCCTTGTTCATTAGGGCCCTCTTTATTGCTTCATGAGAGGTGTTGTCGAATGCCCCCTCTATGTCTAAGAAGGCGCAAATGGCCATTTCTTTGTGCTCAAGTGATCTCTGGATGCTTTCGGTAAGCACGTACAGAGCGGTTTCCGTTGATCTGCCCGCCCTATATGCATGCTGCCCGGAGTGCAATGGCACTCTCTCCAGTATCTCAGTTCTGATGTAGTTGTCTACCGTCTTCTCCACTGTCTTCAGTAAGAAGGATGAGAGACAGATTGGTCTGAATGACTTCGGGAGGGTAGGGTCCTTCTTTCCCACTTTGGGAATGAAGGTTACCCGTGCTCTTCTCCAGTTGTTCGGTATGTACCCGAGTGCCAGACTAAATCTGGCTGCTTTAATGATGTACGGCAGTAGTTCCGTTTGCCCTTTTTGTAGAAGAGCCGGAAATATACCGTCAACTCCTGGTGACTTGAATGGTTGGAAGGATTCAATTGCCCATTTCACTCTTTGGGGAGTGCATATGGTCTTTGCTACTTCCCAGTCTTCTCGTTTGGCTCTGCCTGGTTCTTCCAGTGATCTGTCGGATTCAAATGGTATGCTGCCTGGAAAGTGCGTCTCCAGTAAGAGGAGAGCTCGTTGCTCTTCATCCTCTGTATAGCTACCATCTGTTCTTCTGAGTGACATAGGTCCTTGCTCTCTGCCCCTCGCCATGGTTTTGTATAACCTGGATGCTGCAGGGCTTGATGTGATTGTCTCACAAAAGCTCCTGAAGCTGTTCCTCTTGGCTTTCCTTATCTCTTTATTATATTTTGTCAGCCTTTCGGTGTATCCCTGCCAATCTCCGCCCCGCTTGGCTTTGTTAAATAGCCAGCGGACTTCGGATCTCAGATTTGACAGGTGTTCGTTCCACCAAATGGTTCCACTGTGGGATTTCTTTTCTTTTATGGGGCAACTGGATTCGTATGCATCCATAATTGCCCCGTTTACCGCCTCTAGGGTCTGCTCAAATTCGACGTGACTGTTGCCGTTGAACTTGATCTGTTCTAGGTTACATTTTAGATTGGTGGTGTATTTTTCCCAATCTGTGTTTCTAGGGTTTCTGGTGAAGGTTGTTTGTGTCTCAAGCCCTTCCACGTTGAACATAATGATTCTATGGTCTGAAAGAGAGGGTTCTTCTGAGACCCTCCAGTTCCTTACCATTCTACTGATGCTCGGGCTGCCGAGCGTTAAATCTAATACTTCTTGCCTAGCCCTAGTTACAAAGGTGGGGACACATCCCACATTGAGTACATTTAGGTTAGCCGCGAGTATGAATTCTAGCAATTGCTCACCTCTTTGATTGGTGTCCGTGCTGCCCCAGATGGTGTTGTGCGCGTTGGCGTCGCAGCCCAGCAGGAGGGGTAGATTGCTCCTACTGCAGTAGTCGGATAGCCTCTGTACTTCTTCTGGTGGTGTTTGCCCATCTCCAGCGAAGTATCCTGAGGCTATTACTATGTCGAGGAGTGAGTGCCTTGTGCGGATCTTGGCCCGAACCGGCACTAAGTCCCTCGTCATGAATTCTGAAAGACAAATATAATTAATATTATTTCTGATCAGTATGCAAGCTCTGGGGTTGTCACTTCTGACATCCCAGATCACCATACCTTCTTTGTTCGGCAGTCCTCTGATCTGCCCCCTGTTGACCCAAGGTTCTTGGATCAACACAACTCCCAAGTTTGTCCCGGCGAACACCCTCGATAAGGCGGCAGATGCCCCCTTAGCGTGATGAGCGTTCACCTGGGCAACCCTGACGTGGGTAGCCATTGCTACACGTGAGTTGGAGTGCTTGCCTCCTCATCATCCAGCAGCATTTGCTCTTCTTCGCTGGGAGTCACCGTGGTGTCCTGGTCCACGCTCCCAGTCGATTCTGTTTCGCCTGCTGGGTCTTCTACAGCCCCAGGGTCCGGTGTCTTGCCCGCCTCTTCTTCCTCCTTCTTCTTGCTTGAGTCCTTGCGGAGGCCATGAACGGGGATTTTCCCGAACCTGAAGAAAATGGTGTATCCCATTTTCCTGATGGCCTCGCAGGACTCGTCGTCAATGCCAATGTTTAGTAACTGGCCGTTGCCTTCTTTCTTACTTCCCAGTACTTTCCACAACTGGGTGTGAAGCCCCATGTTTTGTGTACTTACCAGGGCTAGCAACTTCTCCGTTTCAAAGTTCGAGCTCCTGGGAAAGAACACAGTGATGGCGTGCGCCCTTGGGATGTCCTCTCCCACGCACGCCATCAGCTCTGTACCCCTCCAGTTGCTCAGACTGGGGGCATTTGCCCTCAGCCAGTCTGCCGTCTCTTGGGTGACACAGTCTACCACAAGCGTGCTTGGGCGAAAGTGGATTCCTCCAAACTGGAGTTTACACTCTGCACCCAGCACCATCTCCTGCACAATGGCGTCTTCAAGTGCTGTGAGTTGCTCAGCACTCAGCGTCTCCCGTGGATAGTTTTTGGGGAGGACTGCAACTTTTATCATGCTCACTGCTTCAGCATAGCTGGTGGCTTGCCCAGTTTGCTTAGCAGTGGCGGTGCTGCTTCCCGCTTCAGTCTTCCTCCTCTTAACATTCGGACGTTGAGGGGGTGTTTGGGTTTTGGGGCCCCTCTTCTCCGTCTGTTGTGGAGGTTGCTCCTGAGGCCTTTTCCTCTCGACGGCTTTCCTTCTTGCTTCCTCAGGTGTCAGGCCCTGTTCAAGGAAGCGAAGGTACCATCTTACTCCTGCCCCGCTAAGACCTCTTCTTAGCGGATCATCGATGCCTCCAGGCTTGCCTGGAGGTGGCAGATCTTGTTTCCTCCGATTTTTCTTGGGAGGTTTCTTATGGGAAGTACCTTTGCCGGATGCTTGCTCCGAAGGTTTTTCCTCCTTTTTCTTTTTCGCTCCCTCTGCTTCCCGAGGTGATTTCGGTGAGTGGGAGCTGCCAGGACGCTCTTGAGCATCCTGGGTTGCGGTGAATTCCCGCGATTCACTTTTAGTTTTTTCTTTATCCATGTTGGTCCCACGAATAGCTAGGGAACTAGGAGTCGACCACGCCGGAGCCCCGCACGGCGTGGCAAGGCTGGTACTCGTGCAGGTCGCCTGGTATGCACGAGGCTCCGTTCAAGGCGGTGCTCTCCCACCGCCATGCATCCACGGGCACGGGTCGCGTGACACCTTGGATTGGAGGGTTGCTCAGCGCCACCTTATTTTATTCGGTGGTAACCTACGACGTGCCTGTGGGTCGCACAGTGCACGCCGCAGGCCGTCCGGCTATCCGTCACCTGCCGACGCTGCTAGTAGCCACCCAAGCCCTAGCTGTCACTGTCTTGCTCTGCTCGCAAGGTAGAACGGCCTAGATCTTGTTTCACCAGCATGAGACCAGAATAACCAACTAGCCTAGAGTGTTGTGATGAGAAGAAATAATTCCGACTACGGTCGAAAATAGAATTGAATAGAAAACAACAACTTTCCCATATGGACATTGAATTACTTCTGTCATCCATTTCTGCAATGTTCCTCAAGGAGGACATTTTTGCAAGTGCTGATTGTAATAAATCCATTCAACATCGTCCTTCATTTTGTTGGAAATGATCACTTGCATGCATGCACGATAACAAAGGCCTTATAGTATTTCCCTACAAATGAAGCCGAGACTTGCAATAAGTCAGTCACAGCATTCCTCGATATCACATACTACAGGAAGAGTGAATGCAATTTATAGTTGAAAAATGTCACTTCCAGATTAATATTGACTGAAATGTGCGTGGCAAATACCCAACATTCAAAGAATGGACACCGACGCAGGAAAACTAAAAGAGGTCGATGAGGAGAGGCAGTCGTCGACTTGTATCCAGCAGGCCCCGGTTAACAACATAATAAGCATGATGCTAGATACAGGTGCGACTAGGACAAATCTTGGGTCTGCTTTTGCTGAAACAACAGCAAGAAATTATTGAACTATCAACCTGGAAACTACGCACAGCAACAGGGGAGCCAGCCACTGTTTATGGTGAGCTATCGATTGAACTGACTAGGCAGCACTAAAGTGAAACACCGGGCTCTAGTAGCGGACATCGAGGATGATGCAATCATAGGGATGGGCAATACATCTATGACTCATCACATCCAAGAAGGAACGGGAGCCAGGTTAGAAAGATCTATACGAGTCCTCGAGCGACGGTGAAATCTCTCGGCAACTCTGGATTGTTCCAACAGAAGCCTTTCCGATATAAATAAGGGAATCTCGAGCGGGTTTGTTAGTCAGTTGCATTTATAACTAGTTCCAGAGTTTGTAAATAGACAGCGGCAGTGATATAAATGTATGAAATAAATTAAGAGTTATTGTTTACGAGTTAAAATAAATTAGAGGACTATAGTTAAGTGCAGTCTCATTAAAATAATAACATATTGAATGAGTAAGAATGGTTTTATATTTTGAGGTAACTGAAGGGCACGGTATCTCGGGATATAATAATGTTAGTCTACTATTGTCAGGTACAGTCGAATCTGTCACATGGCTTGATATTCTGGGAAAGCTCAAGTCACTGACAAAATATTCATCATAAAAAAATGTCAGGCGCATTAAAGGGGCCAACCAAAGAACAGCATCCAGGCAAATATTTTATTAAGTATCAGCCAAGTCAGTTCAACTTTCCATTAAGAGTTAATGAAAATGTATTGATTGACAATATCAAATATTAATGCTGTAACACATGCTTAAACTGCTTCTTATGTAATTCCTTTCCTAGTGCATGTGCAGATGTATTAATATTCTAAATTGATCATCAACAAACTGGCAATATCTTTATTTTTAGGCTTAGATACAATTCACAGGCAGGCTGTATTTTGTCATAGAGTGTTGAGAACTCTACAGCAAATATCTCATGAATCCAGATTATTGGAAAGGGAAACTTGGGAGGCACTGTTGCTATTTCTTCTGGCGATTAATGACACTTTGTTGTCTCCACCTACTGTCAAAGATGATGTAGCTGATCAGTTGTGTGAAAGAGTACTAAGTGTTCTTTTCGAGGTAAGACCTACAAATTATTACGATGTTTGAGGCTATAGCGCCAAACTTTCATAAATTGTGAAAGATTGTTCTCGAATAGTTTATCTTGTTAAATTGAAATATTCATTGTGGCACATTATTTCCATTTTATAAAAAACTATTTCTAAAATGTTGTACCGAAAAAGTATCTGAAATCAATATATTTTTCAATTATCCATTCTCACCTACATTATCTAACTCTCATTTGGTATCCAACCCATGAATATATCATCAAACCTTTGAGAGTCCTTCAAAATAAAGCTATTAAAGTTATCCACTCGCTACCAAGAAGATTCCACACAAGTGATTTGTATAACTTCTTCAAAATAATGCCCTTGAGTAGTATATATAAATAGTATTTTCATTCATCATGCTATTAATAAGTCCAGGCATATTAATACTTTCCTCAATAGTAGAACTACAGTACACAATCATGATACGAGACATAAAAATGATATAATTGTTCCAGAATTAGGTAAAAATTTGGCGACAACTCAATAACAGTCAAATGGGTTAATTATTACAATTAACTTCCTGTAAACTTTAAATTGCACAATTCTGAGAAATTTAAGTCATGTTTAAAATACCACTTACTGAATGAAAGAATCCATTGGCTATTATTTTCACTACTTGGTCTCATGTTACTATGTTTTTCTTTTACTTTTCATAGCTTAGTACACTCAGTTGTTAGTTTTTTATATTATTATTATTATTTTTTTAATATTGTGATATCGTCGTCTATTGATTGATGATTTTTTTTTATGTTAATCGTAGGGATATAGGATGTATCTACATAGAATGTTATAACGTTCTCTGGATGCCAAAAAAATAAAGGTTAAAAAAGAACATAACCTACTGTCAATTTTATCTGTCATAATGATATATAGATTTCTGTATGATGATATCAGGAGAGCTCAATTATTTCAACTGTCTGTTGGAGCCTTTTTATCTGTTAGTTCAAAACGAGTGAGCGTTCAAAACGTACCCTAGTACTAGCAAAAAACATGCGTCAAAGAATTGTTTAAAAAAATAGACAACCTCACTGGCTTTCGGTTTGATGCAAATAGAAAAGGCCTGAGGTTTGCTGGCGAATCGCCTGTGTGCAGAGGAATGGCTGTGGGTATTTTTAGGAATAAGAGAAACTCCACTTGAAAGAGGAAAAATATTGTTTCTGTCAGAATCGTCAATGCATCATTAGGTTATTTTCAGGGAAATATCCCAATCAGAGGAATACAACTTCGAATCAGAGGAATACAACTTCGATTCAGCGAAGATTTTCTTGATTTCCTGAAAATAAGTCGGTATGAGAAAGTTTCATTCACTCCAATTGAGATAGGTGAATGGATCTTTTCTGAAATAAATTGTTTTTTGATGTTCCTCTGCTATAGAACAATAAAAGGTTTTTTCCTATTAAGTCGTTTATAATTTTTCACTCCGATCAAATAACACAACCTAGATGAGTAACTCGCCGCAAACGCATTAAAATTTGTGTGTAAGGAACATCTTTCCCCAACGGCAGTATCGTGCGTTGTTAACAGAAATATTGGGGTCCAATAAAATAGAAATAATATGGATTGGAAACCTGAAATTATGATGGAATAATCTCCAAGGTTTTTGAGAACAGCCGATGCTCTAATTGACATGTTTTTTCATAATTCATTCATTTGATTGTTTTCCAATTCGGTTTTCCTTTCTCGATAGTTACGACACTGGTAGCTTACCCATCAAATGACATATTTTGATTTCCAGCTTCAAATGGTCTTTTAAAACATTTCACAATGCTTCACCATTGCTTAATAATAAAAACTAACGATAGTTTAACACAAATTAACTCAGAATTTGCCCTTTATTCACGAAAAAACACTCCAATAAGCCGAAGATGAAAAAAACAGAGATGTTCTGTTGTTCTGTCATATTTGATATTCCAAAAGGAGTGTTGCCGTACTGACCAGGCTCCCAACAAACTGCAATGAACATTTCAATTGCCTCCTTATTGCTATATATTTCATCCAAGACAGTATTTTTGGGTATTCTTAGTCATAAATATACCCAACAGATATCAAAATCTAGCTGACGTGCTTATTGTATCCTTAAAAATTGCGACATGGCAATTATGTCATGATTTGAGAGATAACATTATGAAAAGATGTTACCTTCAGTTCTATTTGAGTATTACTCATCTAGGTTGTGTTACTTGATCGGAGATTTTCCAAGTTTCCCTTTCACTACTGTTCGCCTGAGCTATTCTGTTTATACTTAATACATATTTTTTGCAGTCGATAGTCTTTTTGAATATTTTTATATTTTTTCTGATGCAGAGAGCGCACATTTATCGCCGAATTAACAAGGGCATTAATGGTTATTTAACGAACAAGTGTATTAATAAGGGCGATCAACAATTGAGATATTTTAACGAGCGGAGCGAGCGCGTTAATGTTCGAGATTGTTAATCGCCATTTTAATTCACGAGTTCGTTACAAAACTTTTCCGTTGAACGTAATTTTCAAAAAAAAAAATGATACCACTTGGGGAGACTCAAACCAGCATTTTACCAGCCGGCTGCATGACTATCTAGTTATTAATGCTTCTGACAACTTTGCTGATATATTTGATGTTTTCTGAAAATTTTTATACAGAACTTTGTCACTATCCATGTTTTTGTTTTGATTTCAAAATAAACGTAGAATTTTAAGAAATTACAACAATGAAATAATGACAGATAGTACTAACAGAGCTACTTGATTTCAAAATAAATGTTTTAGCAGGTAAGTATAAATATGCATAGGCCACAGGTCACTATATAAATATTATATGTATTGGAGCAATGTACGTTGGGTTGCATATAAGTAAATCGTTGATTAATAGAAAATCATTCATTAACAAGGGACATTAATCAACGATTTTGAGTGCGTTAATAGATATTTATGCAACAAGTGCAAAAAGTAAGTGTTTATTGCACTCGACGTGAAATTGTCCGACGAGGCCGTTAGGCCGAGTTGGACAACACGTCGAGTGCAATAAACATTTTTTGCACGAGTTGCATGCAACATTTTTTCTACGTTCATGCAAAAAGCAAATAATTATTTATTTAGGTGTGGCACTAGGCGAAGGAAAATGTAATACGCAATTTAAATAAATAATTATTACTATCGATTTTATCACCATCATCTAGTTTTCCATTAGTATTACTCATATTAAAACTTTCAGTTCTGTAATTGTCAGAATTAAATTTTTACTGACTTTTATATAACCACAGTTGCATTATCAAAATCAAAATCATAGTAGCCATGAGCGCATATGTTATCACGAGGTGTGGTCATAGTACAGACAGTTTGCTCTATGCAGGTAAACGGTTTAGACCATAGCGGATCGGTTTTGATATAGAGTTATTCTCGGGAAGACATTGTTTGTTCAACTCTGACTGCTAACATTAATACAAAATAATATAAAATATGTAGCTGTTTAAAACGTATGGCCAATCTCACAGAATATCTGCTGAATATGTAGTGGGTTTGAACGTTTATGTTTATCATGATGACAGCACGTTGAAGTAGAATGACAGATAAGTGCAATAAAAACTTTATTGCACTAGTGTCTCCTCATACAGCGTTTTTTCCTAAATGTAGTCGAAACCAAAGGAATCTACACTGAATGAAGTGTAATTGGTATACACGAGAATTTCATACAGATCTTCTATCTCGACTACCATGGCACGTCTCCATAATTCTCTTCTTTCAAGATCGCGCGGAAAACTGAAATAAGTCATGGTAGACAAATTATTTCATCTAGCAGAACAGTTATAGGAAGATCTGTATGGGGGATTTTGTGTTTATTCTTTTTCGGATAACTTCCAATCCTATTTTGAGGAAATGATAAAAATTTCAAAGAATCCACTTTCATCGGTTTTTGTTTATATTATGACAGCGAGTAAGAACCGCGAGCAAATTTATGGAGGAATAACCTCATTACGTTTTATCTGAATGTATTGTGATGTTATCGATAATTATGTTTACTTTTGAATCAATTTACATTTGAAAACTAATAAAACCCCTTGTAATTTTTTTTATTTGTTCGCACTATTTGAGATGGCTTGTGGCAATCAAAACTAAATATTTGAATGAAATGAAAATACTATCATGGTTTATCGGGGTATGCAAGAAAACATGAAATGTTGTTAACTTTGATTGTGAAACAATTACGGTCCTGGTACTCTGGCCACTCCCAATGAAACCCATAACAGACTACCGGAATAGATGAGTAGTTTTTATATCCTTCTTATAATTTGCTCTGGGGTAGTATCTGCATTGCTTCAAAACACACCATGATATTTTTTATCGATGAAGTTCACGAAACATATGAAAGAACACTTTTCTAGTTGAAGAAAATTTCACTTTTTATTCAATATAACCTCCACATTGCGAAATCTGACAGCATGCACATCCTTCAAAGGTAGGGATAAACGATTTGATTGGAGAATCTTTGGAGTGGGAATATCAGGGGAAATTGTCAGGGTGCGCAGTGGACCATGTTCTATCTCCTGTTTCTTTAATCTATGATTCAGATAAAGGGTCCGTAAAATTTCCTGTTTTCGATCATGATTACTACATTTACAATGTCTTTATTAAATAGGTATATTAAAAACTGTTGTAAAATTATTGACTATCGTGTACGAAAATCTTGTCAACTTTGTGTGTTTAGTTTCCAAGATATTATGCATTTTTTAAATTTTTCTAATATCCCTTGTACTTCAATATTTTTAGATAGTAGTTGTTGTTTTGACATCTCAATTCCGGTGTTTTATGCCCTATCCTATCATTACATTTTTTTTCCTCATCTATTCAAAAAGTATTATTTGATTGCTGCAGAAGTTGATAGAATGTATAACACTTTGATTAAAATGAAAAACTTATATTATTTTTCTA
Source organism: Chrysolina americana (assembly GCA_958502065.1). Classification (NCBI taxonomy): domain Eukaryota; kingdom Metazoa; phylum Arthropoda; class Insecta; order Coleoptera; family Chrysomelidae; genus Chrysolina; species Chrysolina americana. Next base: position 32,340,577 of record OY293415.1, on the reverse strand, counting down.
GATATGGTTGATTGCTTGTTCACAATGCTTTCCATCTCCTCCTTTATGGAAAACTTTGCGAGAATCCTGTATGAACTGGAGGCATAGAGTAGCTCTCATTGAACAATGGAATCGGGTTAACCTGGCCCTAACTTCCAAGGTGCTTGTTTTCATGTATGGTTCTTCTTTTCCCGAATTGAAAATAGGTGATTGCAATTTTCCAAAGTGTTCTTATTCATAAACAAATCAACAAGGTATTCAGTATTTTTTTTTCAGGAGAAGAAGATTTGATACCCACTGGCATGTCAAATGATTGCATGGCTCAAAGTTGGTATAGATTTTTGAATACAATTGGTAACCCAGTCAGTTTGACCAAACCCAAAGTGAGTACCAATTTTGTATAAAAAAATTGGAAATGTTTTTTTTTTGTAATATCTAGTGAAATATATCAGTGAATGGCAGGCTGTTATTCTGTTGATTCATTCAATTTCATCTCACGAGATCAGAGTAACCAAATAGTGAGAATGATGTGATGATTCGAACGAGGAACAGATTTATTTATTTACTTTATTGATCCGAAGAAACATTTCTGTTAATAGAGGGATAAAAAAAATAATAATATTAATACATGCCCTGAATAATGGCAATAAATACATAAAAAATTGATGAAAATAAACAAGTATCACAAGTTTAAAAAACTAACTGAGGCATACATCTCCTAATACACTGATGTGTCCAACATGAAGGAGCTTTGTCATCTATAAATAAAATTATCACATCTTTTCAGTGCACTAATAACAACAATTTAACAACAAGCACTCATCAAAGTATTTGTGAAGGAAGTAAAAAATACTATGATTTTGTCAGTAAGTTTTCCATCCAACTCCATCAACTTTATTATGAAAGACTCTGCTGGGATATCGATATCTACTGATTGTGAATTATCTTGGATATTATTTCCTTTCTTGGAATTTCTTTTAGTCGTTATCGTTTCTGCATTTTGTGTGGCCCTTCCTTTAAAAATATTCAGAAGTCTCATAGAACTTTCAGTAGAATCTCTAAAAACAAAGGAAAGTTCAATGAAAAAAATGCATAAATATAATTTTTAGAGATTTAGTTACTTTTACATGATAAATATATTATTTGTTATACTAAGGAATAAAAACTAAAAACAGAAAAGATTTTGGAACTTTTTATAAGGAGATTCGGAAAATGAGTTAAATTCCGAATTATCTTACCAGGAGTCGTTGGTGATCAACTGCGTATATTTTCTAGCAACTTTTTCTGGAATATGTAATAATACTCTCTTACTCGCAACAGCACTACAATACTTCCACCCATACGAGGGCTTTCACTTCCACTAAAAACATTATCTAAACAAATTTCATAGAGCAGTAATTCACTATTCAATCAAGCTATAATTACTAATAATCTTTTATTCAATTTGCTTTAAGTCGATAAATTATTAAATATTATTTATACTTTTGTTTGACGATTGACAAATGACAATTACAGCTGACAATGTCAAATATCCATAAACTAATCGATTTGTCAGTCTCCGGCGTCGAGTGTAGATAACCGAAACATTTGATTGGTTGAAATACCACTTCAAACTTCAAACATACTACTTCATAAACTAATCAATTAAATGGTTCATTTTAGCTACGAAACTCAAAAAGTTTTTATGAATGCATGTGGTTTTTCAGTTTTTATTAAATACATATTCGAAAAACTTTTTATATTTTTTAACAAAACGTTTCTTCAAATTGACATGCCTTTTGAATATTCCCGGAATATTCAAAAACTTACGTTTCTGCTTGATATGCCTTTTGAATATACCATGGATATGCGTGAAAATATATTCCAGGAATATTCTCAATGTGTATAAGATCAAATAAATATTCATGGAATATTCCAGGAATATTGCAATATCTGTTGGAAACTAGGATGTTGTAGGCATATTCCAGGAATATTGGGTGCCGTCTGGGTAACGATTGCTATTACTCATGAGAATAAAGTTTGCGACGCGGTCCGTAGGCGAGCCTCGTAAATCATAAATCATTAGAGTGTGTAATAGCCAGTACACGAAAGTAGAATAATATACTTTTTGTGTGACTATAACCACTCTTCACCATTGAATTCAAACAGACAACGAGTGAAGGAAAATATAAATTAGATGTATTTATATTTTTTCTGTAGTAAAAAATGACTTGTACAATAGTCGATATCGAAAAAAAAGTCTATTTCGGAAGGAAAAATGTATCCATCTAAGAATTAAACCCACAACTACTTCGCTGATGATTTGTTGTGACACGCTGCTTAACCAAATGGGCTGTGAACCATACAAACCTCTATTCTTTTTTTTCTTGTGTACAATTGGTGAGTGATGAATCTGCTTGTCGTTGATCGGCCACGGGGCGTGGCTTGTTGTGTGTATTTCAGTTTGTTACTCAACGAAATAGTCACATAAAATGTTTTTTTTAAAGTCATGTGCGGTTGAATTTCATATATTTTGAAGTGCTCTCAAAAATAGCACTCGCGAAGGCACGATTTGTGGTGGGTCAGAATACATCCATTTTCGTCCAAATAACAATTATCCGCTATCAAAGGTCATTGCCGGGTCGTCAGGGGAGTGCGGTCGAATTTTATATAATTTGAAGTACTCTCAAAAATAGCATTCGCGTTGGCGCGATTTGTGGTGGGTCAGAATACATCCATTTTCGTCCAAATTACAACTTTCCGTTATCAATGGTCATTTCCGAGTCGTCAGGGGAGTGCGGGTAAATTTGATATAATTTGAAGTGCTCTCAAAAATAGCATTCGCGTTGGCGCGGTATGTGGTGGGTCAGAATACTTGCATTTCTGTCCAAATAACAACTCAATGTCACCAGAGGTCATTTCCGGATCGTTAGGGGAGTGCGGTCGAATTTTATATAATTTGAAGTGCTCTCAAAAATAGCATTCGCGTTGGCGCGATTTGTGGTGGGTCAGAATACATTCATTTTCGTCCAAATTACAACTTTCCGTTATCAAAGGTCATTGCCGGGTCGTCAGGGGAGTGCGGTCAAATTTGATATATTTTGAAGTGCTCTCAAAAATAGCATTCGCGTTGGCGCGGTATGTGGTGGGTCAGAATACTTGCATTTCTGTCCAAATAACAACTCAATGTCACCAGTGATCATTTCCGGATCGTTAGGGGATTGCGGTCGAATTTTATATAATTTGAAGTGCTCTCAAAAATAGCATTCGCGTTGGCGCGATTTGTGGTGGGTCAGAATACATCCATTTTCGTCCAAATTACAACTTTCCGTTATCAAAGGTCATTTCCGAGTCGTCAGGGGAGTGCGGTCAAATTTGATATAATTTGAAGTGCTCTCAAAAATAGCATTCGCGTTGGCGCGGTATGTGGTGGATCACAATACTTGCATTTCTGTCCAAATAACAACTCAATGTCACCAGAGGTCATTTACGGATCGTTAGGGGAGTGCGGTCGAATTTTATATAATTTGAAGTGCTCTCAAAAATAGCATTCGCGTTGGCGCGATTTGTGGTGGGTCAGAATACATCCATTTTCGTCCAAATAACAATTATCCGTTATCAAAGGTCATTGCCGGCTCGTCAGGGGAGTGCGGTCGAATTTTATATAATTTGAAGTACTCTTAAAAATAGCATTCGCGTTGGCGCGATTTGTAGTGGGTCAGAATACATCCATTTTCGTCCAAATATTATCTTACCGTCATCAAAAGTCATTGCCGGTTCGTCAAGGGAGTGCGGTCGAATTTTATATAATTTGAAGTGCTCTCAAAAATAGCATTCGCGTTGGCGCGATTTGTGGTGGGTCAGAATACATTCATTTTCGTCCAAATTACAACTTTCCGTTATCAAAGGTCATTGCCGGGTCGTCAGGGGAGTGCGGTCAAATTTGATATATTTTGAAGTGCTCTCAAAAATGGCATTCGCGTTGGCGCGATTTGTGGTGAGTCAGAATACTTTTATTTCTGTCCAAATAACAACGTAATGTCACCAGAGGTCATTTCCGAGTCGTTAGGGGAGTGCGGTCGAATTTTATATAATTTGAAGTGCTCTCAAAAATAGCATTTGCGTTGACGCGATTTGTGGTGGGTCAGAATACATCCATTTTCGTCCAAATAACAACTTTCCGCTATCAGAGGTTATTGCCGGGTCGTAAGGGGAGTGCGGTCGTCTTTTATATATTTTGAAATGCTCTCAAAAATAGCATTCGCGTTGGCGCGATATGTGGTGGGTCAAAATACATTCATATCTGTCCAAATAACAACTTTCCGTCATCTAAGGTCATTGTCGGGTCGTCAGGGGAGTGCGGTCGAATTTTTTATATTTTGAATTGCTCTTAAAAATAGCATTCGCGTTGGCGCGATTTTTGGTGGGTCATAATACATTCATTTTTGTCCAAATAACAACTTCAATGTTTTTAAATAGACCTGTTCCAGAAGGTATGCAAATTGTTGAAAAAAAAAAGTTAAAATTCTTATATATTCGTCAACCGGTTGCACCCCTACGTGTAGCCCTCAGAAGTCAGATACTGGTGCGAGCTAGGGGAAGACGTAGCCCTTACATTTATATCTGTGATGCCATGCACGAGACCGGTGGCAATGCTGAGATTCGAACTCATGCTCTTTGGCTTATGAAGCGAGAACTTAACCCGCATACCACCACGGCCCATGTTTGTACTTAGTTTACTGTACTGTCACTTGAAACAGGAAATTTAAATAAAAATTGTGAATATTTAATTACCGTTATAGTTTATAATTTTTAATGTAATTTTATTAGTTTCAATGTGTCTTATAATGATGCTTTGCAAGCTGTAAAACTTCTGACATTGAAGCATATTTTGACTGTGGCTTCCTTTCATTTTGAAATAGTTTGCAAACCACGCACAAAGTATGTATCTTGAAATTGTGAAATACATTATTCTGTTATATCTTTCAGGTGATAAGCCAAACCCAAAAATTTCTTCAGTTCGCTATTAGTACCGACGGTGTTATCGATCCATGTCAGCATCCATGTCTCAAAGCGCTACCGATCATTTTCCTTAAAGCTATTAAGGGAATCGCTGGACAAGTTGATGCATTCTTGGGTTTGTATATGTCAGATAAGATATTGATAAGATATTGACGTTTTCCGTTTACTATAGTATCTTCTTGTAGACATATGGTGACTAATTTTTTTGTGTCGGATTTATTCATTTTTCCACTTTGTTTATCTATTATTTACTTGGGAAAAAAATTATACGAAAGTTTATCGTATTTTAAGATTGTTGTCTAATAAAATTTGTCCATGTTGGAAATGTATGTAACTGATGTAGCTCTTTCAAGCAGACTTGCATAATTTTCTTATTTTCTGAAATGATTCTTCCTCAAATCCAATTTGGCATTCAATTTGTAAATTACCACAAGTAGTAACACTGTCACCGTTAACGTCTGCATCACATGGGATTTATTTTTATTATTCAGTTATTGTAAAATTTCAAATTATGAACAGTTTATGCTTTACCGTACTGACGATAAACAACAATCTGAAACACATGTACGGTTTAGTCTAGTGTGAGGATAAGTAACACTTGATTGCATGCAAAAACAGTTATCTACCTGCCTGACATTTGGGTACGCCGTACTGATGATAGCCAGCCAAAAAGCTCAAAACACGTGTTTAGGGTTTACTTTATTTTTTTATATCCCTATTATAAACAAAATTGTTTCTTGGGATAATAAAAAAGTACTACTACTTGAGAACTGTGCTCTATAATTATTTGTTTTACACTTTCATACAATTTCTCTCGAAATATTCCATCATTTCATGTTTATAATCCTGGATTTCACTCAGGAAGCTTTAGCTTCCTCTGGAGACGATAGTTGATGGGTCCAACCCTCCAACTGCAGAGAAACATACATTTCTTTGAGAATTTTGATCATCACAGTACGCTGTAGCCAAGAGCTTGTTTAAAATCCGTTTCCTCCCTACTAATTTTTGAACCACCCGGTATATCGCAACGAAATTTGAAAGGAGATAAAACTCTACTTTTTCATGAAAAAATCACAGCCAAAAGTTTTGAAATAGCGGCTGAGTGCCATTCTCAATAATAGAATACGTATATTATTCCATTTTCGAAATCTGGTAATGATTCTCAACAGTTTTCTCTAATACACTGGTACGCAGAAAAAAAGAAGGTATAATCGTTGCTGAAATGGTAATCAATCAGACTCCTGTGGAGTAAGTTCAAAAAGTGTCCAAAGAGTGCTAAAAAAAGAAAAGTTTTATTCCTATAAAATGGAAATCCAGACCGGAACGTGTATGTTTCTCATCAGAATCAGAATATGCTTTATTGTCAGAAGATTTGCATCCTATTGACAAAGACTTGTATAAATATAAATATATACCTCAATATAAGTGTACAAATAACAACTGGTAAAATGTATATAATAAAGTATTAAGAAAAAAATTACAAACACATTAAAAATATAATGAGAATCACGTAACATTAAAATGATTCGTTAAAATATTCTTGTAAACTATAATAGGGTCTATCAGCTAGCAGATTTCTCACTGTTTTCTTGAATTGTACGTTAGTCAGATTTTTAGACCTTATATCAATTGGTAAGTAATTGAATAATTTACCACCATTATAAAATATGGAATCCTTGATTAAATTTGAGTGGGGTATGGAAAGTCTGACATTGAATATGCTATTACGAGTAGTATAATGAGAATAAACAAAGTCAAATTTTGATTTATTTCTGTACACTAAGCATATAGTCGCAAGAATAACCAATTCAACGACAGTTAAAATCTTATTGGCAGCGAAATAATTTCTGCACGACTCCCTAGGTTTGTGTACGTAAATGTCCTGTAAGTCTACAGGAAGCTGTCTGGACTGTATATTTTAAAATTGTCGAATTGAACTTTTCTGACAATGTATTTTTATTTTTTTTTTGTTTACAATAACAACTAAAAAACTATCGCATGCATCTTGATAAAACTGAATATCGAACATCCCGGCCGCCTTGAAATGTTTATTTCAACTAAGTCCGTGTTGAAACTCGACATATGCAAGTACAAAAATGTAACTAATTGCCCTCATTCACTGGCAATAAACACAGTTTAGAAAGTGCACGTTTGGTAGTAGCACCATCACTGAATTTAATAGTCACCACCCGCGTAATGTTATCAGTTCCAGGATGAATATCGTGAACTCTGGCAGTCTTCCACTTCAACGGGGAAAGATTGTCTTCTTTGACTATCACTAAATCACCTGATTTGATTTTTGTATGACCACCTTGGAACCATTTTTGCCTCGCTTGTAACTCAGAGATATACTCCTTGCGCCATCGTTGCCAAAAATGCTGCATAATTTGCTGGAGTCTCTTGAAGTGCGATAAACGATTTTCGGGTACTTGAGTGAAACAAGGTTCGGGTATAGAGGTAATTGGTCTGCCTATTAGAAAATGTCCAGGACTAAGAGAGCCTGGAATTTAGTATGCCTTCGATCTGTACTAAGACAGTCATAAAATCTTCATAGTGTAATCGGGTATTACCTATAACCTTCTTTAAATGTGATTTACAACTTTTTACCCCACTTTCCCACAGACCGCCAAAGTTTGGTGCTCTGGGAGGTATGAAATGAAAATTAATACCCTCAGACACAATTTTGCGTTCAATTTCCAACGACTCTGCTTGCAAAAATTTTGCAATTTCTGAACGCGCTCCTACGAATGTAGTCCCATTGTCGCTATAAAATTGAGTAGGTTTACCTCGCCTGCAAATAAAACGTTTGAAAGTGGCTAAAAATGCATCACTCGTCAACTCTGTCACGAGTTCAAGATGTATTGCCTTAACAGTCATACATATGAAGAGAGCAACATATGCCTTAGTCACTTTAGGGTTACGTGTCTTGCGATCCTTAAGTAAGAATGGTCCTGCATAATCACAACCAGTATGTGCAAAAGGAAAAAACTTGTTGATTCGGTAGTGAGGTAAATTACCCATCAAATAATCAAGTGTCTTGGGTTTTACTTTAAAGCAAATAACACATCGATGCACAATTGATCGTGCAAGACTTCGACCTGATATTGCCCAATACTGTTGTCTGACAGTATATAATAGTTGCTGTGGTCCACAATGCAATGAAATTTTATGATAATACTCGAATATCAATTCAGTCAACTTATGCTTATGATGCAAAACAATAGGAAACTTTGTATCATAATCAACTTTTGCATTCTGGATCCTGCCGCCAACCCTAATGAGATTTTCTCGGTCTATGAATGGATTCAAAGAAAGAATTGAACTATCCTTACTTATCGGTCGCTTGTTGAGAAGATTAAGATATTCTTGTTTGAATGATTGAATATGAGAAATTCTTATTAAATTTCGAAGTGACGCTTTCAATACCTGTGTAGTCAAATTACTACTAATAATCTTAATCGTATCTAACTTTTTAGTTCTCGCATTATTGATAAATCGATAACAATAGCCCAAAACTCGAATTAATTTGGATAGTGATGAAAAACGTGAAAACAAATCAAATTCTAAAACATTTTTGAATATTGCAGTATTGACAACAACTCGTTGCTCCGGCAACGTCGTCACAGAACCTTCATCTACAGTGATTAGTGGTAAGTCACCAGTTCTTAGCCAAGATGGGCCTTGAAACCACATATCATTGAAGAGCAAGTTCATAGCTGTGCTACCACGTGACACCAAATCAGCTGGATTATCTTCTGATCGAACGTGGAACCAATCATTTGGATTTGACAATGATTGAATCTCGATAATTCGATTCTTCACGAATGTTTTAAAACTGTCAGGATTACCTTTGATCCAACATAAAGTTATGGAGGAATCGCTCCAATAATAAATTCTATCGAAATTTATATCAATCGCGTTTAGGACCTTTTTTGTCAATCTAGCGGATGTCAGTGCAGCTGTCAGTTCTAGTCTAGGTAAAGTCGGTTGTTTCGTTGGAGCAACCTTACTCTTAGCACAGAGTAAATGGGACAAAAAACTACCACTATTGTTAATACAATGTATGTAAATAACTACACCATATGCCTTTTCTGAAGCGTCCGAAAATGCATGTAACTCCACTCGCTCGAAATTGTCAGAAAGAATAAATCTAGGAATCTTCAGGTCATTAAGATATTTCATATCTAAACAGTATTTATTCCATTTGTCGAGTAAAGGTTCCGGAACTTCAGAGTCCCAGTCAGATTTTTCTTTCCATAAACTTTGGATGATTAACTTAGCAACCATGATAACTGGTTGAACTAACCCTAACAGGTCGAAAATCTGACTTGATATTGATAATATCTTGCGCTTAGTTATAGCAAACTGTTTTGAGAAGGCTCGTATTCGGTACTGAACAGTATCAGTATATGCGTTCCAATATAAACCCAACGTTTTACTCTGCTCACTCTCACCTAACGGTAAAATACTAGCATGAGAATTATCATTTATTTCGAAACTGTCCGAAAAATCTCTCTTATCAGATAACCACTTCCTCAAATTGAAACCTACACTTCCTAAAATCCTTGTTATGTCTCTTTGTAGTGTCAGTAATTCTATCTCGTCGTTTGTGCCTGTCAGAAGATCATCCATATACATATCATTTCTTATTATTCGCGTTGCTGATGGGAACTCATTCTCGAATTCACTAGCTATCTGATGTAAACAGCGTACTGCCAAGAATGGGCTAGATGCCATACCATATACTACCGTATTTAGTTCATAACAAATAATATCTCCGGTATCTGATCGCCATAGTATACGTTGGTAAGGTCGATGTTTTGGATGTATCCAGATCTGACGAAACATTTTCGAAACGTCTACATTCAGAACATATTTATGCTTACGAAACCTGGTTAAAATGGAAACTAAGTCATTCTGAATAGTTGGACCTACAAACTGTACGTCATTGAGACTTAGCCCGCTTGAAGTCTTACTAGAGGCATTAAAAACTACCCTCAAACGACATGTCAAACTCAACTCTTTAAGAATCGCATGATGAGGTAAGTAATAACTCTCATTGTCCTTACTGTCACGCCAGTATTCATTAGTCAACTGTGTCATGTGACCAAGACTTTCAAATTCTGAAATAAATTCGGAATAGTCGTGTTTCAAATCAGGATTTTTTTTAAATTTTCTCTCCAAGTAATTTAAACAACGCAAAGCCTGTCCTTTTGAGTCACCTAATGCTAATAAATTGTCTTTAAACGGAATCTGAACTACAAATCTACCTGTCAAGTGTTTTTCGTACGTACTCAAAAAATGCTTTTCACAATAATTATCAAAAATATTTGGAACTAGAGGCTCCTCAACCTGCCAAAACTTCATCAAGGTCTGGTTGAGCATGTCATCATCAATCGCCAGATTACATGTAAAACGTCTTGTGATTTTAGGAAATGTCAATTCGCCACCTATGACCCAACCCAACTGGGTATTTTGTAAAGTTACTCGACCATTGGTTTTGATCTGTTCCATAAGCAGAATATCATAAAAAACATCTACACCTAATAAAATGTCTATATCACGTGAAATATTGAAAGTCGGATCGGCCAAAGGAATTCCCTTGGGAATTTTAACTAATTTAGGACTGAAAGAAACTAGAGGAAGCGAATTTGTCACTTGTTTTAAAACTAAGCACAACAATTCTCGAGTATAATCATTAGTTCTTGACTGAATGGTTACCTTAGTCTGGTATTTAATCGTAATATTATTTGAATTACCAATGCTTGATATATCAAAACTCGTTGATATTAATTTAGCTCCTATTTTCTTTGAAAATTCTTCAGAAACAAAGTTACTTTGACTTCCTGAATCCACCAAAATTCTAGCCTGATACATTTTATTATCAGTGCCTATTACGTTCACTAATGCTGTGGATAGAAGGGAATAAGTAGACTGTCGAGTAAGTCCTGAAAATGAATCTAATTCATTTTCCAAACTATCAGCTACTTGAACGGAATCAAAATCCACAGCCTCCGAAGGTTTGAATAATTCTGCAGTGCCAGCGTGTTCCCGAATTCACCTTCTCTCATGAGAAAGCTCGTCGAGTTAGATACCACAGGTTTCCCTTTCTCCGTTTCGCACATTGCAGCCACATTCGCGCTGCCTTCCTGTGCGGACATAAGTGGTTTGATATCGTCATTGTTTTGCCTGTAAAGATGTAATAAAGAATTATGCCTCTGACTGCAAATTCTACAGCCCATTTTTTGACAGTCTTGTACCATGTGATTTGGATTGAAACAATTCAGACAGTTTCAATTTTCTAATTTCTTTATTCCTATCATCGATTGAGAGATTCTTGACTGAATCGCAGAGGAATATTGAGCGTTCGCCTTTACAATAGTAACAAGAAAATATCCTTTGTTGATTTGTCGTCGCAAATGAACCGTGATGTCTATTTGTCTTTTTAATGTCCTTTTTCTCTGTCCTGTAAACTGTCTGTCCTTTAATAGCTAACCCTTGATTTCTAGTCAGCTCTAATTTTTCGAGTAAAGCACATTTCTTTTTTAGAAATTCGTGTACTTCATTCCAAGTAGGAAAAGTACTCTTTATTTTGTATGCATCCCACTCCTTCCTAGTCTGATTGTCAAATTTATTAACTAGAATCGCTATTAAAAGCATGTCCCACTTGTCAGTCGGTTGATTCAATGCTTCTAGGGACCTCACGTTACGATTGAATGTGTCAAAAAGTTTTCTTAAATCACTATACGACTCCCTTGACAGTACTGGAGCATCTAAAAGCCCTTGTATATATGTGTCAACCACCAGTCTGTTATTTTCATAACGTTCTGTCAAAAGTGACCAAGCCACATTCCAATTTTTGTCAGTAGTTAGTAGTGAACTGATCAAACCTAACGCTTCATCATTCAAGCAACTACGTAAATATTGTAATTTCTGAA